>MU270019.1:1191558-1202682 GCA_021432635.1 Thozetella sp. PMI_491
GCGAGCAGGCGGCGGCGGCGGCGGGCGCCCCCCTTTGGCTATCCCGCCCTGTCCGCCCGTCCGCCGCATTATCGGCTTCTTGCTTTCCTAATCCTGAAATTGAGCACTAAGGGGGGGAGGGGCCAGCAAGCCACCCCAACAAAGAAGCTAAGTGGTACTGTACTTGTTGCATGTACTTGGGTACCGAGCTATGTATGGGTAAGGTAGGAAGGGGGAATTAAGCTGCCTCTTGTAAAAAGTCCCATCATGACTGGCGCAAGCATACGACCACACCCTGCGTCGTCGGCAACGGGCGCCGCCAGCAAACGAGGCAAAAAAGAGGAAGGACGCACGCAATGCATTTCTGTTGCTGCCGAGTGCGGCATGGCGCTTGTCATTGGACGGGTTGCGTTTCTCAGAACAGAAAGTTTTTTTTTTTTCCCTTCGCTCTCTTAAGAGTGGGGCGGCCTGGTTTGAGGTATGCGATCATGACTCCACGCTGATCGCACGCCCCCCCTGATTAGTCGTATACGAGGGACATGTCGAAAAGGGAAAAGTGCGAAGCGAAAGGGAAGGGAAGGAAGACAGTAGCAGAGGGAGAGAAACCTCAAGAGTGTTTCTGCTTTTCGCCGACGCTGTTTCGTCGGCCGCTCGCTGTCACCACCCTCGTCAATCTAAAATCCTTTATTGGCTTATTCCATTTTATCTATTCGCACCCTTCCTTTTTTTTATTGGTATTATTGGTATTATTATTCTTTCGCCTCTGCCTGCTGCTGCTTCTCTTTCTGTGACTGTCTGCCTGCCTGCTGCTGCTACTTGCTGCCGTTGCTGCTAGGTGCGCACACCATTGTTCGCTAGACTAGCACCACGTCACACGCCGCCGAGGCCAGCTGCCCGCTCGAGCTCTCCCTTTTGGACCAAAAGCTGCCTCGCTTCGCCCTGTCGACCCTTTTTTTTCTGCTGCTCAGGCGAAGGCCCCGGTTTATGGCTGGCTGGCTGGCTGGCTGGGCTGGGCTGGAGGGCTGGCTGCGCGACGCTGCGCTTCGATTCGACTGACTGGGCTGCGCTGTTTGGGCCAATTTCCCCTATCCGATTTACCTAATTGGATCTTATCTTGGCCGACTGGGCATAAAGGTCGCCTAGTCATCATCCCACCCCCTCCTTGCGCTCACGCCCCCCTTCCAAGGCCTCCCGGACGGACTAGTAAGCCAGCCCCCCGGACCCATATAGCAATGCACAAGGACTCTGCATCCATACCCTCCTGACCTCATACCCGGCGCCTCGCTCGCACACTGCCCCCGGAACTGTCGAGCGACAGACGACTGCTTTCCCTATTTTGCGAGGCCGCGCACTATTGCGCTATTACTATACGCCCGCTACTACGCCCGCTGCCTATCTTATTTGGGGTCTGACTAGTCCCTCAGTCGGCTTTGGTCCTCACCCAGTCCAGTCCACGTTTCTGACTTTTGGCCGAATTTAATTATTTCATCATCCCGGTTCCCTTTCTTCCCTTCCACTTTCCTCTTTTCCTCTTTCTTCCCTCTCCCTCTTCGCTCCCTTCCCCCTTCCTAGGACCGACAACCAACTCGCGCTAGTCTTCTTGGCTAGTATTCTCTCCTGCCTTGTCCGACGACTTACCGCCGACGAGCCTACCCAACAAAAACTAATTAGTACCAGTCTCCGTCTCTCTCTCTGGCGCTCTCTCCCTTTGGCCTCTCCACCTTTGCAGCGGTTGGTCGACCAAACATTCCATCACAGCTACTCTACTAGGTACAGTCCCTTTCGCTCTCCTCCCCCCTGTCGGCCCCCCTTCCCGCCCAAGCCTCCGCCTGGGTGCGATTTGCAGCCGCACATCCCTACCCTGTGTTGGATCTTTTTTCCCATCCGACAGCCGAAAATAATCCCATCCACTGCGACGCTTCGGGAAAGCGACTATTTTGGCTCGCATAACATGCCCGCGCCAACCAACAGCTTTCCACTTTTTGCATTTTGGCCTGCAGCCAACTCCGGTCGCTGACCTGTCCAGATGTGCTCATAATTAAAAAACAAAAGTCGCGGGCAAATCCCCTCTTCGCTTTTGCCGCCTTCTCAGCTCTCTTTCACACACTCCGGAGGTTCTTTCGGCACCACCCTGGAATGCAGCCATCCCCGACTCGCACGCTGCACTCCCTTCATCGCAACGGAGCCTCGGTTTCCGCTTCATCCGACATCTCGGTCCAAGCTCGTTTTGCCCTTGGCTCACGGGCCATTGCGGACCACTAGACCACCCTCTAGATTACTATTACCACCCTTTTGAGTCAGGTAAATAGGCGCTAAGCCTCCCGCTTCGCCAGCTCATCACCTCTTCCTCACTCATCCCGAGCCGGCCCCAACCCAACCTACGCAAACTCGTAGCAGGTTGAGGCCACCTATCCGGCTCACAAACACATCTTCACCCAAACACCGTTTGTTTTACGTGAGCGCCTGTCTCGTCGGTGCAGCGAGACGCCTAGCCCCATGGCGCCCACCAACCTAGAAAGCATAGTGCAGACCGTGAGCCGCTACGGCCCTGAGTCCATCGAGAGGCTACGTCCCGAGGTATGGGACGAGATCGAGGCCAAGTACTGGGCCTCCAGCTCCGCAGTCCGCAGCCAGGAGGACCGGGAGCTGGAGGACGGCTACCGCAAGCGGCATGCCGAGGTGACGGCCCGCATCTACGAGATCGCTGCAGAGCACGCGCGCCTGAAGGCGCAGATGATGGCCGCCGAGGATGAATGGCGCGCACTGGACGACGAGCTCAAGGTGATGGACCAGAAATTCAAGGCCGAGCGGGCCAGCCGCGCCTCACATCGCGCCCACGAGGACGACCAGAAGCGCCAGTGGTTCGAGGGCCACAAGCGCAGCAGCGAGGCCTACCCGCCCGTGCGTAGGATTCACCGCATGGACGACGAGGAGACGGTCGTCGACGACGACGTCAACGGGGTCGACAGCATGGAGGCGTACCGAGCGAAGCAGCAGGCTCACCGGCCTGGCCCGCTTGCGCGGCCGCTCAAGGAGTCGCCCAAGATGGACAGCCGCGGCATCAGCATGGGCATCCCGCCCATCCATGCCGCGACCAACGGCATTCTCCAGAATGGCCACAGCTTACTCAACGGACACGCAGCCCGCGCCGCTGAGGTGACGGCAGCCCACCGCGGAGCAAGCCCGAGGTCTCGGGACAGCACCGAACGCGCCGCCCCTTCGCCCGTATCGATCCAGGAAATTATTCGCCACGACCCCCCGCCACAGATTGCGGAGTCGGTCGAGAGGTCACAGGACCAGGCGGCCCTGGCGGCAGCCGCCGCTGCTGGGGGCGGTTTCACAGCTGTGAACATCAGCGCTGCACCCAGCCGCCGCCAGACCCCAGAGGAGACGCCACGGTCCATCGGCCGGGGCCCGCGCGGCCGCAAGTCGCTCCCCGACAGCCGGGGCTCAGCTCATGACGCTTCAATGCTCTCGACGCCGGGCGGCAGCCCCACGCAGGACGCGAACGCGACCGAGGAGGAGATAGACCCGCCAGCAGAGATCAGCAAGTCGATGCTTGACCTGCTGGACGACGGGACTGTCTTCACTGCACCCGCCACTATGGTCGGTGTCCCCCTCGCCAAGATCTCGCCTGATCACCCGTATTGGGACCCGGAGTGGCGGCCGATCGAGGACAGCATCCGGCCCGCGCTTGAGAAGTGGCAGTCGAAGCACGAGGAGCATCTCGCCAAGGGTTCGACCAACTCTAGCAAATTCCTGGCGAATCGGCAGATCAACCGCGGCAATGCCATCCTAAAGTTCCTACAGGAGGGCGATCTGCACCCCTACCAGATCTTTGGCAAACAGTTCATCAACAGCAACGTGCGCAACTTTGTGAACTACGACACCCTGTTCCGCATGGTCCAGGTGCTGGAGGAGCTGCCCAAGTTTGGCATCGACTGCAGCCCCAGCGAATGGCTCCGCCAGCGTCTGCACGAGGTCTACACCGAGTCCCCCGAGACTTTCAACCTGGCCAAGACGATCCACGAGCTGTATCACGACGAGAAGGTTATGTACCTCCGGTCCAAGAGCGGCTTCGGAAACATCGGTCGCCCTTCGGGCTACAAGATGGGCGACAAGCCCTCTGAGGGCCGCCGCGTGGTGTCGCAGGGTCGCAAGCGCAAGGCCGAAGGTACTCCCAAGGGAACTCCCCGCGGGACGCCTCGGGGCACCCCCAAGCCGGGCCCGCTGCAGGAGGGCGAGCACATCATGTCGCCCATCCCAGGCCACGCCCCCATCCTGCCTCGGCCGGACTCGTCCTCATCGCACCGTAAGATCCAGCCGCACCCCGGCCCGCATCTGCAGCCGGCGCCCGCCCCCCAGGACAGCTACACCAGCAGCCCGGCCTTCCGCCAGCTGCAGGCGCAGGCCCAGCAGGCCCAGCAAGCACGGGAGTACGAGGAGACCAAGACAAGCATCGGCAGCAACGCCTCGATCCCGTCGCAGTCCCCGCGTGAGCCCAAGAAGCAGCGGCTCTCGCCCACGCCGCTAACCCCCGGCGAGCCCAGCCCGACCATGCGGATCGAGGACGACCTCGACTACGACGGCTATACGTCAACCGACAGCTACAGTAACGACACGGTGCTCCCGGTGGACTGGCGCGTGCACCAGGTCAAGGTGGCCAACATGGCCACCAACACGCAGGTGACGCAGTACTGGCACTGGCTCGACCAGAATGGTTCCCGCCAGGGCACCGAGAGCAACATGTTTGAGCACCAGGTGCTCAAGGATGTGCCGCCCAAGAAGGTCAGCTGGGGCGTCTACAAGGAGCCCTTCGACTTCCACCTGCGCCTTTCGGAGCTGGTGCAGGTCGAGTACTCACCCGAGAGCCTGCGGGTCGTCATGGCCACCAAGCCTGTCGAGGGCGTGCCGCACCGCGGCAACGTGCTTGCGCAGTTCAAGCGCGAGCGCACCAAGCGCCGCTTCCTGCGCTTCATGAAGGGCAAGGGAGTCAAGCTCATCCGGGTCCCACAGTAAGTCTACGCTGATACAACCCCCTGGAGGAGGAAAAACGGATTTGCTAACCCACCCCGTGCAGACACATGGTGGACTCGGCCTGGGCAAGCATGGACCCCCCGACCCTCCCCATCTACGACGGGGAGGAGGGAGGCCAGGGCGGTCGCGCGCTGAACGGCCCCCCAGCTTAAGCTACCACAGCTAGTTTGATCACTGGTGTGCATGGGAAACATGCTGCTCCACAAAAGGGGCACATGATAGACGGAGATCATCTTGCAGAGGCCTATTTAGGCCGTAATCCATGGTTCGGAGAGGCAGCATAGGCAGCGTTGGCG
The DNA here is from genome assembly GCA_021432635.1 of Thozetella sp. PMI_491. Lineage (NCBI taxonomy): Eukaryota > Fungi > Ascomycota > Sordariomycetes > Chaetosphaeriales > Chaetosphaeriaceae > Thozetella > Thozetella sp. PMI_491. The sequence goes on from MU270019.1 coordinate 1,196,871, forward strand.
AGCCACCTGACGCGCAGGATGGCCGAGAGAGGCCGCGCGTCCGGGGCGTGGACTGGGAGTTTGTCCGCAACCCAGATACCCTTTTCCTTATTTGTCTCGGTCTTTTTGTGTCTTTTGTCTTTTTCCTTTTCTTCCCATCTGGAGGGAGAGGAGGGGGGGGATCTGGCTTTTCATTCACATCGCATGGCGGCGGGCGTTAGGGGCGTCATTTGCTAGACACACATTCCCTCTGGCTCTTCACAAGACCACGAGAGCCGGGCACGGACGATGGCGTTTATACGGAACGGGGGGTTTTTTGGCTTCTCCATGGCGGAGGGCTCATGGCTCGACCGGGGTCGTTTGTATTTTTGTTGCGTTGCGCATGTACATGCCCAGGGACACAAGGGCTATAATGACTTCATTGCAGTCGGTTAGGAATGCAGAGCACTACATGGGGGGAGTTTTCCCTTCCCCCCTAGCCCTTATGAGATTTTTTTTTTTTTTTTCAATTTCGATCTCGATCACAACGCGTGGGGTGTGTCGCAAACTGTTTTCGGTAAACCTAGGTCGTTGAGAAAAGGCATGGAGGCTGATCCCGCGCCCTTGCATACCTCCGCCGTATAGTCTACTAGTCGTATGTAGTATGTATAGGCCTTGTGTACGTACCCTTGGGGGCGTGTGTCGGCTGTCGTCCCTTGGGGGATCGGCCGGCTGCAGACTGCCGCGTCTAAAAAAAGGATGGCCCCCCCCTAAGCCAAGCCGAATAGCGATTGTACTGGGAGCACGAGCAGGGCCAATCTCGGGAGTCGTTTGCTTTTTCTTTTTTTAAACTACTACTACCTACGCATGTACGTACGGGTACGTTCGCCACCACCCCTGAACCGGTCTCACCCCACATGGGCCGCAGCGCAGATCCCTTCCGGAAGGGTGTGGCAGCCTGGATCCCTGGATCTCGGGCGCCGGCTCCCACACCTCGGTGAGCCGGCGCGCGGGTCGGCGAAACCTCGGCTCCCAAAAATTTCTAGCTCGTCGCGAACTTCCACGGAGCTTTGCACCGCGAACCTATCTCCATCAACGCAAGCCGGGTCGAGCCGTCCAGCGCAGCACCCGCCGTAAAGATGCTCTACGAAGTCATTGGAATCGTACGCGCCGCCCCGGCCCCCCCTTTTTCCCCCGCCGTGTCTTCGTCCCGCTAACCCGCTCGTGCTCCCAGGTCCGCCCCGGCAATGTCGCCGAGGTCAAAGAGTACGCTACCCTCTCGACTCCTGCCCTGGCATGCCTCGCACCCGGGGTGGGGGCGTGACGTCTCCGTCCCCTTTCCCCCTTGATTCCTCCTGAATTAGTCTGGTCGCTGGTCGCTAACGCGGCCGCTCCTTTCCTGCAGAATCGTCCTCGCCGCCGGCCAGCTCGTCCTCCGCCAAGGCGGCGTGATCCGCGACATCGCCAACTGGGGCACCTTCCTGCTCCCCAAGCCCATCACCCGGCACGAGATGCGGCACACGCGCGGCCACTACTTTGTCATGCGCTTCGATTCGGGCGTGCGCACCCAGGAAGAGGTACACTCGACGCTGCGGCTCGACCCTCGCATCATCCGCGCCAGCAGCGTCCGGCTAGGCGACAACAAGCTGTCCGCGTTGAGCAAGCTGAGCAAGGTGCAGTGGTCGACCATCAACCAGTAGGAGAGGGCCGGAACATGATTAAGAAAGGGGGGGCGGGGGCCGCTAAACACCGTTGAAGAGACCCACAGCAAGGGCTCCAAGACCGACGTGCGGCTGGTCGAGACTGGCGATGCGATGCCGAAGGGAATTGCGGCTTGCTTCTTGTCGCCCCGGGCTCGACAATAGTCATGAGGAAAAAATAGAGGGACAGGTAATCGGGAGCCATGGGCGCAGCTGCGGGACATGGGTGAAGCCTGGAAGAAAGATGACGAACGGCCCCAAGGGGCATGTAACATATCGAGATGTACACTACCCGTTGTCCCGATAGAGGACTCACGGCTCATGATATCAACATATAGAGAGCTAAAGCTATGGTTTCAGTCATGCGGATAGCTCCTGCCACGATACGTCTTCTTCGCCATGCTGGCTGTACCAGTAGCATCCAACAGTTATGTCAACACGCCTGATAGCGAAAAGTCCAATTCTTGCCTACAGGCCAGGCCTGTCGGAAAATACAAACACCAGCAGCGTATGCCGTCCAAGGCACGAGCCTAGGTGCTTGGGCATGGCTACGGCACGAGCAAGGGGCTAGGGGGCATACCAGCGGCGGGAAACATGGACACCCTAGATCAACCATCTAGTCCTCGGGGAATATATAATTCATCTTTTTTTCTCGCATCATGGATGGTGGCTTCCACTGTCTATGGGGATTCGGTTCATAGGTGGGACGGCCGGACATCACCGTCCCCCTCAGTAATCGTGATCTTCGTCTCGGCGGCTGCTGCATCCCTCGTGGCGTCGAGCCTCTCTCTCCCTGAGGCATCAAAACGTGCTGCTTCCATGTTGTAATGCCGCTCGAACGCCTGTCCCAAAAAAGAAACACACCTCCACCTAGGCCATTTCCGGCCAAACCACTCAAGGGAGCCCGCCGTTGTTTGTGCCGCCGTCGGGGTCCGGAGACCAGGGCAGTATTATCCTCCTTATTTGCCGCCAGTTCTCCGACAGCATCTTCGGTGCACCATATCCCGTGGCATACGAGGGGGAGGCTCTTTCAGTCGACCTCCATGCCGTCAGCTGCACCACCGCCGCCGATCTTCTTCTCGCTGCAGTACTCGACGAACTGATCGATGACGGTAGGCCACGAGCTGTTCTCGTCCCAGAAGGAGAGGCCGCCGGCCGCGACTGTCCGGTCTGCAAACTCAAGAGTCTGGTTCCACATGTCCTTGCTGACGGTCTTGTTGTACTTCTCCTCCAGGAACGTCTTCCATGCTTCGAGCCAGTCGACGCCAGGCGTCTGCCAGGGGTGGATGTGGGGGGCGAAGAGCATGTCCCAGAAAACCTCTGCACGCTCGAGGGGCAGAGCCCTCTGGTTCTCGTCTCGGCCAGCAATGAAGCCATAGCGGTAAACCTTCTTAAAGTAGTCCGGGTCGGTGGCTAGACGCTTGATAGAGCTCTCCACATACTTGATGTGGTCAGTATCGCGAGCCGGGATGCCCGTGTTCTTCCACCCGTCGACATAGTTTTTCTTAGTGATCCTGCCAAACGACTCGGCCTGCACGATCTCAGCCACCACGAAGAAGTCAGCCGTCTCCGGGTCGATTCCCAAGCTCTGGAAATACATCATCGATGACTCCACATCCAGCGTGTCTTTCTCATCCCGGGATTCATCTGGTCATCGGATTAGTAACACAACCCCAGACTGCGGGCGGGGAGGAGCGCGAACCATGGAGGCCATCGAACATCTTCTCGAGGGCAGGCTCCGGTCTAGGGGCGTTAAAAGCACCCGTGTTGCCTCCGCTACTGCTAAAGTATCTGGGAACCGTCTGAGTCAGCCCAAGGGTCCACTATGAGACGGAAATGAACAGGCTAATCGGTGACAAAAACCCGCTCGGCGATGTGGAGGTGAAAAGAAAAGAGGGAAAAAAAAAAAGCAAGGCCCTTCACGCGCACAAGGAAGAGACGAACTCATCAGCCCCAGTAGTCTTTCTAGAGGAGTGCCTAGCGCCTCGAGCAACGGCCTCGAACGTCTTTGCGACCCTAGACTTGCTCGTCTTTGCGGTTCCCTTTTTACCCGCCATGCTCGTAGGCTCTGAATCTGACGGTGAGGGGTGAATAGAAGTAAATGTGATGGGCTGTGGCCGGAGACGTGATTCTGAGGGGGGGTTGTGGGTAGATTGCGGCAACATGGGAGACGATGGCCTTGATGCTCGTGCGGTGGAAACACGAGAGGGGTCGACGTCGTCGTCAGAGTCTCTCGGGGTTTGTTTTCCCGCAGGCGGCGAGGAGGCCATGCAGGATGTGAATAGGCGTAACAAGGACATGATGATGTCAAGACAGGGAAGGTGAAGAAGGAAGGAAGGTTCCGAGCCGCCAGGCGGCAACGGGTGCCTTGTAAGGCAGGATATATGCGCGAGAGCGTTTACGGCAAGCGCAGCCCAGGGCAATCCAAGATTTGATGCGAGCGATGGTTATTAATTTTTTTTTGGGCTGAGCCCAGCCAGCCGCGAAGCTCTCAGCACTCGCTGGCAGTTTAAGCTTTGGTTTGTGAAGGGGCGAATTTTTGAAGGGGTAGATAATTAAGTGATCGTCTGTGATAGCCCAGTGCTCCACCGCACCTTGTGAGACAGCGTGACAGACAAGGAGGTTTCTTTGCGGCTTGCATTAAAGAGCAATTCAGATCTCGAAACACGCAACGTGCGGGCGGGCGGCGCCTCATAGGGAGGGGGTCGGGTTCCTCACTTTCTGAAGGCTCCATTCCCCTGCTTGCTTCTTCCATACCACCCTTTTCCCTCCATGATTATGCCCAAGCCACGACCCATCTCGGGAAGCAACGCAAAAGCAAGCGGCACATGGGGCAAGGAAGTGACAAAATAGAGGGACAAAAGAGGGGACAATATAGTAGTAGGAGAAGAGAGACCGGAGACTTACGCATCGGCCGCCACGTCGAGCTTATAATTGGCATTCTTGAGGAACTGCACGCCGGAGGCAGGAGTCGTCAGCACCCATTACAACCAATGCCACGGCCGGCGACCAACGTGTGTGGCCAGTCGGGCGCATGCTACTGGACAAACCGGGAAAGCATACCCGTTGTGCCGCCTTCTCATTCGCGCCAGTCGCCTGGCAGAACTGGGCGACCAGGTTCTTCTGGGCCGTAGTCAAGGGCATGGCGAGGGCGTCCTTGTCGGGGAAAGGGAAATAGTACGACCGGGCGGCGGAAAGGACCAGACTAGATTGAAAGGACTATCCCGATAATGCAGGCGCGCGGGCAGGCAGACGAGCAGACAGGCCAGACAAGCCGGGCGAACAAGCGCGAAGCGGGGGGGGTGGTGGAGGGGGGGGGGGTGCGTGCGGCGGATAGGATGGGTTGGGATGGGGATGGGAATGGGGATGGGAGGGAGTGAGGGGCGGCGAAAGGGCGACCACAACGATCGTTGGATACGAGCAGGTGCTGCAACGGTCGCTTCTGGAATCGCAGGGGATGCAGTCGTAGTGGCTCAGAGGAGGAGAATGCCGCCGCGAGGTCGCAGTCTCCCTTATCGGCCGCAGGTGAGGGTCTCTGTCAAGTCGGGCCGGTTCCCCAGACCGCCGATCGCTCGGGCAACAAACTGCACGAAGAGGCGCCGAAGCTGCAATCTGGCCAACGGGCCAAGCCGGATCAAGCGGGGAGGGGGGGCGCGGCTTCGCGAGTCGGCGGGGGGGGGAGGAGACGCAGGGCGAGGTTGCGGGTGGAGGCGCGTTCCGTGGGTGTCGCGAAGGCACGAGGATGAGGCAGCGAAGGGAAGGGCGGTAGGCAGGTTTCGAGGTCGGGGCAGCGGTTTGGGCGGAGAGGCTGGGCAGAGTCCCAGGCACCACAGACAAGCAGGAAAAACTGCCCCGCGGTGGAAAAGTGGTGGCCACGGGCGCCTGCAAGGCTGCGACGCACGTCATTGGGTGGGGTGCCTCACCCGCAAGGCTACGAGTCCACCGTATTCCCCCGAGCGGCGCCCTATGTGGCTTGAAGGCTTGAAGGCTTGAAGGCTTGAGGGCTTGAGGGCTTGAGGGCTTGAAGGCTTAAGGCCCCCCCCCCCCGACGCACGCCATCTGCCAAGCTTGGGGCCCACCGAGATTCGACCCTCCGACAAGCGGCTTGCTGCAGGCTCCCTTGTGCTCCGTTCAACAACCTACCCTTGATACGA
>MU270019.1:1202892-1613493 GCA_021432635.1 Thozetella sp. PMI_491
CCCCCCCCCCCCCCCCCTCCAAAACTTCCTATCCCGAGGGCTATGCACGAGCTGACTCGTCCTCGAAGTCGCTGAGGGTGTCCAATGCGACACCCAACAGAACGGCAACATGATTAGTTGGTGCGACGGAGAAAGATAAATTGGCCGTCAGCACGCCATGCTTCGGAAGCATTGCTACGGAGGTCGGCGGGGGTGGTAGGACACTTGGCAGCACCCGACTAGCCCGGGCCAGGGCACCACTCACTCTACGACTCCGCGCCGGGGCATGGACTGAGACAAGGCAACCAATTCCGCCGTCTATAGTGGCATTTGTTATTATTAAGGTAGGAAAAGGGAAACACCGTGTACTAAACAGCTCCAAAGCTACAACTCCATGCTATGTACCGTGGGGTGGGGGTGGAACGAGAACGGCCTCCGCCGGAGCCAGATGCTCGACCACGATGCTGGAAAGAGAGAAAATGCACAATACAGCCACAACAAAACGCTGCTTCCAGTGATGAGAACAGAAGCAAAAGGGTATCCCAACACCACCAGCGGCATTCCCTCCTAGTGTATACGTGCGCCGCTTCCTGTGACCCTTGAAAGGATCTGGCCTCCCACTAGCGGAGAAATAACGGGATCGGAAACCATGGCACAGGGAACGCGATGGTACGTCAAGACATGTGCCTTACGTAGCGCACCACCTCTCCCACGCTCTGGCTCCGCTCTTGGTTCGGCAGTCGCTCGTCTCCCTCTCCTCCACTGTCTCTTGCGGCCTGCTCGCCACCCTCCTAGTAACCCAAATTCGGTCGTGTCGCTTGCAGAGGCCGAGATGAGGCCATCGCGCTCGGGCGGCTAGTGCTTTGCTCCCCTGGCGAGAGGCTTCCTCCAAGATCCTTCCTGGCGATGGCTTCTGGGTCCTTCCAGTTCACCCCTCTCCGCTCACTCCTGCAGCACCGCATCCGCAAGCCACCATGCCTCGAGAGCACCTAATCACCCAACGGCATGCCGTCAAGCTCGTCCAGCAGTCGGCGCCAGTTGTCGGCTAGCATCTCCGAGTACTTGACGCGCTCTTGTGCCCAGTCTTGGTTCCAGCGCGAGACGTGATATTGCGTGCTCTGGAAGTAGATGAGCTCGTCGCGAAGGCACTCCTTGACGAACACGGAGCGGTTATGCTGGTTAACGATTGATTCCTTGTCCTGCGGATCGTCAGTGCACTGCACGCTTGGATACGAGAGAGGGCTGGGGACCGAATCGGGACATACCTTGATGATGGCCTCGATGACCTTCTCAATCTCTCCAGGCTTGACCAGCCCGTCAGGCTTGGCCCGGAGTCCCGCGAGTTTTGTCTCGTTGGTCTGGATCCTCCGCTCTAGGTAGGGGATGTTGTCCTTGTCGAGGCGCTCCCGGCGGTCGAACAGGTCGCGCAGGCTGACGAGGGCATCGCGCTGCCTCTTCAGGTCCTCGAGCACGCCCTCGTCCCACGCCCGGGATTCGTCTTCCATGAGGGTCTGGGCGGTCTGGAGATGCTTGCTCATGGCCTGGAGGCCATCGTTGAGGAGCGGCACGTCGTTAGTGTCGGTTGCGTACGTTTCGCTGCTGCACTCGGTCAACGAGGTAAGCGAGAGCGCAATGCGTGCATGGTCGGCCGCAACACCCTCGGACCGTTTGACTAGGCGATCCATGATGTTACAGACGTTGATGTACAGCTCGGCGCTCCGTCGCACACCTGTGCGAGTCCTGTCGAAGAGGTCGCCTAGACTTGACGGCAGGGAATCCTCGAGGCCGGGAGGCAGGGGGCGGCCAGTAAACTCATCCTGCACAGAGATAGTCGCCTGCTTGCGCCAGACAGCGAGTTCAGTAGGAACAGTCAAGAACATTATCACCAGCTGCTCCTGGCTCATGATGGGGTGCCGGACGAGGGCATTCAAGAACCTAGCCAGACCCCGTCGACGCTTCTCGATGAAGGCTCCGTCGTTCGAGAGGTGGTTTCCGTTGACTAGATGCAAAGTCAGCCAGGTCCCAGTGCTCGCTCCTCCAGCGTCTCACATACCTGCAACCCGCTTCGGCGGCAGCAGCGGCAGGACCCGGAAGGGATACCGCTTGTGAAGGCAGTCCAGCAGCCAGACGAAGTCGCTGTACCGCCGAATGACTTTACTCGCACGCCGCGAGCTCGTGACCTCGTAGTTGTGATGCTGGAACATGAACATGCCCTCCTTCTCCGGCATCAAGCTGACCACAATGTTCTCCTCCACGGCGCTGCCGGTCCGTCCGCTGCCGATCGTCCGCACAGGGGCCGGCACGGCGGACGGGCCACCGGGCGGCGCTCGGCCGCTGTTTCCTTCGCCGCTGTTACCTTCGCCGCTGTTGCCACCACCCGCCCCCGCACCGAAGGGGCTTGTGGGCTGGTTGTCTGGCGGGTTGCCAAATTCCCCAGCCGCGGGCGGGTTCCCATCGTAGTATCCCCAGCCGCTCGCATTGCTGCCAAGGGAACCGCTCGTGGGAGGTACGTCAGCGCCCGATGCCGAGACGGATGTTGTGAAGGTGGAAGTAGTCCGGTGCGGCAGACTCTCTTCTCGGACTGCCGCGTAGCCTCCGTTGCTTCCGTTCAGGGCTGGCCTCGGCACATCGACGCCGTTCGATGCAGGGGGCTCGGGCCCGTGGTTGTGGTGCTTGTGTACATCGGGCGTGTTCCACGGATCGTCGGGGTAGTCCATCGAGGGTTTCCTAGGAGTGCGGCCCAGCCGAGGTGGCGACGAATTTGCTGGCTTGGGCGGCTGGGGCGGCGTGGCTGGTCTCTGGGGCGGCTTGGCAGCCAATTCAGACGCGTCGAACGGGATGGAGGCAACACTGTTGTTGACGAGGCCGAGGAGCTTGGGAACAGGAAGATCTGGGGGTTTTCCCAATGATGTTAGCTTCTCCGCTGTGGCAGGTGGACCCACTGGAGCTCGAGGTGGCACTCGCCGATACGGCCGGCGAGAAATTACCACCGCCGAGAGGCGAATCATTGCCTAGTGGGCAGCAGCGTCGAGCAGCCAGCCGAATGGGACGGTAGATAAGATAAGGTCCGTGGACCATTGCCAATACAAAAGGATGGGACTCACTTCGACGATGCTCATCTACTGTGTCCAGGCTGAGGGGCTCGTCGTCCTGCGCCAGGCCGACGAGCGCCAGCAGGACGTTGAACTCGGCCCTGCCAAGTCCGCCATCGTCGCTCCTAGCGGGGGCGACGAGGCTGTTGATGCGTGCCTGGTCATCCGCACTCAGGCGGGCCGCGGCGAGAGTGCGCGCGACGCCGCCGGAGCTAATCTGGCCGCTGCTGCCCGGGTCGTCGCGCACGACGGCGTCGAAGGTCTCGACGTAGCTGTCGGGCACGTCGGAGACGGGGAGCAGGTTGCGGATGACATCGCCACGCGATTGCTGCTTGCGCGGGGTTGGCATGTCCCACGGCGACGGGGCGGCGCTGTCGTCGTCCTGGAACAGGGCGCTCGATGTCGACTTGGTCATGGCCGGCTCGTCGTCGAACAGCGATGATCGGCTGCGGTCGAAGTTTGGCGTCGACATGACGCCGTTGTTGTTGTCGTTGTCGGACGGGGAGCTGCCGAACAGCGACATGACAACAAGAGGGAACGGCGGCGTGAGGTCTATTGGCAGCGAATGCTTGGACTACCAGTGGACGCTATAACAGTCGCCAATGGGACGGGCCCAGGTTATGTTGTGCGTGTGTGGTTGTCCAGATGCGAGGCCGCAGTAAGCAACTGGTAGGTTAGGCGCTGGGCCGGAGAATCGGCGTGCGTCGTAACCGATTCGTAAGGCGGTCCGAAGCGAGGGGGAGGGGGAGGAATCGATTTTCAGTTGACGCAAACGCCAATGCAAGGCAAACGCAATCCGTTACGCGGGTCAACGCAGGCAAGAACCGCGGTCCCAATGCTTCGGGGCGATGATGGAGGTGCAACCGGATCTTGGGAAGCAAGAGAGATGCGAGACGGGAGAGCTCCTGCGGTTTGCGCTGAGACAAGGACTGGGGTAGCTGTCGCAGAATCTGGGAGGCGGGATGGAGCCACCACCTCCTCACCGAAGCTAGCTGGTGGGCCCGCCTGTGCACTATCGCAAGCTGCCCACCACCAACACCGTCTAAGCACCTCGAGCCGAGCCTCATCCTGCCAGAGCTGAAAGCAGCAGAGCCAACGCCCGTCCCTTCCATGAACCGAATCTACTCTAACAAACCGCGCATGCTCGAATTGCGATTCTCGTGCAACGCCACGGTGCTGCTGGATACAATTGGCCCACTAGGTGGAGCACAAAGGACTGCTCCTGAACCGGGGCATTGTGCTACGATTTTGTTGGGTCAAGCTTTGCTCCTAGATAAAGCCTGCTCCTGCCTGAGTCGTCCTCGTGAAGCTTGCCATAGGGAAGGGGGAAACCCCTCAGGTCATTGCAACAGATAGTGGGATTCGGCAAACACCATGCCGTGTGTCTTATTGTACACCTATCTTGACAGCATAGAAAAGAAGAGTGCGTGGTATACATAAGTCCGGTCCTCAGAACAGCTTCTCTTCCTCCTGGTCCGCCTTCTTCTGCTGCTTGACCTTGGCGTTGAAGATCTTCTTCTCGCCAGGCACCTTGAAGTACAAGCTGGGCGACTCGCCCGGCTGGAGCATGTGGCTGAGGTAACCCCGGTGCGCCGGGTCACGGTAGTATTCGATATCCCAACGGCTCGTCGGGTCCGGCAGCCGGTACGTGTGCGGGCCGGACCGAGCCTGCGTCAGGACGGCGTCGACGTGCTCGGGACCGTAGGGGAGCGGCTTGGTGGTGTTGACACTCTCGCCCGCGACCAGCCTCTTGAGTGAGTCCTTGGTGTAGAATCTCGTCATGATCTTGCCGCCTAGCGCCTCCACCGTTTCGATAGCCGAGGCCGAGGCGCGCGACACGACGATGTCGATAGGCGTCTTGAGAGTCGTTTTGCCTCGAGAGAGGAGCTTGATGCCGTCCCGGATGCGCGTCACGCACTTGGACTTGATCAGCTCCCGGGGGGTGATGGGCTTGGTGGCATCGAGGCGGCCGGCGTCAATCCAGTCCTGGATACGGTCGAGGTTAAGTTCGGCCATGACATCGGCGCGGCTATAGCAAATCGATCCCCCGTGTTAGCAATGCCGCAGCAAGCTTAGGTCTAGCAGACAGCGCCCGTTTCCCAGCAGTCTAGGAGAAGCACGTACATGTTCTCGAAGCCCTTCTTGCCCCTAGAGAAGATCAGGGGCGTCTGACCACCCTGGAACCACGGGTTCACTTTTCCATGCTGCTTCTGACCCTTGTGGCCCCTACCGGACGTCTTTCCGTAGCCAGAGGAAGGACCGCGGCCCTTGCGGATGCGCTTGTGGTAGGCGCCCGGGTTGTCGGAGAGGCTCGCGAGGATGGACGCGTTCCTCGTCTGAATCGAGAGCGCTGCGAAAAGTGACGCCAGCGGAGTGACCGTCGGGGCGGCAATGGGTGTCCTGCAGCACCGTGCCGCCTGGGCGAGCGGTATCCGTGGAGGCATCTTGTCGTAGAGGTAGAGGAACAGCTCGTGTGATGCTGCTGGCTGTCATAAAATTTCGGATCGAACAATCTTAGGGGATTGAGCTCTAACGTTGGTCCGTGCGCTGGGGTTGACTGCATTAGCTAAGCGGCGACGCCTCCATTGACTGCTATGCTCCTTGCCAACGTCAACAAACCGACGAAACAGCAAGTCGCCAATAGAGGTATTAAGAGGGTAAATTAAGATTCAGATGCTCTGTGAAAATCTGAAAGTAATTTATGATTACATTGGTTTCGAGCTCAATGTACGTTCTTGTTGAGCAATTTTCACCTATTCGTCCCCCAATGACGATACCTAGCGCTCACCACGTTTCTTCATTCTTCTCACCAACAACCACCTCTATCTTTAAATCTCGCCAGTAATTATGTTAGCCTTTTATTTATTTAGTCTGAATCATTGTTGCGATGCCCTAATATTTAGACGTTGTTAGGCATGCTACTAAAGCATGTTGCCATCTCCTGACTCTATCAGGACAACTTGCCACGTTGCTTGGCACATAGATCCCATTTCCTCTTAAAACTCAGACTCAGTCTTGTTCAAAGCTTTCTATTTCTATTATCGCCATTCTGGGTTTACCGGGAGTTTCCTAGCCCCATATTGCCCCTGTTAGCCGTGTGTGATCGGTTATTGCTATCCGAGATACGTGGAACGTTTAGGAGGCAAGTCAATGAACAAACCCCAGGCATCACCTATTTTCAATCTAGCAAATTCATTAGCTAATGTACTACCTCAAAAGATTTACAGAGTCGTTTCCATCCGAAGACGACGTACTGCGTGACTTTCGCAGCTAGAATAGCTTTCTTACCAGCCTCCCTCTCCTGGCCCACAGTCCAACTTCTCCTCTGTACTAGGTATCATCCTCCATTTATGAGCGAACAATCGTTATGAAGCTCACGTTTACGGTTCTCTTGGCCAAGTTCTCTCAGTCACCGGCCCCAACAGGTTTCACGGCGTGACTATACGCTGCAACTTCCCAAGTATGTCGGTAGAGTCTCATCGACAGAAGTGATAGGCCAGCGAAACATGTCGAGCCTGTCCTTAAAATCGCTTCTATCGATTTCTTGTACATTTAAAGTATCTATTCACTCCTATGAAGCACTTTTATTGAAGCGAATGACGTTGTCTCCAGGATGAGACTATTCCATCGGTGCAGTGTGTGGTGCAACCTCGATCTGTAAACTTCTCACATCACGATGTAACATACTCACAGCGTCTGAAAAGCGTAATTGAAATGTCTACATCTGCTTCTTTAATTTTTAGAAGTAACTTCCTAGGCGCCTCGAGGTTCTTGAGTACGAGTTGGGCTCTGCAACTGGCTCAACCATGGTCTCCACCATGGTGTGCAGACACTCTCCATCACAGTTCAAGATCACGACCGCCACCATTTCACGACGTCACGGGCAGCAAGCCACTGATTCCCGAGTGACGGCGCACTGAGACTGGGAGACAACAGCGACTCAGTATCGGGCAACTGGCGCTCGGGATGCTCCGTCTGCCACTGATCAGCCCCGAAGGGTACGAAACTATGGATCGCCAAGTGAGCAACAGACAACTCCGGGCAAGCTCACGGAGGAAGGGCTTGGTATGCCCTCGGCGGGGCGACCGACGTGACACCAACACACTCGAGACAGTCCTCACCGGGTGCCGAGACACTACGAGAGGCCAGAGCTGCGACGAAGCAAAACAGCCGGGCGGCCACTTGGAGCACGAAACCAGCCTAGACAGCGATCTGTCCGCCGGCGACGTGACGGTGAGGTGCTAGGCCCCCAACGAATGGCGTGCGCCGCGCTGTGACGCGGCCGACGACCTAACGCGACGGTGGCGTGCGGGGCTGGGAGGCATCAAAAGCAAGCTATTGCCCTCGCCATATTGGCCCTCGCCGTATTGGCCCTCCCCCTCGCCTTTCTCCCGGGCACCAGCCAGTGCCGGCGGCAGCTACGAGTCTGGCTTGAGACATACGGATGCTGGAGGACGAGCGTCTAGGGGTGGCAGTCATTTTGGGTCTAAGGGGGGGGTCAATCCCACGCCGACGCCTAGCTGCATTGGCGTGTCTGGGAACTGGACGCCTTCTCGTGGCGCCGGGGCATTCCCACCCCCTCCCTAGATAATAATACCGCAGAATGGCGATAGGCAGAACCACGACCAGGGCCGGCAGCTCGGGACAAGGCGCCGGAATAGGAGACAGCGCTCGTTGGAACCCCTCTCCCCCCTCACTGGTCCTTGAATTCGACCGGGGTGGGAAGGTGGTGGTGGTGGTGCGGGCGCGAAGGCGTCGTTCTGGGCTGCCGCCGACCGAGGGCAGGAAACAGTAAGAAAAGAGACGACAAGGTCTCGGCTCAAAACCGTCGAAAACAAGTGTGGCATATCCGGCAAGTGGCTACCAAGGCGAGCACGCAGGCAGTCGGTGTTAGCAAGTGAACATGCGGTCACGAGCGCCTGCGGCCTGTGGTTGGACCGCAGCTCACAGCAGCTGGAGTGGATGGATGCGGCTAGCCCAAAGGTGCATGACAAGCCCTCGGGCGGTTCTTTGGCTGGACCCCCGGGGCCTGGACGGGGGCGAAAGAGGACCGCCAGGCCGGCTAGTGGTCGGGTGTTGGACGCCCCTTGGTGCAGCGTGGCAATTGGGATCCATGGCCCGAGTCTCCTGCCCTTCCGCCCATCCTTCCGGTAGCAGGTTTGGGAAGAAACCATGTTGGACCGGCCGTGGCACCGACATGTAACCTTCGCTCCTATCGGCGATCGAATGAGCGGTCGGACGGGCGGGACAGACTGATATTGCGTCCTGGAGGCTGATGCTGCATCAAAACGGACCCCGGGAAAGGAGGGGAGAAGAGGGGGGCCTTTTTTTTTCATCAAGAGTCATGACGGGCCAACTATTCCATCGTACGTAGTACTGCGAGGCGAGTGAAATTTGCATGGGCAGACCCGATAGGGCAAGTTGCCAGTGGTTAAAGTTGGGATGGGTCCCATCCTGGACCCCCCGCCAGCGTGAGCGCTCAGCTAATCGCGGTCACCAACCTCTTCCGGGGGGTGATGAGGGTGGCACCGTGTGAAGGAGCAAGCGCCTCACATGGCAGCAGCCAGGCACGGGCTTGTTCATCCCCCTCCTCGGCGTAAGATATTCCCTCGTGACTGGAACACGCCCTTTCATGGTCCTGGGTTAGTGGAGCAGCATGTTCTATTCAAAGGCCCAAATTGCTTCCTCTGGGTCTCACCTGGGCAAGGGACCGGGGGGGGGAGGTCCTTCTAAATGGGGGGCGCTCGTTAATACCTTACGTCGCATGCTGCGGCCGTGGGTGCAGCAACGAAAGAGCGAGGAGCAGCAACAGCAGCAATAGCATCAGCAGTAAACTATTAGCAGGTGCGCCAAAGGAGCGACGGGCGGCGGGGACGGAAAGCCATCAGCTAGCTCGACGGCGGCCAGTCTTCCCGGCTAGGCTTGGCAGCAAAGCGGAGCTGAGAGGAAGGGAGGGGCGGGGGCCGGCGACGCTCTAGTACGAACGCACGACAGGGTGTGACGACGATCATGGAGTCATGGCCTCGACAAGGCTGGTCGCTAGTCAGAGCCACAGCGGCGAGACGATGTTTGTTTCTTGCGCCCTGGTCGGCTTTTTTTGCTTGGCCAGTCTGTGACCGCCTTCTACGGAGCGATGTGTCACCGTAGGGATTACGGTCGGTGAGGTCGGACTACTGTAACCCTCGCTGTCTGCGTCGGGGCGCTATCAGGTGGTCCTGTGCTACTCATTCGCCAGGGACGCAGTGATCGCCCTCTTTGGGGCAGTGGTCGCAGAGTGGCGGCTGACGAGCGGAATGCTTAGGAGTCTTCCCGGGAAGGTTAGGATGCAAACGTAATCTGCAATCGCGAGAGATGACTCTGCCTTGGTCAAGGGCCGACCGTTCGGGGGGTTGGTCGGTCGGACGGCAGAACACGAGAGATATGCTGAGTAGCATGTGTGTGTGTACTATGATATCCCCCGTGCGTGTGGTGTGTGTAGAGAGTGTGTGCGCGTGTAGTGTGTGTGAATGTTGCCTAGGTTGAGCGAGAGGCGTTGTGCCTACTGACAGTACAGTACCTTACGTAGTGGTAGTATGCGTCCCCAGTGGGCTTGTGTGTATGTGGGTGTGAGTTGTGTGAGTGGGTTCCCGAGGTCCAGAGGCAAACCGCTGAGCGTGGGCTTGTCGAGCGGCGCAATGGGTTGGCATGATGGTCAGCTCCTCGTCCAATGTCGTCAAAGGAAGGAGAAACAAGAAAGGTGACGGAGCGGGCGACCTCCCGCGGGCAAGCAATGGATGGCTGTCCGCCCGCCGTTTCGAATAGGCGCACGCAGCCAGCCCTGTCCTTCCTCGGGGTGGGATGAGAGGAGGCAAGAAAAGAGGGGTGTGTACGTACCTAGTCCCGGGCCAGCCAGCCTGTGTGCCTGCGGCTCGTACTGTAAGAAAGCCCGCAAAGGCATGATGTCGGCGCGGTTGGCACCCAGAGACGAACGGGCGGTCTCTGATCCCAGCCAGCCAGTCGCAAGCCCGCGCGGGCGTGACGCAGCAATCGACCCCCTTCGGCTCTGCCTCGTCTACACATATAGCACGCAAATGTCACCAGCTTAATGAAGGATGGTCATATGGCCCGGTCGCAGGAAGAAACAGCTACCGTGCATCAGCAGCAGCAGCAGAGCCGGGACCGGCTCCCGCTTTCCTGATTTCTGAGATGCCCGAAAGTTATCGCGCATACCGCATCATTGATTTGACCACGAACGAGTCTCATCAAGGGATGAGATATGCGCTCCCCTGCGCCCACGCCCGGCCCATCCTTCGTCATCTTGATCGTCAACCCCGGCGTGATGGTCCTACGTCGCCCCGCTCAGATGGGCTGGCGGCTTTTTTACGACCGCCGCCCTGGGGATGTGTTAGTAATACGGAGAGAGAGTGACAAGAGACAAGAGGACCTGAGGCCCCGTACCCCCTTCTCGGCGGTTGGCAAAATGCAGGCCGGCCCTTGCGGCGAGAGTGTACCCCCCCTGAGTTGGGTGTCTCATTGGACGAGGTGCGTTTCGCCCCATGGTCAGACAGCGACTCTGGGGGAGAACGCACGCGCATAAGTCCTTCTGGCAGCCTTATAATAGGCCGTATTGACGCACCATCCGCCTCTCTCCTCCCCAATGCCACTGTTGGGTCTGTGACCTGCCCCATGCTGACGATCGCGCCTCTGCGACATCCACCCGGTGGAAACCTTTATGTCCGGAGTTGATTGCGAGGCGAAGAGCCAGGGCAATGTACATGCCGTCGAGCCGTGTCATCACGGGGTGGCTAAGGCCCCAAATTGGTCCCGCCGCAGGCGCTGAGCAAAGATCCATGGGGGGTCTGATTTGCTCGCGGGGAGGAGGAGAAGCAGCCATCATGACTAGTCATGGAATGGAGGATGGCCGGGGGTGAATTCAAGGCAGGATGAAGCTCGGTATTACTGGGAGACACAGACCTGCCAGGTTTCCTCCAGGAACAGCAGGCGATGCGGCCATCTCTTCTAATTACCTCCCTCTTCCGTTTTGATCAGGCTGAGGACGCCGACTGGCCGCCCGTGGCTGTCGGTACCTTACAGTGGGCGTACAGTGGGCGTGGGCCTTGTCGCACGCCTGGGAGGGTCCCACAGAGGAAATCTTACAGCCACCCTGGCGGCGTCACTCACTGCCGAGCATCCTGTCTCTGACGTTAATAACACCGCCCAGCACAAAGCACGCTGGCAGGGCCGCTTGGTGATTGAAACCCTATCCCAGCCGGGGCACAAGAGGGCACATCCCGAAATGGAGTGCGTTCCCGTCTCTTGGCCCCCTCTCCTTCTCGCCCGCTCTCTTGGTCGCACGCCGTCGTAGGTACTCAAGAGCCGTCCGCCAGCGGTTGCCAGACCGGCACTCTCCTTTGGAATTTGCAGATACGAAACCACGACTAGCGACCCCTCGTGCTCCAAAAAAAAAAGTGTTGACGAGCTCCACCATTCCGCCGCCCGAATGGGGTACCTGCCACTCCCTGCCGTCATCCGGGAGGGGGGTTTGTGCAGTTCCGTCGTCCGAGGCCAATGGTTCCTCAGATAATGCCGAAGGGGCCGCCAGGAGGGGAAAGAAAGCAATTATTTGATCAGCGGGGGGGTCGCTAAAAATGTGAAGGCGGACCCGCGTGTCAAGTTAAAGCCGCCTTCGTCACCCACAGGCAGGGCGTCAAATGCCAGCCCGGCTGCCACTAAACTCGTGTCTTTGTACATACTGCACGAGGCCTGCGTGCTATGTATAGTGCGGAATAGCTGCGATGCATGCATGCCTCTGTCAGCTAACCGTCTCTCTGCTCGCCACCCCCCATTCATCCCGCGGACGGCATTCCTGTTCCTGCCCGCCTATTCATTGTGATGCGAACAGGAGCCGTGTACAACGTATGCCGTAGGCCCTCTAGCGTGGGCTGCCGGCCGACTAGGATCATCGTCATCGAGTCTTTTACGAGACGGAGATTTCGGGGCGCTGAGAGGCGACATGCCCCCATCGTAGTTGGAGCGGCTGTCGTGCCGCCGGCTGCATTTTGGCAGCATTCGCAACGGAGAGTAGCACTCTACGAAGTACATACAGTGTAGCCCATCCAGACATGCATGCACTTACGCCGTAACCCACCGCGCGCCGGAAGGGAGGTGTACAGTGCGACCGGGCGTCAGGGATGGTGGTCCTAGAGCTGGCTAGCGATCAATCAATTAACGCGAAAAGAAGGCTAGGTAACCACGGTGCTCCCAATGCCTCCGTGCTCCGTGCCAAGGGGTCTCCACGAAAAAAGGGGCCCCGAGGCTCCCTAGCCGCAGTAAAAATGTGATAGCGTTTGACCTTTAATCATGGCTTTGCCTGACAGAAGGCTGGCGGGCCGGCCCCTTGACCATGTTGCGTGGTAAACGAGACGAGGTGCACAAGGCCCTCCCGGATCGTGGCTGCTCGCTTTGATGAGCAGATACCCGCGTGGGTTCCCGGGGGGCGGGGGCAAGAGGGGCGGCGTTGAGTGGCAGGGTGCTCGACCGCTGGAACTTAGAGGATAGCTGCTCGCCAAGCTTACCATCGGGGCTCGGCCCTGGACAGCCCATTGGGCTGGGATGGAATGCTCTCCGCCAGGGACCCTCCGCTATGGACTAGGATTTAGGTTACCCCAAGCGTAGCAGTGTATCAGCGTGCCGGAACGCTGGATGTGCCTCGCCGGTTTGCCACGCCTCCCGTTTCTTGTTGGATGTCGATGGATGCCCGACAGTTCATCCACCCAAACAGGCATCTTGGGGTCACAGTCGGGGCTGATTGAGCTCCGCGTGGGAGCTGGGCAAGGGGGGAGGGGGGTTGCTGGGATGCCAAGACATGGAGGGGTGGTGTCGATAGCACGAGCTGGGTGGGGGATGGACGAAGAGGGAGGGGGTGGATGTCGGGGTCGCAAAGTATGGTGTAAGATACGGTCTCTATGCCCAGCCCAGGCCATTCTTTTGGGCTCGGGTCGATGGGGATCGACTGATTCGTCCCGAATGCTTCGACATCATATGCTGGGGTCGCAAGTGCACATCGTCCCTCACGATGGGCATGCCTGACCTCGAACACCGCGCGGCCCACGTCGCCTCTCTCCCATTTTTTTGCGCCTTCGAGCCGAGAGTTTAGCCTTCTGGGTACGGTGTGCGTGCCACAAGCAGGGACGATGGTCGAGACCGTCAAACATAAAAGTTCAAGACAATGAATAGCTCCGGTACGGCAGGAGCCATGAAAAAAAGGGAAAGGCACTTGACGATGGCCGGGGTTCTGGTTCGCTGCTAGGAGGAGGATCAGACCCGAGGCGGGGGTAAGCCCACAGCTGGTCGAGCTGAGTCGATGCTGTGTGTTAGTCCCGGAGCCTCGGTCAGGAAAGTGGTGCTCGGCATGGTTAATTTGTTGGCGATGATTGATCCAAAGGCAACTTGCCGCAGAATCCCGAGGCTCTGTGGCAGCAGGCTTTTCTTTCGGCCTTCTACGAGTGCTCAGCACCCGGCCAACCGACGACCGAAATATGGAGTACGTATGTAGGACGAATATGTACCTACTGTACTATGGTAGGTTGCTCGGGCAAATCGGCGGCGTGGCTCCCCTGCCCGCACCCACGAGGCAGGACGGGGGAAATCCTGGCCAGGTGGCTCCGTCAGGTCTGCTGAGGCTCGCCCCGGTTTCTCTTGTGGCACACGTCTGGAACCAGCCTTTCCTAAACTCTTAGCCGTGTTAGGACGCCTCCTGGCGGTACCACCGGCCCCATCTTACCCTGTCCACAAAGCGGCCAGCAGGCAATAGTCGGCAATGATGCGGAGCGATTGATGCGAGTTTTTCTCTTCCTTTCTCGTAAGGCAGATATCATGGGGCGATGGCGTGGCGAGCCGGGGGAAGTCTATCGGGGCCGGACCTGTCAATGGTCAGACATTGTGTCGGGCCACTCACGACGCAGGATCTGTGGCCCCCTTCATGACGTGAATATTAGAGAGAGGAATACCAAAAAAAAAGGGCTTTGCAAAGGTCCACCAGACTCAACCCCACCACCCTCGAAGTCTACCGTTTCTGTTTCGGTCCATGCGATGCGGGCCTCGACGATCGGAACGACGCATTGCTAAACGCCCCCCTCTCGCCCCTCTCCGGACACGAGGGCGGTGATGAGAGACCGGGAATGCGAGAGGCACAGTCTCGGACAGGCAAGCCCAGAGCGCAGCGCCGGCCGGGGGGCTTGCGACTAGGAACTTGAGGATTGGAAGCCGTTTGGCGAGGATTTTCAGGAGGACCACCACAGGACCAAATTGGAAAGACAAGTTGGCGCCCGGGGCCGGGAAGGCACAAGGGAAGGGGAAGCAGCACACTCATCCATTGGCAGACGCAAGCTCGGTGGGGCACTTGACGCTGGCAGCAGATCGGCGCCATCAAAACTTCGTCGACTGGGGTGTGTGGCTTGGCGTAAGTTACGGGGGCTTCGCACCACCGGTTGTGTCTGCCCCGGACACGGATGACATGAGATCGTCGGGGCCAGAGGCCAGAAGGACAATCCATCCAGATTGCGTGTGTGGTTCCCTATCTCTTCGATATTCCCTTGGTTCCCTTGAAGGGAATCCTCCGCACTCGGTTTTTTTTTTCTTCTTCTTCTCGCAGAGGCTATTGCACGGCGCCCGGCCCCCTCACTTCAGGATTGTGCCGCTTCTCTAGCCTTGCATGTGTGCGATGCGGACGCGGGCAGGATCCAGAGAGACATGGAGAGGGAAGAGCTCGAAGCTCCTTGCCGTGCCTGGGATGGAGTAGCGATCAATCCTGGACTAACTTTTCCGTACCACGTCCCTACGTACGGTACGGTACAGTACGGTACAACCCAGAGTTGGCTGCTGCCCCCCTCCTCGCCCCCCTGCCGTGCCGTACTTTACATGCTGCCAACTACCAACCTCCTCCTCTTCGTCCCCCCCAAAAAGCCGGGCGGCCTGTGCGCTTACGCCTAACTTGCTCTGCACATATAGGTTGTCCGCAATGCCCGCCTGGCCCGGCCGTGCCTAGAGAGCTCGAAATTGCCCAATTAGCTCGCCGTGGAGATGGCGTCGCACCGCCATGTCCGTCCTGGACATAACGGCCGGCGTATGGTACATACGGGGGGGGAGGGTCCACCGCGGTCGTGCTCCATACTGTCCGCAACGCACGGGAAAACTTCCAGTTTGCGAGAAGCGAGCGATGAGCTATTACAAGCTACGAGCGACGGGGGCGCGCGGCCGGCGGGCGTCGTCTGTCCGCTCTGTGCTGCGAAGAGCGAAATGCCATACTACAGTAGTGAGAGAGATGGGGAACCCTTGCTGGGAGCGTCCACGGTGGTAATTTAGTGCCTCCGAGATCCTTGGCCCACCCAAACCTCAGCAGCCCGCCAGCTCGCCTCCCAAGCCCCCCCTCCCTCCGTCTCTCAAACTGGCCTCAGGCCCAGCGCTGATAGGCTTGCGCTGGTCCAGCCCGGTCCAATCCACAAGAGCTTAGGTGCTGCTGGGGCTTCCACCGGCCGACTGCAAGCATCGTTCACATTCCTCACATGCTGAGGTGGCTGCCGACGCACAGCAACGGAGTATGCCAGGGATCCAGGGATATGGCTACACCTTTTTACGCCGCGGCGTGGCCCTTTTCTGCTTTCTCGTATTGCATGTTTTATGGCCTGGCAAGCCTGGCTGCGACGCGACCGCTGCCGACTTCTCTTTTTTTCTTAAGCCACACCTGCAGAACCCACCCCTCCCTTTGGCCCCCGCTCCCCTTTCCCTCTCGCCTCCAACGGCGGGGAAATTATTCCTTGCTTTATTGGACCCTTCTTTGGTCCTCAGAAGCAATACCTCGAATTTTTGGAAAGAGGCAACCGTTTTGTTGGCCCCCCCCTTTCCTGCTCTTTCTCCTTCTCCATAGGCACCGTCCCGTACATCTAGTAACAGCACACCTGCGTCCAGGGTGTACGCACCTCGTGTAGACTTGCACAAGAAGCCTTCCCAGATCAGGTACCGGCCGGAGGTAGCTGTGGTGCGAGACGAAAGACGGTGGATATGCCGGCTGTGCCACCAGAGCAAGGAGGGGGGCCGACAAGGCAGTCATTTTCTTGCATTTCTACCTAGAGGCCTACGTGTGTTTCTTGACTCAGTATAAAACAAAATGCAAGGCAGCAAAGAGTTCCGGCGT
Organism: Thozetella sp. PMI_491; assembly: GCA_021432635.1. NCBI lineage: Eukaryota > Fungi > Ascomycota > Sordariomycetes > Chaetosphaeriales > Chaetosphaeriaceae > Thozetella > Thozetella sp. PMI_491. Next base: position 1,219,135 of record MU270019.1, read on the forward strand.
ATCTTTGGCTGTCCATCCGTTTCTACCTGGTCTGGGTTGTATGTATGATTTGTATTGTACGTATGTACTTCTTCCTTCCTCCTATCTCCAAAAAGGGGGGGGGGGTGTGGAGGGGTGGACGGGTGTGAGCGTGTGTGTGTGTGCGACCGACAGGATAGCCGCAGTCCACTAAGCCCAAGAGCTGGCGCTCATTTGGAGGAACGGATGACCGGCCGACCTGAGACTCTTCTAGGAGCCACGGAATCGCAGGGCCTAGGAAACAACTCGGTAGCAATGACGGAGCGTGAGTGAGGCCTAGAGAAGGGTGTTGGGAAAAAAAAAAAGGCTAAGACCTAAGACACATAAATGAGCCCGGAACTAGGCCTAAAGTGGGCGGACAACACCCTGAGGTTGGGACCTGAAAGAGCTTAAGCGAGACAGCCCATTGACAGGCTGGATTGGACAGGCGGTCGGCGGGTGGGGCGGGGGTCTCCTTGGCCGTGTGCGAGGGCCGCCGCTCTGGCACTGTGGGCAGGAGCCAGGGTGGGTAAGGAAGCAGCCACGACCGGAAAGGCCAAAAAAGCAGGGCCGCACTTGGAGCCAGACACGGCACAGCAACCGCTCCGGCCCAGTCCACACACACACCACAAGTTGACGCTCCGTACGCTTGCACTTTGCACGGCACACCAGACAACGACGACCGCCCAGGGGGACAAAGTAAATTGCAGACCAGGACTAGTAATCCACAACAACGCAAGCTGCCTTATCTACTTTGGGTACATACTACGCAACCACCACCTCGCATGGGGATGGTTGCTGTGAGTGGTATGGATGTTTTCGCTTTCTGGGGGGTCTAGTTCCTCCTTTCCATGCTTCCTCTGGTCAAACCGCTCCAGCTAGCTCTCGTGAATATCCATCCCCTCCCCCCCTTTCCTTGCTTAATCCTGGACCTAAGATTTTAGGTCTCTGTCTCCTCCCTTCTTCTACTACCTGCTCCTCTTCTTCCTTCTGCGTACCCGGCCACCGTGCCTTGTATATTATCCCGTCCTCGCCGTCGAATCGGGGCTGCAGCTTGCTCCCTCCCCACCCTCTATTTCAACCTCGCTGCCACCCCCCCTCGCTGGTCCTCGGAACACCCTCTCGACGGGTTCCCTTGACTCTCGACCTCCCTCGACTTCGGTGACACGACCATTGACCCGATCTATCGTCAACCCCCCACCTGAGCTGGCGTTCTGAACGCTGTGCGTGCTCTGCTCTGTAGTTGCGTACAGGTGAAGAGGCGAGCGAGCCTGCGTCCCACTCTCGCAGCCGAGTTGCTGTGTCGAGCATTTTGGGACCGGTCCCCCCCAACGAGACTCGGCAGCCCCCGTGAGCTCCCTCGAGCATCGACGGGCCCCGGCGGTTTAAAGTTCGAGCTCCGCCCGATCCTGAACCAGCTTTTTTGGCTCTTGCCCGTCCTCGGTACCCACGCCAATTCCGCCTTCGAGATCTCGAAAGACCCCCATCCGACCCATCCACCGGCGAACTAGGTTTGACCCAGGTCGTGGTACTGCCTTCGGTGGCTGTCCGTCCGCGTGAGCGAGATCCTTGAGAGCTTGCTATGGCTCAATCATGTTGAGCAGGAGCGAACGACAAAACGGAGACACCTAATCACCAGCGAGTCAGACCACCTCAGCGAGGGTGGCAGGTGCGAAGGGGGCCATTAGCTTCACCAGAACTACTGCCTCGTCACACTGACAGATGCGGCGAGAACAAGAGGCCCTCTAGGTCCCAAAGTCGAGACCTCAACCCCTCCAGCAGGCAGCTGAGCCCGATCTCTTGTGGCCCATCGACACGGACCGCCTCGATCACTGGTTTCGATACCCCAGCGGGCAGAAATTGTTGACTCGATCACGCCCCTACATCCGCCGCCCATGTATTCTACTGCTCCCGCGAGAACCTATCTATCCTCTCTACCCTCTCCGCTTCGCCCCTCGACCAACGCCCACAACCGCCGACCGAACCCGCTGCCGGCATTCTACTTGGCGAAGCCGTCCAATCCCGTGAGCGAAGCTCCTCTTGCTCACGGCGGCCTGCGGACGCCTCCAGCAGACGAGATGGGAACGACATACCAACTGCCAAACTTGGCATCCTACGAGAACCACTCCATGCATCACCACTCCAGCTTTGCCTCCACCCTCTCCCACCCCGACCGGACACGCCCGGCACCCGTCGCCGAGCACGTCTTCCACCCCAACTCCCGCTTCCCTCCCGAAGGGCAGCTCGCCCTCCCACACCCCTCGACGACCAGCGTAGCTTTTGCCCCCGCTGCTCCTCACACATCACAGACCATGCACTCACGGTCATCTACACCAGGCTCCAGCCGCACAATGCCCTCCGGAGGCTCATTAGCAGCGCAGCTAGAATCTGGCCTCTCAGCCAGGGACTCGGTCATGGTCCTGCACAGCCTAACTATCCCCGCCTGCATCAGCCCCAAGGGGGGTAGCCTGGTGGACTTTGCTGCGCAGATTACGGCCCTGTTCTGGTTCGAGTCAATCAAGACGCTCGAGGCCGCCGAGAAGGTGCGGAGCCTGGCCCCGGGCTCCCACGTCCGCCGCCTGACCGACAACGCCATCGCGAGCCCCCACTTCAAGAAGTGGGTTCACAGTGTTCTCTCGACGACCCAGGTCACGCAGAACGTCATTCTGCTGGCACTGATGTTCATCTACCGCCTCAAGGTCGCCAACCCCACGGTTCGGGGCCGCCCGGGTAGCGAGTATAGGTTGCTTACGGTGGCGTTGATGCTGGGCAATAAGTTCCTCGACGACAACACGTATACGAACAAGACGTGGGCAGAAGTATCCGGCATTGCGGTAGGCGAGATCCATGTGATGGAGGTGGAATTCCTGAGCAACATGCGGTACTCGCTGCTGGCGTCCAAGGAGCAGTGGGAAGAATGGCTGGCGAAGCTCGCCAAGTTCTGGGAGTATTGCGAGCGGGCTCAGCAGCCAGTCACATCGCCTCTCATCATCCCGTCACCTAACCACCGCGGATTCGCTTCACCACTGCCCTCACCGACAGGCAACCTGCAGTTGACGCCGAACTTCCAGCCGACGCCTACAGCAGGCAACAAGGTCGACCCCGCTTGGCAGCACCCGGGTAGCTCTCCTCTGTCGACGAAGCGTGATATTTTCACCAGGAAGAGGTTCCCCGAGGAGGACCTGACGGAACCCCCTGCGAAGCGACTGAGCCGCCAACCCGACCCGGCACTTGTGGCTGCTCAGCATGCAGGTCTTCAGCAGCACCCGATTGTCCAGCCCATGCACCAGCGCCCTCCACAGGACACCGTGCGCCTCCCGGTACCTAACTTGACGCTCAACACGACCAACATCCCCAGCCTGCCCGTGCAGTCGCACGTCACCCCGAACTATGCTCCGCAGCAAGCATCGGCTCTCTCGCTACCGCCCCTCGTCGCGGGCGTGCGTGCCATGGCTACGGTGTACCCGACGACCACCTATGCGGCCCAGCTGCCCGTTCCGGCGACGAGTGGCCCGGTTGGTGCCTCGAATATTGTGGTCACTCCCACGAATGCCTTCCCGCCCGTGACATATAGCACCCCTACGAAGCGGATGTCGCCCCAGAATTCCCTCACACCGGTGGCTGCTTACAACTCGTCGCCGCTAGCTGATAACTTCGCTCACCACGCTCTCACTCCTCTGGGGAACATGGGCACTGCTAGCGGTGCGCACACCCCGATCGGCCACTCGCCTTCGATCTATCTGCAGCAGCGGCCGAGCCCGTACAAGCCCGTGCGGCACGTGAACACGCTGCTCTACCCGCCACCTTCGGCCTTCCTTCAGCAGTACCACCTGGCTAATCAGGTCCCGCCTACCCAGATGCACTATCAGCCCTTGGGCAGGCGAAACGAGTTCCGGACCGGCATCGTTCCCGAGTTTGCGATGGCCAGCCACGGGCTCTTGGGCGCTCTCGGTGGTCAACACCATGCAGTAACCCCAGTCCCCATGCAGCCTGTCGTCCAGATGCCGCCGAGCCAAGCACGGCCGCAGTATGCCCCGGCCGGGCGTCCTGCGCATGCGCAGTATCCACCCAACTAAGGCCGAGAGCTGGCTGCTCTCGCTGTCGCCTACTACGCACGGCTTTTCACAAAGGGACTTGTGGAGGAGCTTCTGAGCTGTACTTGTATTGCTAATTTCCCGATTTCTTTTTCATTTTTTCTCTCTAGCATAAGCATTAGCATTGCTTGCGGCGTTGGTCACGGTAGGCTCCCGGGCAAAGGGCTACCCGGCGTTGGACTTTGGCCTCGATGTAGGGACGGAGAGGACATTTCAGAGGCTTTGGCGTTCTCACAAGGCACAGCCATAACTGGCATAAGAAAGAGTGGAACAGGCCCAGGTCGCCAAAAGAGACAATACATCATGTTATAGCAAATAGGAAGACGCTGTCGCGGTCCTGTGGCTGCATCAAATAACCAGGTCCCCCATCCCTGTTTGGCTCGTGATGAATCGTATCGACGCCCGATCGATCCCAGCGCTTGCGAGGGACCAGGCCATCTTTTTGTCGAGCATCCTCTCCCCCGGCCGACGGCTAGGCGGGACCGGCCCCTTGTACTTGGAGCGATTCACACGTGGTCAAGGTCACTGCAAGGCACCTTTTCCTGGGCCAATTCCCGCCAACGTTATTCATCCTGCCGGATCTTGGATATCTATTGGTGAAGCGCAGGGACTCGGTAAGCAGCATTGACCAAGCGAAGGAGGCAGCCTTAACCGCACTGAGCTCCGCTGCACCACGCTTCCGAGACTTCCGGGGCGCCGGTCACCGGTAACACCTCCTGCCGGCATATCTCTGCCATTTTCGCCCATTGACGATGATAGCAGCCGCCCAACACCAACTCAATTCCGGACTACGAGTTGGAAGGAACCTGGGGCCCGCGGGTTATTTCCCCACGACTTGCGCAGCTATCCTGGCATCTAGCGCGTGGGATCTGGCGCGCCGGGGCGACCTACACCCGGACTTGTACGACCATGCATCGCTAAAAAAGATCCCCCGCATACGCAGGTCGGATTGGATCTTGGTAGGCAGCGCTCATATCACGGGGAGCCTGGTGTGTCGTTAAACGCCAGCCTCGGTTGGGATGGCCTCGAGAATGTTCGAGACCTGGGTCCGGCTTGGCATCCGGTGACCATGAGGTGACCACGCGGCATACGGCATCGAGATAACGAGGACCTCAGGAGCAGGTGGAGCTTGCGAACAAGGTCCTCGCATCTTGGATTCGAGAATGGCCTTGAGATGGTGCGTGCGTGCTGGCCATGATGGAGTTTTCGCACTCCGCTACGGTTCTCTCGACGCCTAGCAGAGCTAGCCGCCTCTGCCGAGTTCCTGGAATATGCCCTTTTGCTTCACATGCCCGCTGCCCGTAGCCTAGGCTGTTGGTCAGGCACACCCGCAGGCGCAGGCAGCGGCCGCGTTGGCGCGGACACTTTGTCGAGCGGCGAGGCCCTTGGGCTGGTCTGCACACACAAACAACCCCACTGCTCACTTCAGGGTCTAGCATCGAGGCACTGCCGGATAGGGGCGTTTTGGCGGTGTTGCCAAGCGGTCACAGTGGTGAAGGGCTGGCTAGCCGCGGTAGTCGAGTGGGTTTGGCATGAGGGGAAGCGGTGAACTAGTCCAGTTGGCGGTGTCGTATCGGGGATATGGCTGGCAGGAGAGGCCTAGGCATGCAGCCGAGCCTCATCTGAAAGATAGAGCATAGAGCCAGTGCTACGTGGAACTCGGACATCGTACGGCGAGAGCTCTTTGTCCAGACGTGGCGGCTCACCATGGCTGGTGCCGCTTTCGTCTACCACTAGTAGTTCCCCCCCGGCGGTGGGACGTCTCTTGCGGTCACATCCATCGCGCTGGTCACATCATGATATGGTTGGGTTTCGGTAAGCGCGTTATGGAGTACTTGGGCATGTGTTACCGGAGTGAACGGGAATTCGGTAGTGACACTGGATATCTCGGTAGAATCTTTGACGAGCATAGGAGCACTTCGTACGAGTCTGGGACGGGGCGGTTTATAGGGTTAGGGTTAGATAAAGCTATGAAGCTGTTTGTTTGCAAGGGCGGCGTGAAAGGATGATGGGGGCCATTGGCTAAGTGCAATCCATCGCGTACAGGTCCCGGCAGGAAGCAAGATGGATGAAACCGTCTGTGGCTTGAATACTCGGCCCTCTCTTCTGCGCTGACTGCCTGGCCTACCTGCCTGGCCGCCTTGACGATTCATGATGAACTCTTTTGAGGCCTCGTGAGGTGGCTCAAGCTACCTTATCTCTCGATCTCGATAAGGTCGACGTTGGTTGGCCATGCGCTTGGACAGGGGTCTTTTGTGAGCTTGCTGTTGAGGAGAGCAAAGATTTGGTAATTATGACGTAGCTAGCTAGGTGGGGTGTGGGTGCCGAGATTGCCGAGCCTTCGTCTGTACCCACCTTGGTTAGTACCTTAGGTACGTGCAACTCCTTAGTGGCAGGATGCAGCCTGGCAAAGCTGGCTTGGCTAGCCCGAGGAAGCTCTTTCCTGCCTGCTTGGTTCCTTGGTCTCGTCGCGATGGGACCTGCAAATTTCCGTTTCGAAGCAGGCCGAATTTACAGATCCAGGCGATCGTGCTACGATTGAGTGTGTCTAATCCTCAGCATCGAGATCGGGGGCCCGGGAAAACTGGAGACTACATGCAACGCGCCGTAAAGCGTCTGTGGAATCAGTTGGCTGTCGGGCCGGGCGAGATTGCGGTCATCCGCGCAGAGGGTGGGACACCCCTCGCAGCGCCTCCGAGCGGTCTCATGCCCACTAGGTTCTGCAATCCGCGCACGCTGACAGGCGCACACGGGCCTTGGAAGATGGCATGAGATCAGGCATGGTTCGGGGGAGCGGTGAGGGATGTCCCCCTCTCAGCGCGGTCTGCTCTTTTCTTTTTTCATCTTTTGATACAGGGCGCTTGCCGTGCCTCTCATGCGTGGGGCGGGGATAGCCCGGGTCGATTGAGTGTGCACAACCAGCCGCGGATGCAGCTCCCCGCGCTCTAAAGGATTTGGCCAAGGTCTGTTAGACCCGTCGTTCGCGGCGTTCTAGACCACTCGATTTTCTCACTCGCAGCGCGCCTGAATCGACCGGTCTCCGTAACTCGACCCTACGTGCATCCAGGACAACTGGAGGCAGCGCTGGAACAGAGCCTGAATTGGGGCCTGTTCGAGAGGGGGGCTCGGCACGGGACGGCCAAGACCTTGAAAGTTGGACCTTCCCCGGGGTGAGTAGGGACCAGGTTCCTGGGCGGCGGGCGCTGAACTCGGGGCGGGAGCCATGACTCGACGCCTTGTTTTTCGTCCCGAGCAGGGGCGAGGAGGCGCCGGCGGTGGCCAGGGCGTCCCGGGGCGGAGACAGTGAGGGCGACGCGGTGGTGATGTAGCCACTTCCAAGGAGACGCGGGAGCAGAGCTAGCTGGCTGGCACGGCTGGACTGGTTGGCTGCCAGGGCGGCTGGCCGGCCAGTATGCCTCCTCGGAAATGGGTGGTTTTCATGCTCCCCCCAGCCAATGCCCCAAAGCGTTCCTCCAAGTTCCCTGATTTGGGCCTTGTATGCACGCGCCCGGGTAGGCCAAACCTTGACAGGAAAGCTACCCACCACTTCGTGCTCGCCGTTAAGGAGGGATCGCCTACGGAGGAGGCCTGGTGCGGTCGTCCAAGGCGCGTCATGATGGATCAGGCCAGCGCAGCGACCTCGTCATGGTGCCCTCGCTTGGGTGCAGCGTGAGCTACGCCCCGGCCCCATCGGGTCGAAGCCACAGCGACTTGCTGACTGGCTGCAGGCTCAGGGCCAGGTTCGCCAGCCGGTGCCACGGGACTATGGGGGTTTGGGGTATGGAGACGAGGCTGGGCGAAGCTCGGAGAGAGAGGTGTGGCGGGATCTACCAGCAACGCCGAACCTGCGACGAGCAACGAGCGGCATTTTTCAAGAGCTGCGCGATATGTCGGGTTGCTTACGAAGTGCCCCGGCTCGGTACGCCCAACGCCGTACTGCGGGTCAACTTTTTTTTTTTCTCTAACGGCTTTCCCTCGCCGCTGGTTAAAAACGCCGTCTCGAGGCGATAAACAAACGGCGGCGGAGAGACAACCTACAAGCGACCTTAGTAGTTAGAACCACTGGCGCAAGCCCTCCCCTCCCCTCCCCTCCCCTCCCCTCCTTCGTGTGCCCTCCCCCTGTACAGCGGGACACTGCACTCCGGCTCTTGGGCACGACGACATTGGTCCAAAGCAGTCCAAAGCTGGGAGTTGGACAAGGACAACCCCCATTGGCCAACCCCACTCCCTTCAGCGTATTCCCCGATATTGGGCGCTGCAGGGATCCGTGTCGCAAATACATCATACTTCCTAGGCTCTGCAGATCCCAGTGCCCCAGTTTTCGCACTTTCTGGGTTTACGTCTGCGCCGCCAACCTCAACGCACTCGTCATCGTCCCCCTGACCGTCTCGCTGGTGTTTGCCCAGACATCGGCTCAAAGCTTGCCAGGACGCCTCAGATCGCCGCCCGCGACGTTATAGAAAGATATTAACAACTTTGGCGCCTCTCACCTCACTCTGCCCCATATTCCGCCCTCCACTTCCTTCCACCCCACCGACCATAGTGCTTCGGCGTCGCCCGGGAACTGCGCAATAAGGGCCGTCTCGAAACAAAGAGCACATAAGCGTCACAAGCGTTTGGCCGTCCATAGTAATCGGTCCCCCTCATCCCCTCCCTCCCCCGGCTTGCTGGCCCTGCCGTCATCATCCCCAGTCCGAGCGCCGCAGAGCAGAACCCGCCCGCCCTTCCGGCTGCTTGGGACAGGCGCGTGCTCGCCCGTTTGCCCGCCTGCTGCTGCGCGCTTTCCGAGACATTGATCCATAAAGATAAGGTCGAGACAAACGGGGGCCATCTGGACAGACTGGAACCAAAAAAAAAGAGAGAGACCCTGCTTCCCTCCCTTGCGGACGAACCAGGTGCTCCCTTCCGGCGCAACCACCGAAAAAGGCGTTGTGATCCCACGACTGGTCGGGTCTGCTCGACGGGGTTGCCTCGTGTGTCTCGCCTGATATTGCCCGCCCGCTGGTCCAGAGTCCACACGAGAGCGGCCTGCATTCCCATTTGCTTGGTTGTTTTGTGACGCTCCTGCACTCCAAACCCGCACCGCAGGCGTCGCATTCGCCCAACCGCGCCGAGAAGAAATAACACAACAGTCTTATGATACAAGCGCATGTAAGTTCCTCCCTTTCCTCGCCTCGCCAAAGTCTGGGGTCCCCCCTCTCTGCCCTTCCCGCGCCGGCTTCTCTGTTGGCCATGTTTCTCCCGGCCTGAGACCCCGTGGCCTCTTGCGTCCCCCTTTTCGCCTTCCCCGTCGACAAAACTCTGCACATCCCTACCCCCCTCCGTCGGCGGCAGTGCGCCCTCCTTCGTCCACTAGCACTAGCATCCCGTAGGGTAGTGTGGTTGATGAGTCGTGGCACCTGGCTACCGACATGATGCCTGCTGCCCCCCATGGCGCTGCTTCAGGACTCTCGTTGCCCAACTCCACCTGATGCCCCCTCGTACCTATGGATACCCTCACCTCGAGATGCCAGCGCATTGGACATTATTTCAACCCAGCATCGCTTAGTCACGACGCAGACGCTGTTGCCCTTGTCGCCCTATGGCATCGCGTCGTCGAGCTCGTTTGACACAGGGCATATTTCAATACCCGGTGTGCCCGACCACTGTTGGTCCTCTTGCCCTCATATTCCTTCTTCCTATCGTCGGGCGCTTGGCACAATAGACGCGCTTGCTTGCTGTCGTTTTTTTTTGGCTGCCCGTGCTGGTGCTCCCACCGGGTGTTGCTCTGCGGCGCTGTGCCGTGCTTTGTGCCTCTCGTTTAGACACCCCCCCCGTTGCCGAGACTCCCGACTCTGACCAGGGCACGATGCCATCTGCAGTCACGGATCCTAGTAGGCCACGACCGGAACCCTATTTCACCTCAGCCCACGGTTCGGTCTACTACACGCCTAGAAGCACTATAGACCGAAGGCGCCGAGGGAACGCTCCACCGACCCTACCGACGCCACCAATCCAACCCCGCCAGCGCCGTCCCCACTCGATTCACATCGTCTCCTACCCGGCGGGCTTCATACCCTACGATCTCCGCCAGAAGCCCCTCCCAGCCCCGAAGCAGCCGAGCAAGCGGCAGCATAAGAAGAAGCAGCAGCAGGCGCAGAAGGAAGCCGAGGAGAAAGAAAAGCGCGACAAGGCAGCCAAGCGCAGATCCATCCTCTCTCTCCCACCCATCGCAGAGAAGCAAAAGGGCAAGCTCGGAAAGCTCCTGTCCGTGTTTTCTATAACACCAAAGTCGCCGACTGCGTCCACGTCGAGCTCGCCTCCGACTCCGGCGCCCAGCCCGCGATCCAGGACTTCGAGCTTCGCCAGCTTCGCCCGCCGCCTCTCCTTGTTCGAGTTCGACTCGCCAGCCCTCGCCGAGCCCGGCATCCGCCCGACCAGTATGGTGGACACGATCCGCCCCGGTTCGGTGGTCGTTCCGGTTAACGGAAGCTACAGGAATAGCATACTCTCGATGCGCTCCGGCAAGATGACGGCCAATTCGTCCGTGGTGGAGGTGCCGAAGCCCGTCGCCACCGGCAGCGGGGTCGCCTGCTCCATCATCCTCGCCGAGCCCAACGTCTTTCTCACAGGCTTCGACCACGACGGCCACCCGCGGCATGAGAGCCACAACTCGACCGCCCTGCTGCGGGGAAAGCTGCACCTGGACGTTTCCAAGAGCGTCAAGATCAAGTCGGTGACGCTCAAGCTGCTCGGCAAGGCCCGGACAGAATGGCCCGAGGGCATCCCCCCCCTGAAGGTTGACATGTCCGAGGAGGAGACGCTGCGGACCCAGTCCCTCGTCTTCTTCCACGCCATGCACGAGGACATGTGGGAGACTGAGTATGGAAACCAGTGCAGGTTTAACCTCAAGGCCGTTTCCGGCGCCGACAGCCTCCTGTCGGCCGCCTCGGCGAACCAGTCCAGCACCTCGATCAGGGCCCTCGGCGGCAAGCCCCGCCAGCCGACTAACCTGACCGCCAAGGAGCTCAAGCGGCTGTCCATCCAGTCGGTCAACTCCCGAAGCTTTGGCAAGGGCGAGTCTCCATTGGCCAACCAGACGCAGGCCAAGGGCTACAAGATCTTCCAGCCGGGTACCTACGAGTACTCGTTTGAGCTCCCTATTGACCACCACCAGCTAGAGACCACGAAGCTGCAGTACGGCTCCGTGAAGTGGGAGCTGGAGACCACCGTTGAGCGTGCTGGCGCCTTCAAGGCTAACCTCCATGGCTCCAAGGAGGTGACCATCGTCCGCGTGCCGGACCAGATGTCCCTCGAGATGAGCGAGCCTATCTCCATCAGCAGGCAGTGGGAAGACCAGCTGCACTACGACATCATGATCTCGGGCAAGAGCTTCCCCATCGGTGCCAAGATCCCCATCGCCTTCAAGCTCACGCCGCTCGCCAAGGTCCAGGTGCACAAGCTCAAGGTGTTCGTCACCGAGAGCATCGAGTACTGGACCAACGACCGCCGCGTCACCCGCAAGGACCCGGGCCGCAAGATTCTGCTGCTCGAGAAGACCGCGGGTAAGCCCCTAGACAAGCAGTACGCGGCAAGTGACATCCGCGTGCTCAGCGGCGGCGAGCTGGCGCCCGAGGAGAGGGTGGAGGCCCGTCGGGCTGCCGAGTCGCGGCGGTCGCTCCAGGCTGCCCGCGTCCATGGCGTGGCGGAGCCGCTACCCGAGCCGACCGAGAACATCCTGGGCGACCTGGATCTCGGACTCGAGCACTACTGGGGAAGCACTGAGATGGAGATGAACGTCCAAATCCCCACGTGCGAGATGATGGCTAAAGACAAGTCCCTGCGCCTTCACCCAGACTGCAGCTGGAAGAACGTCAATGTCTATCACTGGATCAAGGTATGTCTACACCGCATCTCCTCTTCGGAAAGGGATTGTTCGTCAAGGGTGAAGATCAATATACTAACTTGATTCGAAAGATCGTCATGCGCATCTCGCGACTTGATCCGGATGATCCGAACGGCAAGCGACGCCGGCACTTCGAGATCAGCATCGACAGCCCCTTCACTGTTCTCAACTGCCGCGCCACGCGTGCCAACACAGCTCTTCCCCAGTACTGCGGCGCCGATGGCCCGGACAACGCACCGCGCCAGAGCGCGTCTTGCGGCTGCCCGGACGCCAGCGTCTTCACAGCCAACCCCTCAAGCTCGAACGGGCATCTCGCGATGGTGGAGCAGGACATCACCCCTATGGGCGGCGCCCCGCCCCTCGATCGGGTGAGCAGTTCTGTGTTACCTGTCGCGCCGCGATCGGCCCACATTAACACATCCAATGGACATCCGTCGAGGCAGAATAGCTCCGCATCGACTCGCCTCCTACAACAAAGAGCCCCTGTTGCTGCCCCTGCCCCGCCACGACCGATGCATCTGATGCGAGTGCCATCTTATAACCCTCCAGCTTTTGACGCCGAAGACCCGCCTCCGCCCATCGCCTCCGACATCCTGACCCCTCCTCCCAAATACGACATCATCATCGGCACCCCCAGCGTCGACGGCATGGCGGACTACTTCGCGCGGTTAAACGAATACGAGCTTCTGGGTGATAACCTGGCTGACCTTATCAGGCAAGACCCCCCCGCGGTCATGCTTCGGGACAGCGGCATTAGCGTGGGCGGCGGCGAGGCTGTTGTTTCGGGGGCCAACGGGCCTGGCCCGACATCTAGTGGTGATGATTTCTTTACTTCGCGGGCCATCGGCGCGCCTGCCGAGGACGAGACGGATAGCGACGAGAACGACGACCCTGCGAGGCCGCACCAACGCGGCCGGGTGAACGTGGCAAACCCAAGGACACCCGGCGGTCGGCTCGTGCCGAGCAGGAGTCTGGAGATAGAACGGCCGGCCATACCGCTGAGTATGGCCGGCGTCACGAGGAGAGAGGAGTAGCGAACGTGTAAAGGAAGTTTACCGGCACTTGGGGATGGCGCTCGGATAGACGGCGTTTTGCATGACTTCTAGCTTTTTGGTGTGGTTGGGCTCCTCTCTGGGAGGCTGTGTACATCCCATTCGACATACACCATTTTTTCTGCATCCGGCGCTGTGGGACGCCTCACACGATGATTACGACGAGAGAGGAAAGGAAAGCGAGGGGCTTGGAGGAGGCCTGCGATGGATCCGCTCCCTTGGATGAGATACGAGCGACGAGAAGCGGTGGCCTGGCCAGCCACGTATTTGTTGTTGAGATTAGTTGCTTTTGCGCTTCTGCCATCCACGCGCATACCCGCTTGTACCCCCCACCCCCCATCACGGTGCTACACCGACGTGCTTTGTCTTGGCTCGGTGATGTTAGCTGGTGGGAAAAGTAAATCGTTTGGAATGACGGACGGAGACGAAAGAGTTCAAGTGGGAGCTTTACTTTTGGGGCTTGGAGGGATATGATGGCGCCTGATACCTCAGGTAATACCTAAGGTAATACTGTTCATGGGAAATAGTCTACATAACTTGGTATTTTATAATACTCGCTGGTTCTCGTCAGTTATGAAGTTCTGTGGAAGGGCACCCAACAGCCACCGCCGTGAAGCTAAGGTTAGTAGTACATGTCTCTGAGATAGGAGGTCTTGTAGCCATTTCACTAATAATATACGACACGGACACATCAAGCCGAGTCGTGGGTGCTGCTCTGAGCATGGTGCCTTTCACACTTGTCTTTGAGGCCGTCACAACGGTACTTCAGAAGGGTCCTGAACGAGATTCTCTTCAAACATAGAAGCACAAAACATCCCTGTAAGCGGGATAAACTCTAGATAGAAACTGACGACATTTGGACATAATATATTCTGAGAGCTGTGGGACGTGTCCTCGGGGCGCACGGAAAGAAACAAGGAGACAATTATACACTCGCACTTGCGAGCGAAAAGCAAACGAGTAAACAAGGATGCGTTCGCACTTGCGAGAGGAATCGACAAGGAGATAACCAGACCCATCTTGGGCGTAAAGGATCGAGTGAAGAGGAAGGCCGCGCCCGCTTGGGCCGTGACCTCCTTGCCAGCCTCTAATCCAGTTATCGCGCCTGGTCTTGGCCCGGCCCACAGGCACGTCGCCGGTCTCTACCACGCCCCGTAGTTAGTATCATGCCCCTGTTTCACCATTATCATCTTCCGGGGACGGTTCATCTTCAAGAGATCGTGACGCCTCCATCTGTTGGTCTTCCGGGGACTCCTCTTCTTCCTCTTCAGGAGATGATGTCTCCATCTGCTCGCCCTCCAGAGGCTGCCCGTTTTCGCCTTCGGGAGGCGACGACGCCTCCATCTGCTCGTCTTCCGGGGACTGCTCGCTTCCATCTTCAGGATTTGACGTCTCCGTCTGCTCCGGCTGCGGATGCTGCTCATTTCCACCTTCAGGAGACGACGTCTCCATCTGCTCGCCTTCTGGGGACTGCTCCTCTTCGTCTTCATCTTCATCTTCAGGAGATGACGTCTCCATCTGATCGTTCTGCGCAGGCTGCTCGTTTTGACCTTTAGAAGACGTCTCCATCTGCTCGCCTTCCGGAGATTGCTCGTCTTCGTCTTCATCCTCATCTTCGTCTTCGTCTTCGTCTTTGTCTTTAGGAGATGTCGACGTCTGCGTTTGCTCCTGTGCCGCAGGCGACGACGCCTCCGTCGGCTCCTCCTCTGCCGCGAGACTAGCCCTGCTCGATTCAGGGGTGCGATTTGCCTTCCAGCGGATGCCGGACTGGTCCTGCTCTCCATACTCGACGATGTTGTGCTCAGCGTCGAGCTTGACGATGTACCACGGGCCAGGCACGCCGCCCTTGACCGCCTCCGCCTTCTCTATGGCCGCGGCCTCTGTCTCAAATAGGCATGTGGTTATGTCGAACGAGCTCTTGGCAAGTCGGCCTTGGTGCTCGTACCAGAAATGCCAGTCTTCCTCAGCAGCGGCACACTCCTCCTCGGCCGTTTTAGCTATCTGGATAGCCTGGCTCAGATCCGGAAGAGTCACGGGTACATTGTTTGTATGGAGGTTCTGCTTCCGGTGGATATACTCTCCCTCCAGTCTGGTTAGCTCATCCAGCAGAGGCGCGAGGGGTCCCAACATGCCCGCCGCTTCCATTTCGGCCCACCCTTGAGACCTGCCTCCCTCGAGTAGCTCGGTAAAGACTTGGCTGGTATTCTCGATATCCCAGATGGGAACTTGAAAGGGAGACGCGAACACGGCTTGCTCGAGAACCTTTGTCTCTCCGAAATCGCCTACGTAGAAGTCTGGAAGGGCTTTCTCGTCGCTGCTATCCCCCCAATGGAGAAAGACGTTACGGGTGAGCATGTCGCCGTGGATTAAGGGTTGGTTGTCCTGGTAGTGGTACAGGTACTGGAGCGTCTGGAGCACATGGTGCATGCATCGTGCGATGAGAATGTATGGCACGCCGATGGGCATTCTCCCGTTGTTTACCCCACTATAGCTTTCAGCGAACTCGGCGGCGTCTCCGCCATTGCAAAGTTCGAAGTAGGCGGTGCCTTCGTTCTTGCGCTCTTCGTCGAACTGCTGCCCCGGCCGCCACGGTGCCAGGTCGTTGTGGCCGCATGCGCGCGCGATCCTCGGCTCTAGGCCTTGAGCCCGGGCGCGGCCGAGCCTGTGTGCATCGTGCAGCCTTCGATCTACGTCTGCTTCCTTCTCGAGACCCGGAATGTCTTCGAGATTACGCGCGCTCTTACGCACTCGGGGCACTTGGTCTTCTACGGACCACACCAGCTGTGTCTTTGCGTGAGTGCCGGATCCCAATCTACTTGCAAAGAGATATCTCTTCTCATGGCCCTTCTCACCTTGGTAGAAGCATACGGCATAGCTGTGCTTGTCGGGTGACGGGGACTCCATGGCAATAATATAGCGCCTGCTAGTGCAGAGAGACGGCTGTTCTATAGCTGCAGATCTGAATGTGTAAGGGTGAACGGGCTGATGAGGTTTATTATTCGAGCCACATGTAGGCTGCGCGACTTCACTTATATACTAGTGCTTCCATATTCGGCAATGAAGCGTTATTTGGGCTATAGACAAAGGGATTGTGCAAAAGTAGCCTGTCTAGAAAGGGCTGTGGAAGGTTTGGTGTTCGCTGCTCCAACGACCTACCTTTATCGTCTTTGTTCACCTGCCGCCCAACGTCTTTCTCCCAGATCGCGGCCCTGGCTTCGATGTCCCGAAGGTCGTCCCCGGCGTACTGGACCCCGCCAACCAGCCCGGTGTCCCGGTTAAAGGGCTCGGAAAGTGTGTTCGTAGTACATAGTATACCCCACCCTCTTATATTGATCTGCCGAACCTGCCGTCTAATCTGGCATCCACTTAGCAACCAGGGGGTTGTTTCAGGACGATCCCGGGCGATCAACCCCCCTGTGCCATGTGGCTATGCACCACCAACCCAGAGGAACCATTTTCCTGGACGACGGGTCCCAGGGGCGCCAAAGGAGGCGAATGACCTCTACCTGACGCATGAAGGCCGACGGCGTGAGCCAATTTGGTGGACCAAGGCGTGGTGGGAGATGGCGCTCGTCCGACCGAGAAGCCTTCCCATCCCATCCCTGGCCCCTCTGGCGCCTGCATTGGCCTTTGCCGCCTGGCATGACCAGGGGCAAGCCTCCATCCTGGTGGTGGACGTAATTCCTCCTCACGGAGAATCAATGCGTTTTGCGACGACGAGCATCGACCGATGTGTGGAGCCCAACGGCGCTGAATGGAGAGCCCAGGGGTCGACAGACAAATATGAAGCATATAACTTTATCGTCGCCCTCTTCGCATTGCCCGTGTGGGCACCGCGCGCCGTGCATTTCCAACTCTGTTCTCTTGTCCAGCTCTTTTCATTCGTTTCTCTCTTGGCAACTTCGCCCACAAGATGCATTTCTCCACCGTCGCAGCGGCGCTGCTTTCCGTGCCCGGCGCACATGCCAACCTGAACCAGCTGGCTAAGGCTGCCGGCAAGCTTTATTTCGGCACGGCCACGGACAACGGCGAGCTCACTGACACGGCCTATCTGGCCATCCTTTCGGACGCCAACGAGTTCGGCCAGGTCACCCCGGGCAACACGCAGAAGTGGCAGTTCACTGAGACCTCGCAGGGTGTGTTCGACTACACCAAGGGCGATGTGATCACGCAGCTGGCGCAGGGCAACGGCCAGATCCTGCGGTGCCACACTCTGATCTGGCATCAGCAACTGCCGACCTTTGGTGAGTCGTCTTCGCCGCGTAAAGATCTCCTGAGGTCGATTCACTTCACTGACACCTGCTCCAGTCTCTTCGGGCAGCTGGACGAACGAGACGCTCGCTGCCGTGATCACGGCCCACATTGCAAGCGAAGTCGGCCACTACAAGGGCCAGTGCTACTCATGGGACGTGGTCAACGAGGTCGTCGGCGACGACGGCAACTTCCGCAACAGCATCTTCTTCCAGACCATGGGGACCTCGTACATCCCCCTCGCCTTCCAGGCGGCCGCGGCCGCGGACCCGGGCGCTAAGCTCTACTACAACGACTTCAACATCGAGCAGGCGGGCGCCAAGGCCACCAAGGCGCTCGAGGTCGTCAAGCTGGTCCAGGACGCCGGCGCCCGCATCGACGGTGTCGGCCTGCAGGGCCACTTCATCGTCGGCTCCACGCCCACCAAGGACGCGCTGGTGTCGCAGCTCAACGCCTTCACGGCGCTCGGCGTCGAGGTCGCCTACACGGAGCTGGACATCCGCCACAGCAGCCTGCCGGCGAACAGCGCCAACCGTTTGCAGCAGGCCACCGACTACACCAACGTCGTGGACGCGTGCCTCGCGGTCGAGAAGTGCGTCGGCGTAACAGTGTGGGACTTTGACGACAAGTTCAGCTGGGTTCCTTCGACCTTCCCGGGCGCTGGCGATGCTTGTCTGTTCTCGAGCAACCTGGAAGCCAAGCCGGCCTACACCTCCGTCTCTAGCCTGCTCTCCGCCTCCGCGTCTGCCGCCGGTGCCGTCATCACCTCCGCCGCCACCACAGCCGTGAGCCCGGCCACCACGCTCGTGGCTACGACTTTGGCGACAAGCATTGCCTCGCAACTCGTGCCTGCCAGCACTGCCACGGCCGCTGTCACGGATGTCGTCTCGCCCACGACCGAAAGCCCCGCCGCGACCGAGACGGCGGTGGATCCCGAGAAGTGCAAGAAGCGCCGCCGCCGTGTGGTGACCGTCGTTGCCTAAAGCACACGCGGTGCCCAAGAGGATGTAAGACGCACCTCCTGCCAGCCAGGAAAATTGGCAGTACCTCTTTGTTCTCATGTACATATATTTTTATGATGTGTGTAGCACTTGGTAGCCAACTAAGTTAAGCATCGCTTCCTGGTCACCTTGGGTTCGGTTAGCCTGTGAGACATGGAAACTTAGATCTGATGTCGTGCAACATGGGCGTTCTACCCGTGTCTATCCGCCCGTTTATTGAAACAGAGTGCAGAAGGCCGGTAGTATGAGTCAAGGTAGAACCACCGTGTGCACAAAGCGAGGGTGGAACCTGGTAACATTACTCCTAGTTTTGGCAATCTGATCTAACGCTCTCTTGATGCAAGTGCACAGCGTACCCGTGAAACCCCTGTTCTGAACCCCTATGTTTTTAAAGTACCACATAAGACCCATCCGAATCGGCGCTCCGTCCGCTGAGTCTCGACCGCAGCTGGAGTTCCCTCGCGCTCGCCAGAGCCCGCTCGTCCGCAAGCCACACCTCGATCACGGCGTCTCGGAGATCGGCGTCGATGTCCATCTCGTGGAGCCTGTTCTGGCGGATGTGCAGCGGGTCCTTGGACTCGACAACCAGCTGCCAGACGGCCTCCTTGGGCAAGTGCTTCGTCTCGCCCCGGTAGAGCACCTCGTGCACGCGGCTGGGGATGTCGACGATGTCCAGCCGGAGGTCCGGCCCTAGCACCACTTCGAGTGCCTGGCCGTCCTTAGCCGCGCCTAACTTGATCATGGTCGAGTTGTCCTTCTTGAGGATGGCCTCCGGCGGGACCAGGCCGCTGAGGTCCGACTTGGTGTGCCCCAGTAGCTTGACGATCCAGTTCCGCGACTTGCCGGTCCGCTTCGACGCGGGGCCCACCGTCAGCCGGCCGGTCTTTTGGTCCCATGTGATGGGGGTCCGGATGAAGGAGGAGGGGTCTGGGCGGACTTCCCGCTTGGCGCTCTCGTCCTCCTCGATGAGCTCGAAGCTGGCGTCGGCGCCGACCACGAGCATGATCTCCATGTCGGACGGGTTGGAGACGCCGTTGGTGAGGACCGGGGAGGCGTCTACGGGTAGGATGGAGCCTTCCTTGGCGAACACGGGGAACTTGGACAGGGTGCGGTGGAACTTGATCTCGCGGCCGCCGTCGTACACCAGCGACGGGCTGAAGATGTCGACGTAGCGGCCCGGCGGCAGCCAGCCGCGCGTGGAGGCGAGCAGGGAGGAGGGGCTGTGCGGCGACGTGATGGGGGCCACGATGAGGTCGGGTCCGAAGTAGAACTGGTTGGGGTAGTTGTACGCCGCGCTATCCTTGTGGTTCCAGTACATGGGCTGCACGATCGGCTCGCTATCGTAGCTCGCGCGCACGTTCATGGTGTAGAGGAAGGGGATCAGGCGGTGGCGGAGGACGAGGAACTCCTTCATGACGCGGTATGTCTCGTTCTCGTAGTTCCACGGCTCCTTGCCGTCCCAGCGGCTCTTCTCCGAGTGCAGGCGCAGGATGGGCGAGAAGGTGCCCAGCTGCACCCACCGGGCCAGGCGCTCGTTGGAGCGCTGGCCCCAGTAGTGGCCGCCGATGTCGTGGCTCCACCAGCCGTAGCCGATGTTGGACGCCGTCGCGGTGAACTCGGGCTGGAAGTGCAGCGACGCCCAGGTGATGAGGGTGTCGCCCGAGAAGCCGATGGGGTAACGGTGCGAGCCGGGGCCGGCAAAGCGGGAGAAGGTGATGGGCTTCTCCAGGTTGTCGATGTCCTTCTCGCTGTTGAGGTAGTGGAAGTGGTTCAGCACCCACAGGGGGTCGATGCCGGGGATCTTGGTCTTAGTGCCTTGCTGCCAGTCGATCCACCAGAAGTCGAGCCCCTGCTTCTCGAAGCCGGCCTTGAGTACGTCAAAGTAGGCGTCGAGGAACTTGCGGTCGGTGGGGTCGAACTTGATGGGGTCCTTGTTGGAGGTGTCGAACTTGAGGTACTTGGCCACGGCCTCGTAGGGCTCCTCGAAGGCACGGACGCCGTCGGCGGGGTGGTCGTTGAGGGCCGTCTTGAGCCCCCGCTTGTGCAGCTCCCGGAGGAAGCCCTCCGGGTCCGGGAACAGCTCCTTGTTCCATGTGTATCCGGTCCAGCCGGAGCCGTACTGCGCCGGGACGTCCTCGACGCGGTGCCAGTCCATGTCGATGACGCCCACGACGAGGGGGATCTCCTCCTCCTTGAAGCGATCCATAAGGTTCAGGTACTCATCAGCCGAGTAGGCGTGGTACCGGGACCACCAATTGCCGAGGACCCAACGCGGGAGCAGCGGTTGGTTGCCCGAGATGCGGTAGAAGTCCTTGATGGCCGCCTTGTGGTCGCCGTTGTAGGCGAAGACGTAGCCGTCCCTGCGGCCCGGCGTGCGGCCGGCCACGAAGCCGTCTTCGTCGAACAGCATGGACTCGCTGTCTTCCAGCACGGCCCATGGCCGCTTGGACAGCACGCCCGGGGCGAGGGGGATGCGGCCGTCCGCGGTGTCGAGCGTCCGGGCTGTGCCGCCGAGATCGCCGAAGCTCTGGCCGTCATAACGCCAGGTGCCGTCGCTCACCACCAAGGTGAGCCCCTCGGACGAGAAGGCCTTCTTGTCGTAGGTGAGGTGGAAGTGCTTTGTGATGATCTCGAGGTTGTCCTCCTCGTCTACGACACGGAAGTCCGGCACGGGGAAGTCGCGGAAGATAGCAAAGGTGGAGGCGCGGTCCTCGAAGCCGCCGTCTTCGGACCACTCATAGCGGACCAGCCGGTCGGTGAGCACGGTGAAGCGGTACTTGCTGCCGGCCCCGCCCGTGACGACGGCGTCGGGATTGGCCTTGGGCGCCGAGTCAAAGTTGTAGCGGAACTCCATGGCAGCAGAATCAGGTTGACCTAGGCCGGGAAGATGCAGAGGGGAAGGCCACAGGCCGCAAGGGCATCCGGGGAGGAAGGAGCGAGGACGATTTTTATACGGTGAAGAGGCCCGTTCCGAGACAGGGCCAAGCTCAGTCCCAGGTGCTCAGGTGGCTTCTCGGTCATCGGACCTGCAGCAGCAGCAGCAGCAGCAGCAGTGCGGGGGGGGCCGCTCGACTGGCTGGACGTGTTGGAGCATTTGGAGCAGCGCAGGGAGGGGTCCTTGCAGGGGGCCAGACTGCATTCGAACCGGTGATCGACATCGGCCTTGCCCTGTAAGTGGGGGAATTGTGCGACGCCCAGTACGATACCGGAACTGCTTGAATGCTGCGATTTCAAGACCCTGAAAATTTCTCGTCCTGCCCTTTTCTTTGTGAGCCCATCCCCAACGAAGCGGATCGGGCGCTAGCATTCCCGGCCGGCGGGAGAGAGGGAACCTAGAGCCCAACTGCCACGCGTTTCCCATGCTCGCTGCTCGGCGGGGGCCTGAAGCTTTTTCTGGATTGTCTCGCGCAGGCGGCCCCCCCACCTTTGTTCAGGTCCCCTGGCGCCGACCCCGCGCACCGGAAGCGCCCACCGCCAAGTTGTTGTCTTAGCTTGGCATGTCGAAGCGCGGCGGCGGGTGCATCGTCTGTCGTGGCAACACAGCACAACAAAGCAGCAACCAATTATCTTCGTCTCCCCCTCCCTCGTGGTATAGGTACTGCTGCATCAACATTGCCACGCCCTGCTGCCTCTTCCCTGCAACGCTGGATAACTCGCCATAATTCAGGTGAGGCAAGCAACAAGGGCTCCGAGCCACTTGCCTACCTTACCTTATTTGCTAGCTACGCCCCAGCACTTCTCCACACTGGGTAACACCTGGTGCATAGGCAGGTCTTGGCGTCTACTAAGGTGCCTGTATAGGCACCTATGCATTGCAGCTCGGAAGCCCCGGCTACTACCTACTACTACTAGGGGCGGGGGCGGTATAGCAATCTAGAATCTGGAGACGTATATTACCAAGTAGCCAACTTGCCAAGGTACTATACTGCCAATTCCCATTATCGCTTCCGATCCCGCTGGTCATCTTCGATCGGGTAGCTTGTAGGCCCCATTCATCCATAGCAGTTGGCTTTCGACAACCCACGCGGCTCTCCTTCGAGACTCACGCTCTGTCAACGCATTCAAAGGGAGCGGTAGTGGCGCGGTACAAGGAAACACAATGCTGTGTTTACACAAGCTACGGGAATATGCTACATAGAAAAAGCTAGTCAAGCAGGCGAGATTACAATCCATCCCCGTATCCAAGAGTCCCAAACTCCGTAGACCATGCACGAATCGACACTGTCCGCCTTTTCATGCGTCGCGGTCGGCAAAAAAATGCACTGCCCTTAGATTCCGTCTCCAATCAACTCCGTGATGTAGGTGGTCTGTCATCCTGCCCATATCGGGCCGGTTCCCAAGCGTCTATAGACTCCTGGCGTCGGGGTAGGCAAAAAGGAGAGGCCGAGACGGACCCTCCGGTGAAATTTGTGCATTTGACATCGCTCGAGGGCGCGCTACTACGGTTCGGCTAGGTATGGATAGAGGTGCTATGTTATGTCGAGTAATAAGGATTAAAAGCCACGAAAGGGGCCGCTCGGTTCATCGTTATAATTAGTGGTCGTATCCGGCACCACGTTGCCAGGGGCTGTTCAAGTCAGCAAGCAGATCTCTCTCACGTGGTGCGGGTCTGGCTCTTACCTCGGTTGGCCGTTGGATCGCGCGGATCCTGGCGGGTTTGATGGATGGCCCGTTGAGTTCAGCGGGCTGGGCGCTCTCGAGTTGTCGCCCCACGTCCGCGGAGACTTCTCGTCTTGCGGTAGCGTCAGCGACGACGGGTTGTGCGGGGAGCGCAGCGACTCATGGTACGAGCCGCGGTACGAGCTGCGGGCTGATGCGGGCACACCGCCGTGGCGGACAGCGTCCTTGTACGAGATCTCGTCGTCGTCGAGGTCGAGGCCACCGCCGCTGCGCGCAGTGGCGCCCAGGGCGTCGAGCTCGGTGTTGGTGGCCAGGGCCGTGTGCGACTTCATGAACGAGGCGCGGTCGTCGGCCATGTACTGGTAGCGCGCATCTGGGTTGTTCTTGAAAAAGATGATGATGGTGCTGATGAGAATCATGAGCAGGAAGATGAGCGTGAAGGCGGCGTTCAGGATCCAGAGCACCACACCAATCACGCCGGTGACGAGGCCGGGCTGGTCAAAGACGTCGGTGAACACGAACAGGAAGACAGCGTTGACAAAGTTGACGGAGCAGATGGCGATGTTGAACGAGTTGATGCTCTTGTCCATCCACGGGCGGAGCACGGCGGTGCCAATGAGCGCGGCGGCCTCGATGATGATCAAGGCGACAGCCTGAACCACACCGTTGCGCTGAGCCAGCGCAATGAATAGGCCCTTGAGGAGGATGTGGGCCAAGAGAGGGGCAATGAAGTAGCTACGTCCAGTGTTAGCAAGCCGAAAACAAGATAAGAATTGGGCATACGCCATGTAAACAGAGAGAACTTACTAGCCAGAAGCACGGAACTGAATGTACAAGAAGCCCCACTTGTTGAGAATCCTGGGGTCGGAGAACAGGATGTAGGCCGGGTTCCGATGCATGGAGATGGAGCGAGAAGCGATCATGATGATCTTGTACGCGGCCCATGCCAGGGCCAGCGTAACACTGAGGAACCAGAAGACAGCCAGGACCATCTCGGCGCTCGAATCGCCCTGAGTCAGCTCCCAGAAGGCGAAGACGGCCACGGCGGGGTATCCGATGAGGCAGATGCGGTACAGAATACCCTTGAGGACCGTGGCCCAGCCGTTGCGGAAGTCCCGGAGCTGCTCGTTCTCGTCCTTCATCCAGCCCATGCGGAAGGCGAGGACGAGGAGACCGCGGAAGAGGAGCACGGCGATGATGGTGAGCAGGACGAAGACGAGGAAGAAGGTGAATGTCGTCAGGAAGAGGTTGGTAGTCTCGATCTGGGCCTTGTACGCCACGCGCTGCACGCCATAGACAACGTAGCTACCAGTGTCGGACTGCAGGTTGCCGCTGCGCCTGACCAGGCCCGGCAGCTTCTCCATGTACCGCGTCGCCCGGTCGATCAGGGGGAGCTTAGCGGCGCGCTCCAAAAGAGGGAGCGATCGCTTCGTCACGCCCACGGAAATCTTGGCGACGGAGCTGAACAGCGTGGCGGGCGTTCCGCCGGTGGCCCGCTGGTACCAGGTGAAGATGGTCTGCATGAAGTTCACATTGATAACGCCTAGACTCCACTGGAAGTCCTGCGTCCAAGCTTGCACGACGGGCGGGAGCGGGACGGCGCAGAGCCCGAGCATGGCCTGGGCCTGGAAGTAGCCGATCAGCGAGAGGGCGTTCACAGCGACGTGCGAGGCGGCGTTGAGGTGGCCTAGGATGTAGATGATGGCCGACGAGATCAGCGCCACTCCCGCAACGGCGGCCGCAGCCCACTTGACGCTGACCAGATCGACCGTCTTGCCGTTGGAGATGCTAGCCTCAATGCAGGCGACCGTCTGGCCGGCCTGCTCGCCCTCTGTCATGTTGATTAAGATACGGACCTTGGCGTCGAGATCGGGGAGCGTGTAGGCGATGCCGGGGATGTTCGCGACGGCATCCTTGGGAACGTCGAGATTGAAAGGGTTCTCCGTCTTGCCGGCGGACATAGGGCAGAGACCGCCGAGCTGCTTGGCGAGGTCGGGCGAGCAGGGATCCACCGTGGTGTGAATGAGCTGGTAACCGTAGGCGGTGATGGAGATGTCAAACACGACCTTGCCCTGGATGGTGGACATGGCAATCAGGTGGATGGCGGCCGAGCCATTTCCGGGCGTGAACACCACGTTGAAAAGACTGGCCTGGTAGCCCGAGTTCTCCTGGCATGTCGCGAGCGAGTTCGATTGCAAAATGTCTTCGGCCGCAGCGGGAAAGATGAGCGCCGTTAGGCACGAAATGGCCAGCAGCGGCCACCGCGAGAGGAGCCTCATGCTGGGCGGTGATTATAGCGATGCGCAGTGCGTATTTTCCTCCTCGATCTCGTCGTCACCTTCTCGTGCGATGCTTCTCTTTGTTGGGGGTCGAGGCGTGGGCGCGCGTGGATACGCGGGCAGGTCCGCACTGGAATGGAAAGATTCCGGCAAATTCAATTCACGCGAGGTAGCGCATAAACCATCTGGGTCGTCGGTCCGGGCAGGAGGATGAAAGCGAGCGAAGTCTGCCCACGATTGTCAATTTTCCGACGAGCGTCGCGAGGTTCGAGCTTCGACGCTGCGAGTCGGGGAAACCGGTTGTTTGTCTAAGAGGACCGGGGGGGGATTAGGAGGGGGGGAGAAGGGGAGGAAATGGAAACAGGATGACAGCAAAAGGCGCTGGTCAGATGGAATAGCCCTGGAAGCAGGATGCGGTCGCCTTGGGCCGATCTTCTGGCTGACTGATGCAATGGAAGAGGGACCCTTTCCAAATCGGGACTAGCGCATCCATGGCAAAATGGGGTCGTATCGCTGACTGGGCGGTGCTCCCAAAGACAAAAAAAAAATACGAACGCCTCTTGGCCCAGGTGGGAAGCCTTGCTCGTCATTTGCTCTAGCCAGGCCTGGTCAGGGGCAGCTAGCGGCACAGCAACGCAGAGCCAGATCCGCGTCGGCAGGCGCCCGAAGCCGCGAGCGTTGGGCGTAACTACATTGAAAGAGAAGGGAACGCCACCACCACTGCTGGCCGGGTGAAGCTGCCCTTTGGGCGTCCTGCGTACGAACTAGAATGCGGGCGAGTCGAACCCCTGGAACGAGGCGTCCGCAAAGTGCAGGAAAATCGTCGACTAGAGGGACCTAGCGGCAGCCTGTCGCTTGGGGATGGCGAGGGGCAACAGGGAAGCACAACAGAAATCCCCGTGGCCCAAAATGGCACACCCAAATGCGGGGACGAAGTCAAAGTCGCCTCCCTTCGCATCAATAAAATCCCCCCCTCCACACGGGCAGGTGCGATGACGCAGCGCAACGTCCGCTGAGAGGGCCACCTGCCGCCGACCCTGAATTTGGATGCACGGCTAAGTGGCCAATCCAGCCAAGCTGGCCCCAGCCTTTCGTCACCCGACGTTTCGTCCTGACGCCAGACACCATGCAAGACAATGCTGTTTTCTTTTTTCTTCCCTGCCAGCTTGCCCCATGGTATTACGAGCCCGTGTTTGCCATTACGGGCGGGAACTCGTATGTACTGCCAGGGCAGCATGCAATGGTGCAGCTCACGCTCGCTAGTTCGGCCGGATTTTCTGGCCCCCCCCTCCCTTCATTCGTGGTATTTGGCCGTAAAATGCTCGTCCTTTTGCCCAAAGGAGCTTTCAGGGTGCCGGGGATCCGAGCACGGGCGCCGCCGCTCACAGGTACGACTCGAACACAGCCACGCTCACCCCACCAATACGGCGCGGCACGCCGTCCCACAGGTTCGTTTGCTGGGTAGTCTCACCGTTGTAATAACCGCTTTGCTCCTCCGCGGACCACAAGCGAAAGGAGGTGACCAGACCTGTTTAGGAGCACCTTACGTCGTACGCCGAGCGATCGCTTCCAGAGTCGAGGCGAGCCGTGAAATAGAAAGACTGATAATAATAATAGCTATTCCGTACCTTACATACTGCAGCGGTTTAGCCATCGCGTTGTCTATGGTAACTTAGAGCTGCTTAGCCTTAAACTTTAACCTTGAGTTTAAGGTAGGGCCCGAATCGTTTGCATCACAAGCTTCTCGTATCTTCAATTCAGGGCGCGTTAATTTTCGTCACGCCTCGAATTCTTCATTAGTTAGGTTGCCTCCTGAGTCCCCATCTTCAATGTTCTGGATCCTTTGTCGATCAGTTCGCAGCATGTCTCGATAGCCCCGACTGAAGACCCATTTCTAGAACCCTTCCCAGTCTCTCCACATCGGCTAGGTTGTTGTAGAAATGGAACGCGACCCGCACCCCTAGCCGGTAATGAGTGATCCACACGCCCTGTGCCTCGAGGTATGCCTTCCATCCGGGGTCTAATAGCTCGAGGATGTATAGATGTGGTGCATGCTGTGCGCGGTCCTCGGGGCCCACGACTCGGATGCTGAGCTCGGCCGCCGTAGCTCGCAGCGCGTCGCCTAGCGCATGCAAGTGCGCCTCGAGCTTCTGGGGCCCTATCGTGTCTAGATAAAACGACAGCCACGCCTTGGCCGCTACGGCGCCGGCGTAGTTGAGGTTCTCGTGCTCGAACCGGCGCGCGTTGGGATAGTACACCACCTCGTCCGGCGGCACCAGCCTGTCGGCCCGGGCATTGGCGACTCCACGGCCGCTCGCGATGGGCGGTGCCCGGAGCTCTCGGACCACCTCGCGGTCAACGTAGAGCGCTGCGATGCCCCGCGGGCTGGCGAAGCCCTTGAAGAAGCTGAATCCGGCTGCTGAGACGCCCAGCGCCTTAACGTCGAGTGCCGCGAACCCAATCTGCTGCGTGACGTCGGCGAAGACGTGGATGCCCCGGGGGCGGTATTCCGCTGCGATGGCCGCCACGTCGTTCCACTGGCCGCTGTGAAACATGATGGTGCTGATGCCGATGCATCGCGTGCGGTCGTCCACGTACGGCCGGAAGGTGTCGGCGTTGAAGGCGGTGACCTGTCCGGTGCGCTCTGCCTCGGGGATGGTCGGGATCTGGCGCACCTCGATGCCTCGCTCGCGCAGCGTCAGGAAGGTATAGGGCAAGTGCGGGAACTCGGAATCGACGACGACCACGTTGTCACCGGGCTTCAGATCTAGGCTGTGGGTGAAGCAACCTCCCGCCTCGGTGGTATCCGAGGTGATGGCGATGTCCTCCGGGTCCGCGTTGATGTAGCGCCCCAGCAGCCCGCGCAGGTCCTCCGCTGCCTCCTTCCACACATTCTTGGCGTTGGGGTTGTGCAGGTGGTCATGCGTGTACTGATTGAGGGCATTGGCGACGATCAGGTTGGACGGTGGCTGGCTGGCCGAGTCGAGATAGAGCACATCCGGGCGCTCGACGAGGGGCACCAGCTTCCGATAGAGTGCGAACTCATCGGCCAGGGGCGGGGACGGAGCCCCAGCCGCATTCTTGGCGGTATCTCCTTCGCTGGGCGCAGGGACAGACATGTTGCCGGTCACGACAGGCAGGCACTCGAAGACGTTGCGATCACGAGGAGTCCCGGGCGAGGCGGCCTCTGTTTACGGAAGACCACAGGCGTCGGCGTACAAGAGGGAGTAAAATAATATGTGCTCTTACAGGTACTCGACGTATTATCTCTATTTATCGTTCCTGAGGCCGAGTAAAGACGGCGTAAGTGAGTCACCCGGATTCGGATGCCCCACACATGCGGGTGGTTTTCAGCAGCTCCATGAGGTCTCTCGTCGGTATGTAGTGAAAAGGCGTGCTGGAGATCCGGTCGCGCTAAGCAAGAAGAGCGTCCAATGTCCGAGACTGGCATTCTATAGAGCCCCGCAATCCCAAGCCTTTTTCCTAAGCTTAGCGCGGCCTCTGATCTGAGTCAACAGCACGATAGACGCCAGCAGCCTTGGAAGTTCTGGTCCTGCACGAGGGCCTCGGGTAATCTTCGACTCCGAGGCCCTAGCGATTCGGCATGGGATTTGCTCCCTTGCGTGTCTCCTCTGCTCATGGGTATGAGTGCAGCTCTTTGTTGATGGCATCATGCCGCGCGGGATCCGTAGACCCGGATCCGAAGCATCCCATCAGCGGATAAGGATCATCGAAGTCACCTTCGATGACCCAATATCCTTCTATGCCATGGCCTCCTCCTGCTGATGGGGCTGCCACCTGACTCTGGTTGTCCACAGCGGGAAGAGGTCTCCAAAAGCGCGTAGTGAAACCAATTCTCTCGATTTTGGCTCCCTCCTTCCCGGCACGGGCTAGTCTTTTCTGAAAGACAGTGAAAGGGACAGATATGGTGAGCTCTTGAAACCGCTCGGGGAGCTTCCGGACCATGTCGTCGATTGAGTTAAAGAGAGACTTGTCGTACAGCGGTGGTCGCTCTTCCAGTCTCAGTCCCGGGAACAGACGCCCGTAGATGTCCATGTATATCGTACGAAGATTCGGGAGGGCCTTGGGGACGGCCTCCAGGAGCGCGAGGAACTCGGGCCGGCCCATGGCATGGACAGAGGCGTCACCCGGTCCGGTGAGATCACGAATATTCCAGCCCAACTCGATGGATGTGATCATTGAGCGCCGGATCGGCGAGAGAAGTGTCTCCAGGTGGTGAGACATGACACTCCGG
This sequence comes from Thozetella sp. PMI_491, assembly GCA_021432635.1. NCBI lineage: Eukaryota > Fungi > Ascomycota > Sordariomycetes > Chaetosphaeriales > Chaetosphaeriaceae > Thozetella > Thozetella sp. PMI_491. The sequence goes on from MU270019.1 coordinate 1,248,569, forward strand.
GTGTTGCTGATTCGGATGGCGTTCGCCCCATAGAGGACCTCGATGCCTTCCATGTACCTAGCGGCAAGGTCAGCAACATGACCGCAGCCGTTGCAGCAGGAGAGAAAGCATGCTAAACTTACGCCTGTCGGCAGGCCAACAACCACCCCATAGCCCCTATCTGGTGGTACCAGGGCACATCCGCTTCATGCTGCCAGCATCGCGCCATCCCCGGGATGCAGCCCTGGTGGTACACACCGGTCATCTGTAGCTGGTTCATGCAGCGACATCCGCGCCACTGCCAGGCTTGTGACTCCCCTGGGTCCGGGTGCAGCTCCTGTGGCGACCACTTCTCGCCCGGGTTCATGTAGCGGGTGGTTTGCCACTGGTTTCCATCAAAAGTCCTGATGAGCTGCCGCGGGTGGCCGAACTCAAGGCTCATATGCAGCGCCCTACCGCCGAATGCCACGACGAGAACCTTGCGCCTAATCTCGGGCGGAAGGCGCTGGAAGAAGGCGCTGCCCGCGGTGGCGGCGGCCGTGGCTGCGACGAGGTCGGGATCCGAAGAGCTCGGCGTTAATGGGCGGCTCCGTTGTGTCCACGCTGGTACAATCGGCGGCGGCGCACTGTCCGCCGGGCTCTGTGCGTTGCCCTTGCCATTAAGCTTTGCACGCTTTTCGTGGAACCAATTGAGCAGCTTGCGCGCCATCTTCACGTCCGCTGCATAGGCTTTTGGCAAATGAGCGCTTGGAGAGCGATTGTAAAGTATGGTGCGATGGCCTTGGGGTGGAGAATAGGCACCTGCGCCTCTCGCCCATCGCAGGCAGACCAGGCCCCTCTTTCCCTTGGCGCTGTTTGACTATAGTCCTTCCATTCGGGTTCGACTCCTTTTCTCAGCAAATTCGATTGCTTCCCATACGATTAGTCACTTACGACAGCGAAAACGCGATTATCAGGCGGATAGAAATTTAGGCCATAGGTCGAGAGCCATTGACGTGGCCGGGTTTTGGGTATTAACCTACCGAGCACATTGTTGCTAGTTGGTGCTGATATCGAAGTAGCAGAGTGGACGGATCCATATATATAGCCTGCTATCATGAGTGGCTTCTATAACATTAGGGTTGACAGCAAAATGGGTGCATCACTGGGAACTGCACATCGCTTCCCGTCACTACTAGGTAGCCTCGGGGTATGTTCGAGTTGTATAGACATCATCAAGGAATCAATCCTTTCATGCAGTGGTGAACGGGCCGGTGAATGCAACTCCACCACACCAAAAGGGTTGTATTTGCATCTCGAGGTAACTTCCCTTCAAAAGTTAGGGGGTACGGAAATTCTGGCGCCAACATTTCCGACATTCTCGCTACCTTGCTATTGCCACAATGACCGACACTTTGAAAACTACATAGAGATCATCGAGGGTGATTTACATGGGGCATAAATAAATATAAGTGTAACACAGCAACTGTAGTGGATGAAATTAGCAGAAAGTGCTCTTCCGAAGATGCCCGGGCATTCCTTCCTCCCTTTCCCAGCTTGCGCTTCAGTCGCCAAGTGTACCAGCCAAGTATTCCGCATAAAGTTGCGGCAGGAAGGACGCCAAGTTGGTGAACTCAATTTGGTCGTGCATGAAATGCTCGTACGCGATCTGCTCGCCAGCCAAAATGCGCTTGAAGCCCAGCACTCCGCCAATATAATCAAGCGGAATTCGCAGCCCCAGCAGCTGCAGCCTTACCCCAGCTCCGAGCCAGTACCGGCTACGTAGTTCAAGACCCTCACCATCAGGCGCCCGCCTCCAGAGGTGTAGGAAGTCTCCGATCTTGACCGGCAGAAAGCCGTGCCAGAGCTCGGCGCACACGGCAGCCTTATATCCGGCTTCGCGAAGCTCCGGCCACGGCAGGTCGTAGTTGGCCGGATCGACGAAGGATATCCGGATGGTCATGGGCTTGGCTCCGACGAACTCGAGGACCCGATGCGTCGACCCTAGCCACTTCTTGACGTCCGGAATGTCAGTACGGCGGAGGTGGCTGTGGGCGACTGAGGGGCGGACGTCGAGATGGTCGTAGGGGAACCACAAGGCGTAGCGCTCCGGCTCCACGCTGTGCCACCAGAACCACCAGCGGACCATATCGCCCGTTGTCCCGGGGAACCGCGTGAGCGAGGATACATAGGCGGCGCCATCAGAGAGAGCGCACCATCCGTTCTCGGCCTCTAGGTACCCGGGCTCTAGGAGCTTCCTGGCGTCCGAGAGGGGTAGGACAAGCTTGGATGAGATGGGCGTGTGGATCGACGGAATGACGTCTCGGTATAGATAAAGATCCTGGGTGAAAAATTTGGCGTACGCCTTTTTGGCAATTTTCTTCTCATTCACCTTGAACGCTTTTCGCGCCTCAAGGGGAAAGTAGGTCACGAGCGTTTTCGTCGGCAAACCTGCGGGTGCCTCCTGCAGCTGTCCCGGAGCAGAAGGGGTATCGGATTTCGACGGCATCGTTCAGTCATATGTGAGTTTGCATCAAAATAATGAATTGAAGATGCTTCTACAATATCATCTCTGGGCAATGCGCTGGCCATCACGTTTCGTCTGATGTATGGACCGAGGCATCGGAACGGCCGCCAAGACCTCGGTATTTCCCTCCCGTGGAAAACTGTCACAACAAAACGCATACTCAGTAGCTCTCATAAAGATTAAAGATGAAGACTTGCTTGCTTCCCCTATATGCTGGGGAAGCTCGCCCTTATTAACGTTTCCCACGCTCGCTTAACCGCTTATCTAGTGTACAAGGGTGTGTCCGTGACCATCAGCGCCGTACACCTCGCACCCTACCTCTACTCGAGGTCAAAATGCTAAGCCCTAAAGCCAGGCTTAAGCGAACTTCTCCAGGGGATACACGCTGGAAGTACCCCTTAACAATTTTTATAACGCTAATAGATTGTAATTCAGAGGGTCTTGGGGGAGGTGGGGGAGGTATTAGAATATGTAGTGTTGTAATGCGGCCAGTACCTTTAGGGTCCCCTGGTTCCAGCTAGCAGGGCTAGCGCTCAGCTGCGAGCTTTACCCCCTGCTCCTTTTTAGGACAGAAACATATAGCTAGGAAAATGTGACGTAATCATACTTTTCCCCACGGGGAACCACCTGTCCCGTAAGAGTGTACGTGACGGGTTTCTGCGCGGGTTCGTGTGATATCCTTAGGGATATTATGACAATATATACGTATATAAATATATAAATATCATGTATCGATTTCAGATTGTATGGTCAGTATAGATAGCATAGGTTGTATGGCTTGTTGAATAAACCTCTTATTACAGCTAAACACTAAAAGCTTTGGTGTTCAGGCTACTGGAATTGGCTGGTAAGGGGCGGTCGTTTTCGGCAGCCCCGACACTGGGCTGATAGTTAGTGGGAGTGTCCTCGCGGCCTCATCCAAGTTAACCAGCATTAGCCTCACCACATTAGTGCTGTGATGCGAGTCACTCATGTCCCTAGCCTTGTTTAGTGTTAAATAACCTCGACAATGGGTCGTAGATTACCATCCGAGACATCTCCAACTAAAGTCTGGAGGACTGTGGGTCATGCATCAACACCTATTATCAAAAGTCGGCCGTTGGCTCGCGCCTTGCCCCCAGAAGGAGTGATAAGCCGGAGCGTTTGGTCAATATTAATCCAGATAATCCCAGAAGGAATTCACAAAGATTATTTTTCTGGCAGCATTATTTATTTGCTATACTGAATACAAGTAGCAACTATAAAAACACCTTGACTAATCCATGCACACACCGACGCTATTCTCGATATATTGGTTGAAAACAGTTTCTAGACCGGCTTCTAGGAAGGTTTGATCATAGATGAAGCCCGGCATCGAGGCTCTGCTGCCTAGCTGCACCTCTGAGTTCAGTTCCGCAGATGAGACTTCGTTGTCGATAAAATTGGGATCAAGATCGTTCACTAGGCAGCGGTATAGCTCTTGTTCTGGTAGTACATCCAAAGCGGCCAAGCTTTCAGTCACGGTTTGAATTCCTTGTGACACTAGTCGTGGGAGTTGCCTCTCTCCGTCAAGCCCATCCGTGTTCTTCTCAGACTGCGACCCAGCCCTGTCATCTACCATCGATATAGACGGGCTCGGTACGGCAAGCGCAGGATTTGAGCCGTGATGTGAATTTTCAACCGGTTGAGTAGACAAGGCACTGTATGATGGCCCAGGAGAAGGTGTGGTCATCCAGTCTTCACGAATGGCGTCGAACCCTTGGGCAAGAATGCCTCGTAGCTGTAGCTGGCGATCTCTTTCCGGCATGGACCAGACCCCGTTCATATTGAGGAGGTTCTCGAGCAGTTCCGGTCCGCGTCGCTGGGTAAAGCGTTGAAACTCATGAAAGTCTTCCGAGAACTCTGGGTCCACGTAGGCTGACTCTGGTCTTTCGTGTCCTAGGAACAGAATATCCCATATTACAAACCACTGCTCCTCCGCACTTTGGTTCGGTTTTGACTTTTTACACAGAGCACGATGCTGGTGATGGCTCATGCCGTCCAACCGGCCCGATGATGGCTGACAAACTATTTGTCCTCTGATGTGGCTGTCCAATGCTTGTTCTTCTTCAAAGATTGTGAAACATCTTGGGCAGTGAAATTCCTGGTAGTGCCGCCGGTTTAGGTGTTGTTTTACATCGCGGATTCGATTCAAGGCTAGCTTACTGCACCGAAAATGCGAATCTCGATGTCGCTTCCAGAAGGGACAGGCTAGAAAGCGCTTTCGGGCATCCGTCAACCGTGGTCGCTTCTTACTGGACGGGGCTAACTTATCCTCAGAAGAGCCGTTGCTATCTTCATCAGAGCCACTTGGTCTCTTCTTGGAGGCGAGGCTCGAACTGTCGTTGCTCGTGGAGCTTCCAGTGGTAGAGGAAGTAATCGGGGCTTGAGGCGTTGTCGGGGCGTTGTTCCCCCTTTTCGTGGCGTAAAACTCGACGATCAGGATTCTAAGAATGCTCATAAGTAAGTTCATGTTGCTTCCCTTCGCTGAATTGAACTCCGGCGGTGAGTCAGATATCGACAGCATTTCAGAATCCCACGGGGAGCCCGATGATTCAGTCGCCTGCGAACTTGGGGCTATGCTAGCACTCGGTGTCCCCCGGTGAAGAATTGCTAGTCTAAATGACTCTAATGGTGAGATACAGCCTCTGATCGGAGGAGAGTTGGATCCGTCTGGATGGTTGCGGTCGTCAGTCATGGTATGGGTGTCGTGAGAAGAAGAATCCTCGTTTATAGTCGCTTCTGTAAAGTCGATATGAGTTTCTTTGCCGGCGACGGTATAGCTCATATCGTCTTTTGGCCTTTCCGACGAACACGTGCTTCCATCTTGCCATCCATAAATCGAATTAAGAATAATTGTTTCTTGGGCCAGAGCGACCATCTCAGCCGACTGGTTCTCTCCCTCGCTTCCTGGCGGTATAGTTTCAGTCATTGACTCTAACCGGCATGGAGCATCAGCCATCTGGGGCTTCATTTGTTGGGATTGGCGTTGTGTTACTACTGCTTCTTGCGTTGTTGTAACCTTCTCGAGTGCAGCTGGTGGTGTATTTGCCTTCCGTTTGTATAGTACTTCTCGAGATTCCTCGAAGCAAATGGAAGGAGAGTCCATGTGTTCCTCCTGGAGCAAATCTGATGATCCATCACGAGGAAGGCTCTTTTCAAACGGGTTTCCTGGCGCACTCTCTCTCTCTTTCCTTGTAAGAGCTGTAGAATGGAGGGGTGATGTAATAGCAGGAGCTGTCGAGATGTCGTCATTCCCGGCAGCTGTTTGCTTCCAGGATCGCGGGTCTGGGCCTTGCAGAATGTCTCCGGCCTTCCTAGCGATAAGATTGTTGGAAATCCTACCCATGGAGACGAGATGATTTAGCGCGTCGTTGTAGCTCTGAAGAAATTTGCGGTCTTCTGCTTGGCTGAACGTTTGAACTATAGACTGGAGGGCATTGCAGTGTTCATACCACTGACCAACCTCAGCTAGGATAGGTTGTGTTTTCACTGTCAGTATTGGGAGTATGTTGCTATCCTCTGCCCCGGCTGGGGTGCTGATAGATCTGCTGGGCGAAGGCTTATCGGTAGAGCTCTTATCTTGGTCGTTCTTCTGTCTTTTTTTGCCGTTCGAGTTTGCCAAGCTAACCCCTCCAGAAGGGGGAGGCGTTGGAATGGATGTGTTCGTCGTACCAATATCATTGTGCACGCGTCTCATATGGTCCCTGAGGTTCCATTGGCGGGGAAATCCATGCCCCGGAATTGAACGCTCACAGCCTTCATATACACACAAATATGGCTTTTCGAGATGGCCGGGTATACTATGAGCCTCACGTTCATGTCGTAATAAGCAGGCGGTAGTGCTAAATCTTGTGTTCTGGCATCCTTCATGTTTGCATCTATAGGGCTTCAGGTGTGAATCGACAAATTTACTAACAGCGTCACATATAATTAGCGTTAATTGTATCAAAGGGGCTGTCTCTATTCTCACTCGTAAATGTACTTAAACTCGTTTGGTTTATGGTTGCAGTCGGGCTGTCCTTCCCAGGGACAGTGGAATAGATTGTCTGCATGTTTAGAGACGTTCTTGTAGATGTAATGATCTTTGGCTGACTCTCCTTCACTGCTAGACCGATGTGAGGAGCTACCAAAATTGGAAAGCCGGCCTTCGGAGTTTTCGGGTGTTATAAGTTGTGAAGCAGCTCTATAACGCTGTTAATATTGAAAACAATGTAGAAAGAGGGTTTAACGGCTAGTGGCATACGCTGCTGATAGATTCTGAATTACAAGCTCGTCGGCCAAAGTTATATAGCTTTGTGTAGAATATTCTGTCGCCAGGGAAGGAATTTCGTCATCTGGAGCGCGAGGAGACGAGAAACGAGAACCGACTGGACTCAGAGACGCCCAGGATATAGGCGAGCGGCTGTACAGCCCCTCACAACCCACTGAACCCACATGTTGCTGGGGGAAAGCATCATCGAGATTATCGAGAAGATAATGAGATATATCCATCATACGGCTTCCACTCATGGGGCTTTCCTGGTAGATCGGAGCATTGCCTACCAGGTCTAGATTGGACACCTGGACTGATGTCTGGGCAAGTATGGGCTGAAATCTTGATTGAGATTTCGTAGACGAAGCGTTAAGCAATTTGGGTTGGCTGGTACCCCTCGGGCTCTCTGAAGCGATGGGGCATGCTGGGTTTGATGTTAGAGCTTTGATTTCTTCCGGATGCTGCGTTAGATGGCCTTCGTTCGCAGGCTTGGAAATAATACTTAGAGGCTGCTGGCCGAAAGGATGCGATAGATCCCCTGGGCCGCTGTCGTCCATGTCTTCAGTCGTCGATTCCCATGCGATAGCATCGATGAAGCCCTGGGCATCTTGGCCTGTTGAAATAATGCCGCTACTTTCCTGGAAGGCCATTCTAACAGCAGGTGCGAGTCCGATAGTTGTAGAAAGTGGCTGAATCCGGATCTCTCCACTATTGCAATATCCTAGGGACAAAAATAGGTATATAAAGAATTTAGCCTGCACAAGATGGGACAAGTGCTGTAACAGAGGTTATGTCTGCTGACTGAGTGTTGATTGACTGTCCAAAAATTCTCTTGGAAAGAAAACCACAGCTGACGAGAGCACACCGTGCTATCGGCCCTGATTGGCGTGATATCTACCATACTCCGCCGCCCCCCTTCTCGCGATAGGATGGGGTTGCGCCAATCAGGTCAGAAAGCAAGGCGGTACCTAGCACTGTAACATCTGGCCAATGATCCAAAGTTGTCGGGAGTAGTAACATTAGTATGATGTGGGGATTAATTAGAGAGGGAGAGTATTATGGAGGGTTATAAGAGGAAGTAAAAATGAGGAGAATTGTTAAAGTTTGCTTTAGCTTTGGTCAACTATTATACAGTAGATTTGACATATGGCGGCCACGAACACGCATAGCTATATGTGTGCCACAACTACATGTGGTCTTTCTGGAGCGGGAGTCTATGGGTGGCCTGGCTCCACATTCAGCCCTATAAGATTTCCTAGGCTGAGTTCGCATCCTGGCGGTGCGCCGCTACCTATAACGGTAATTCAGCCTTTACCACCTAGCCGTGTGTAAACCAACAGGTCTTGCTTAAGCCCGACTGATACGCCTATAGGTTCTCAAACCTAGCCCAACTATTTGCGTCGGTAGTCTATCTCACCGATAATTCCTTTAACCACAAATATAATACTCAATATCGTTCAGAAATCGGCACAGTCATTCAACGCAAAGCGTGTGAGCTCTCCGATCGGCTCATGCGTGTCACCACCTTATTCGCATTCACAAAAGCCGCCAACTTGAACCCAGGCATACGGTGATTTGCTATTGTCTGCGATGCGAAAGATCGAACCTGATGGAAATGAAAAAGAAATGGAGAGGATGAGAAAGAGATTCGAGAGGGGTTATAGAGTATTTATCAAGACCGGTTAACTTTAAATTTAGCAGCAGGTAAGGTAACTTGCCGGAAGCTTTTGGCAGAGTGACAAAGTCGCCTGAAAGTGACAGTTTGGATTGAAGGAGATGGTAGGTCCCGGATACGGAATGGAGGAATAAAAAATTGGCATGCTGGACATCGATACGAAGATTACAATATATATTATAGATGGCTAGTGTGGCTCGCATAATGGTTAGTGGTGTGGCCAGTCTGGCCTGGGAACTGTAGCTTGGATGTGGGCGTTTTCCCCATCTTGCTTTTAAACTTGTTTTTTCTTAAAAAAAAAGAAAAAAAATTGTAATACGGAGAGCTACAGCTAGCTCTGTATTTTGATTAGTTGGGGGTCAAGTCCGACTGTTATTAATTAAAAGTAAACTGCCTGCTTTCAGCCGTGGTAATTGTGGAATAGGAGAGTGAGGGAAAGCTAAAGCTAGTGAACAATTGCGAGGTGGTTGGCTCCAAGACTAGAAAGCTTGGGTGCATTGCACAAATCGCAGCTGTCGGTCCCTTGCAGTGGAAGCTATGGGTGGACGGCCAGCACAGAGAACCCAGACAGCAGCCTCAGCGCCCCACTCGTCTGTCATGTCGCAATCGAACTAAAGCACGCAGCCAGCAGAAACATGCGCCGGGCGAAGCTTTTCGTAACTGATCGGCACAGGATCCGACGATGGAGCGGCGGGACGGCCGGCGATGCTGGGCACGTCAAGAGCAAGGGATGAGGGGGACTTTCTACGACCCTCACCCCACCAGGAGCTCATTACGACCTAAACCCCATCTTCGTCCCTCCCGGGATCTTTAAGGCAGCGTCTAGCGCCGGCCCTCCCCCGCGTCTGCTACGCGAAGCAAGTTTCCTGTGTGCGGAGAAGGGTCCTGACTCTCGGCGGAATGCCTAATTGTCGAATGAATCCGGGGGCTAGATCGTAACCTGCATGCAAACAGGGTCTCAGTGCATTGGCAGGGTCCCAGTGCATTGGCAAGCGCCGGCTCCTCGCCGGTCAGGGGTAACAGTGCCGGTGCGGGGCAGACCGATGGCCGGATCAGGAGGTGCCTCTCCCCCTCCTTCCTGACGGAGCACCCGGCGCCTCGCGACGTTGCTAACAAGTATGCCCCCATTGGAACCGCGCGGCAGGACGTAAGAAAAACGCACAACCCCACGTGGGCAACTACGAAGACGACTATCGGTTTACGCCCGGACATACTTGTATACGGCTCCGCTGCCCCCATGCGTGACCTCGGCTCAGGCACAAGTTTCTCTGGCTTGTGAGAATGCCCAAATACGACGTATGGCCTTCCTCCGACGGCCCACGCTTTCCCATACTCGCACAAACAGCCTCTCGACCGCTCTCTAACCGGAGACAATGTATCTGCACCCCCTCCACCTATACCGGACGAGAAAGCTCCACAATGACTCAAGCTCGCGGCACAGAATCCGGGGAAGCATGGGCCGATGGGAATTTGCTGGGACCGGCCAAGGCCTTGTCCCGTAGCAGAGGGTACCTTGCGGGGAACCCAGAGGAGCTTCGTAGCAGCCGTGGAAGCGCCGATGCATCGTCAAACAGGCCCTGGCCGCTAACATATTTCTCCGTGGTAGGATTCTACCCCTCGATGGCGTGCCGTGTTCGTGCTCGGGCGCCATCGTCGCCGCTGCAGAGAAGGAGGGGCCATGGGACAGAAGTCGCCGTGAAGCAGCATGTGAGACCGAAAAGAAGGCAAGCGGCGAGGCGGAGGCATGTTGGAATAAGCGGTGGATGGTGAATTCGGCTTGCTGAGGTCGGGATCGAGAAAGAGCACTCTCTCGAGTATAAATACTGGGCTGGTCGTCAATGATTCCGGCTGATCCAAGCTGCCCAGACATCATCATCACATCCGAAGCCTCACCTACTTTGCCATATCAACACCGCCAAGACAACTTCAACATGCAGCTCACCAACTTCGCCATCTTTGCCATCCTCGGCCTTGCCTCGGCCGCCCCGAGCAAGCGCACCGCCGCCCAGATCGAGTCATCCATCTCCACCATCAGCAGCAACCTCGCCACCCTCGACACCCAGATTACTGCCTTCACCGGCTCCATCCTCCAGGCTATTCCCCTGCTGACCGCCGTCAACAACCTCGAGAGCAGCATCACCAGCGGCACCTCGACCGTCAAGTCGACTGGCGCGCTGTCCAGCGCCGATTCGACCACCATCTACAGCGCCATCAACACCCTGAGCTCCAAGATTATCTCCGTCCTCAGCGATGTCGAGGCCAAGGTATGACCCTCCGAGCTCGCTATCGATGCAACTGAGGCGATGGTGCTGGTGTTGACCTTGCTTCTCAGGCTTCCGTCGTTGCTTCTTCTGGCTACACCAGCATCGTTGAGAGTGCTCTGGAGACCCTCAAGACCGATGCCGATGCCTTCCTCGCTGCCCTGGAGGCGACTAGTAAGTCTTACTTTCTATCTTTTTAGCGTATCACTAACGGCAAGCCTAGTTGACTCCTCCCTCACGGCTTCTCTCACCGCCATTCAGACCACCATCGATGCTAAGTTCAACGAGGCCATCAGCGACTACTAAGTTGAAGTACGGACTAGTGCGAGACATGGCTAGTCGAATGCCGGGCTACCGGACTTCGCGGTGTGTCTCTGGTCCTCATGTGCGCTGGATGTTATTGAGAACGATCGACATATGGCCCCTGGGCCTAAAGTGTATATAGCTATATCTGTGTATACATTCGCTGAGCTAGCCTCCCGTTGCTCTCAAAGAGGTTCTGTCCAATACAAATGTGGCAGCGAGGGGTTTCAGAAAGAAATGGACACCTCGTCGGTAAACTCCGTCGGGCGGCCGAACCTGACCGTCCCCTTCTTCTGCGTGAGGTCCGCAATGATGTTGAAGAGAGTACTAGAAGTAATGTCGCCCTGTGCCTGGCGGTTGATTGCCGCGGGGTACCCCTCTTGATCCTTGTACAGCTCAAATATCTCGTCGAAAGTCGGAGATTCGGTCTTGACCTCGGCCACGAGCCGGCGCATCCGTTTAATGCGGCCAAAAGAGTCCGGCAGCCACGGCGGTGCATCTATACCGGCATGCTCCAGCAGCATGTGGTTGCTATGGACGATCCGGCCGCTGCTGTCCGGTGTTAGCAGCTTGATGCCGCGGCTAGTGCACTCCAGCCCGGTTGATCCCGTGCTGTCGGCCACTAGTATGTGTCCGCTTCCCGCGACTCCAACGCTTTGGATCTTCTCGACTGCCGCTTGCATTGACGTAGACTCAAGAATCACGCGCAGAGCGAGGTGTGTTGGAAGCTTGGAGGCATCGACCCCCCGAGCCTTGATAGCATTGAGGCAGCAGCCGACCCCTGCAGCGTTGAACCCTATCTTGCCCAAAAGACCTGCCTCCGTGACCATTGCGAAGTCGGGGATACCGGTGCCAGGCTGCGAGACTCGCACGACCATGAGGTTTGCGGCTTGTTCCGGATACCAGTCCCAGTTCTGGGAGAGAAACGAGGTCCCATTGCCGGCTTTCCAGCTCAAGCTCGTGCAGCCGTCCACGGGAATATCGTCTTTCTTCTTCTCCGTGAAGAGCCCAAAGTTGATTTCTGTGCGGACGTTCACGGCGAGTATATCGTGGTAATCAAACCCGGCCCCCGCGGCTAACCCCTTCATCTCCTCTAAATATTGAGGGTACATTATCTCCAGCGGTTTGACGTATTTTGATGCCTCTTCCGTCACGGCTGCCCAGTCCAACGAACAAGTCTTCTGGAAAAGGGCCTTGTAGAAGCCGATTGACCCTAGGACTTTTTCTTTTCCCAGCGAGCCCTGGGCATACCCGATCTGAATGCAACTGTAAGCACTGGCTTCTCCATGCTATCCATCATAGAAGACAATGGTGAGCATATACCTCATAGGGAGTCCCGGTGCAATGTATATCCAACATGTTGGCAATGATTCTCTCGCTGAGCTAACTTCTCTTATAATTTGATAATTGGGCTTGGAATGATGGTAACGATAGGTATCTTTATGGAGAAAAAGAGCGCGTAAAGTTGAAATCTAAAAGTGAAGGAAAGCGACGATCGTCAATCATCCATCGCTGACGGTATCGAAGACTCCGTCGGGTGCTAGGCCGATGCGGGGTTGCCAGCCGAAATCGCCATGCCTGACTTTGTGGATCAACAGCCGATAAGCTATCAAGCAAACTACCTAAGCTAATGCCTCCAAAGCAACAGCTTGCACCAACCTCCTCATATTGAAGAACCACCTGGAAGCGTTGTTACACGAGGATCGCGTATCTAGTCATCGTGGACTTCCTGTATTTCTTGTACCTGTTGTTCCCGAGCAGGTGCTTCGTCTGTCCATATATGCTGCTGAATGTGCGCTACAACCACAGCATGGCCGTTGCGTGATGCCTCCCGAATAGCACGTTCAAGAATTGGCCTTTCCTTCTGGAGCCCCAATAGTAACGCCACTGTGTCTAGTTTCCCTTCTGCTGCAGCGGCCACTAACGGGTGATCGGCTTCAGTTGTGGGGAGCTTTGCACCGGCAGCGAGCAGCAGAAGGACGATCGCTATGTCACCCCTGGCAGCGCTTTCGATAAGTGGGCTGGAAAGCTTGAGTTCTTCAAACGCTCTTTTATGTTTCCTAATCCAGGATTTCTGATTCGGGTTTGCTTTGTGATGGAGTAATAGCTTTATCAGCGCAATGTGTCGTCTCTGGCAGGCTCTCATGAGAGCATTCCCGCCTTGGTGATTGGCTGGTGTATCGACTTCTGCCCCTCGCTCTAGAAGTAGCTGAGCAGTGCTGATGCATTCATCGCATGAGTGGGAACAAAATATTTCGAGCGAGCTGGGGCCGAGCGAGTCTGGGCCAAAAAATAGCGCCCTGGCGTTGACTTTCGCCCCATAAGTTAAAAGTCTCTCGACAATCTCGCGTTTTCTGGGCCCTAGACAGGGATCGCAGTGGGTCAAGACTTCATGGAAGGCAATGCGTCCAGAGCTGGTTTCTGCGTTTGGATCGGCTCCGTAGCTGAGAAGCAGCTCGACTAGTCGAATGTCTGACCCTTGAGACCTTAAAACCGCTCCAAGTGAGTAACCGTCGTTAACCTCGGCCCCTCTAGCCACTAATTCTTGTATTAGTGCTCCGTTTCCTGTTTGAATGGCGGCTAAGAGTGGAGTTCCGAGGTGTGGGTCGGCCCCAGCGCCATTAACATCAATTCCAGTTTCGAGGACCAGAATTATGAACTTAAGGTCGGCTCCTCCGAGGATAAATAAACTTAGCGGATGATCTGGAGTGTTGAACTGCCTGTGGTCCCTCAGCGGCTCATTAAGGGGGAAAATGGGCAGTCCCCGTTTGATCAAGAGCTGGAGCGCTTGGTTGAAGCTGGTTCTGGTTTCGAGGAGCCTCTGTACATCCCTATATCGGTGACCGCGTCTCTCGTAGCGAAAATTGACCGTGATATGCCGAGCTGTGGCTTCGAAAATGGAGCTGGCGATTAGGTTTGACGAATTTTCAACAAAAAACAAAATGACATTCGAATCATCAGTTGCAAACCCTGAGGGAAGTGGCAGGGCGTCAGTTTTTGCACCATGCCCAAAAAGCCAGCCAAGCATTTCTAGGCTTGCGCATTTCGAAGGTGCCTGAGGATAGAGTACGTCTTCCATTTCGCTGAAATTAGGTAGAACCATGGAGGCTGCGAGATGCAAAAGCGACCATTGATCCCCGTCAACCAGGATAGAGTCATTAATATCAAGCCCTTGTGCCAGTAAGATGCGAATATATTCCGATTTGCTCTCACGTGCAGCTATGGCGAGAAGAAGAACAGACTCCACTTCCGTTATGATCAGTCCGGTATTAAAGAGATGTTGAAGGGAGTCTGGGCTATCACTCTCAAAGCAGGCATTCAAAAGATGACGCTTCAGCAAAGGCTCTTGAAGAAGAGAAAAAAGTATATAATTAGTCGGGTCAGCAGCAGACAAAGAATCGACGACAGCTGAAGTCCAACTTCGTAGTAGTTTATCTCTTAATCTTTTACCAACTGAGTGAATGTCGGTATGTAGGCCGATAAAAATCATTGAGGATATTGCCTTTAGATTATTAGAGGATCGAAATAAAGCCATCTGTAGCATACAACGTCTTTTTAAACCACGAGGAAATATTGCTCGTTCGAGATAGTTGGTTAATTCGGAGATGCCCTGCTCGGCTTTGGAGATCACTCGAGTGATGCTTAAAAATGTTTCAGGTGTTTTATCGAAATTAATCAGGAGATTAAATAGCTCGAGGCCACCTGTTAGGTACGTCTCATCAAGAATTGTTTGTTCGGATGAGCTGCTGCCTCTCAGGAATTCGTTTTCAGGTTCATCGCCATCACCATCTGCCTCGAAGAACGCCTCATTGACATCAGCTCCATTGTCGAGAAGAAGCTGCATAGTTAATAACCGGTTTTCCTTATGAAAATCCGTAGCCCTAAGAGCGCACAGGAGGAAACCTGTAGCAGTGAGCTCGCAGCAGCGAAGATTCACCTGTGCTCCCGCCGCCAGTAGAAGTTTGACAGTATCTACATTGCCCTTGGTGGCGGCTTCGATAAGGGGTGAGGATAACCAGTTACGTGGAGAGGGATGGTATCGATGTGCATCTACGAGATCATGCCGAAGATATAGCTTTTGTAGCTCTCCGTGATAATTTGAGTTAAAATATTTTGGTTCCTGTACTGACGGAATATGAGCAATGGAATTTGGTGAAACACCTTTCTCTAAGAGTAGAGAGCAGATTGGGACACAGTTGTACCACGCCGCCATGGTGAGAATAGAAGAACCGTGGTCGTTGAGAAAGTTTGCTTTTTCCATTACAGCCCAGGCTAGAGACGTGAAGAGGCTCTCGGCTCTGAGAAGAAAAGACCAGTCAAATAGCGTTGACCAAGATGCCTGCACGGTTGCGCACGGCATGCGCAGAAATGTGTCCATAAGATTCTGTGGAATGTGATTGACGAACCAGTGCATTATCTGGCCCATCTCTTTGCAGGATCCCATGTTGTTGGAAAGGTAATACATTGCGGTAGAAAGAACCTGGAACGGATCCAAATTTGTCGATAGCTGAGAGCCTTGATCAGTTCTCGGCAAGAACCAGTGACCTGGTTGGGGGCTATCCAAGCCTGTTGCTAATGAGACTCCATGTTCATGTATGTTTATGACCCCAAATGATTGTGGAATCATGTATTCGCCCACGATATTTTGCAAAGAGGTGTGGGCGCGGAAACCCGGACTTGAAAGGTTGGAGTTCGCTGCTGAGTACCTTGGTGAGCCTCGCCTTGCTTATCCTTACAAAATAGCTATGCTTCTTACCAGAGTGGAGTATAGTCGATCGGAATTGATAGATAGGAAGGCTGGACAATACTGTCGGCCATGTTTCTTCGAACCCCGGGCAGAATATATGGCCATGGAAGAAGTCTGACGGGAAAGGGTTTCCAGGAAATGATAAAATCTCGATCGTGTTGTCGAGAAGAGTATTACACATAATAATAGGACTCCGACATGATGTCCGATCTATCGTGGCTCCTGTGCCTGGTTGGCTTTGATAGGCCAGGTTATGTAATATCAGAGGGGTTTCGGTCGCAGACACGACTGTGGCGGGGGCATGACTAGTACTACCCTGATTTGATTCCGGTAGTGAAGTAACCGCTGTAGGATGTTCACTGGGCACCGAATTTCCAAGGACTGATGGAAGTACTCCGATTGAGACCCCATCAGGCAACGGCAACACATGTTCCCCTAAAATGGCATATTAGTCCGGTGGTAACATTGATTGAAGTCTGAAGATGCACCTGATGGCGTAGATCCGGCCAATCGCCTCGCATTTCTAGAGATCTCTCTCTTCACCTTCTTCCGCGGAATAAGAACGCCCTGGAAGTAAACCTCGGCTTTCGAGTTCCCTTCTACGAGAAGGTGCTGGCGAATGGCGATCCAGTCTTTGGCTTTGAGCTTCTTCCTTAGGGACAGCTCCTCTCTTAGCTTCACCTCATAGACCCAAAATCTTGATCAGAATCTCACAGGTCAGTAACAGATATGGATATATAGTACATCTGGGTGAACTTACGGCGTGCTGGGGAAGCCGTGCATCTGCTCCATGTCCTCCTTGACTTTCTCGAGAGTTTTCTTCTCCACAATGTAGAGTTGCTTGAGCAATTCGCGGTTCTTCTCCCAAAGCGAGGGCTCGTTTTCAACACTGAGCTCTGAGCGAGTTGCACACTCTCCCTGAGAAGAAGAGGATGCCATGATTGTGGGCGACTAGATCGGGTTTTAGATGTCAAAGGTGGAGGCAAATAGTTGGGTATAGAATGAGAATGGGAAAGGCTAGAGACAATGAGATGCTGGGCAGAGGGCAGTTATATGGTCGGTTGGATAGTCCCTAACGCGCCTATGCCTGAGGCTAAATTCTGGTGCCAAACTCTGTTTGCCAAATTCTGGTGCCAATTTCTGATGCCAATTTCTGACGCCAATTTCCTACACCAATCAATTTCTGGCGCCTCGGGCTACCAGTCTTTGGGGCCAGCTTCGGGCCACACCCTAGGGAATGTGCACAAACAAGGGCGAGGCGGTGAGCAGACGTGTCGAATCATGTGTGGTTCCCTATCGAATGAACAAGCCCAGAGCCTCGCTGGGACAGCCACGTCGCAGCTAAATGGTGGGAACGGCCGGGCTCCAAGGCAGACATGCATAAGCTGGTGAAACGACGCTTTAGGAGTTGGTTCGCGGGTTGCCTGCCGCCCATGAACTGCGTTTATGGGTAGGGTCACGTGTTGTCTAGAAGAATACTCGAGGGGAAATGGCCCTTGGCCGAGGGGCTTATAACCCAATGTACCTAACTGTTATCTATCGTGAGGTCACCTCCCCACACGCGGGAGGACCATATGCCCGGTCTGGGCGGCTGCTACAGACTGGAAGATTGCCACCATTGTCGGGTGCATGCCAAGAGCGCCTGCCTTTTCTGCCCATTTGACCACCTCTATTTCTTCAACGTCTTGCCCCTCAGCTTGTTCCACTGCCCATTGCTGGAGATCGCTCAGCTGTAGTTGTAAGCTGTCGACATGATGGAGAAACTGCACTCCCTCTGTCCTCTCATCACCCGTAGAGTTCTCTTGCATGCTAGCCCACAGCGCGCCCACTATAGCCTGGACCGCCTCTTCCAGATACACCACATCAAGGCAGCCGCTTATAGAGATGCCCCTAACGGTGGGGACGGCGTGCAGTAATGTCGAGTATCGGCGGAGGGTTTCAACGAGATCTAGGTCATTCTGCTTGCTTCCATCCCCGCCGCCCTGATTCCAACCCCGTGGCATAATCAGGCTAGGCCGGTGAATCACGACGGGCCACTCCGGGTATTTTTCATGGAGACGTTCCAAGAAGACCTCACTTGCCCACTTGGTTGAGACGTAGCCATGAGCAGTATTGGCGATGTCCGAGAGTGACGGCGTCGACGGGGGCGGATATGCGGCAACAGATCCAGGACGGAAGACAAACTCGCCTCTATCATCTGCCGTTGGCCGATCTGTTGCGTGCATATACGTGTCCATGCTGGCCCCAACATCCTCACCCCAGGACGAGGTCAAGGCTTTGGCTTCGAGTACCGCTGCCCCAACCATCTGCCCCACAGACACTGTGCTCACGTAGTGGAACGGCACGATTCGCCCACCGGCGTACAGCGCACACATCTTGATAAGTTCCTTTGTTGACTGTAAATTCGCTGCACGCATCGAGCCGTATGTCTTGAGCCAGGAAACGTCTGCGCCGCTGTGTATGATGGCGTCGGCTGTGCTGAAAATGGCTGCAGCGTCGGCATCGGGCAGGCCCAGGTGAGGGAGAACCAGGTCGCCTTCGTGCATCGTGTACCTGTCTGGTGCCGCGGGCAAGTTGTCGCAATCTTGGGAGTTTCTCACTGCGAGGCAGTGGACATGCTCTATGCTTGGGTCCTTGACAAGCGCGGCCAGTAGAGCAGCCCCCAATGTGCCTGTCGCCCCAGTGAGAACCACGATTCTAGGGCTAGCGGCTTTGACTCTCTTCGGCACCAGCTTATATTCGAGCTCCTCTAAGGCCAGCGGGAGTTCGGTTTCTCTCTGCCAATCGATGGCTACAATTTCGGGCTTATGCTGTATCTCGTGGTCGATCAGCTGCGCCATGGCACCCAGCGTACTCGATTCGAACATGCGGACCAGGGGTATGTTCGCACCAAACACCTCCTTGATTTGGGCTCGCAGGCTTATGAGCAGTAATGACGAGCCACCAATGTGGAAAAAGTCCGTGTCGCTGACAATTCTGCGGCGTCCAGGGCCGATGATCTGCTGCCAGATCTCCTCCAGTTGCGCTGCTGTATCAGCTGCGTGGTTATTCTTTTCACGCTCCTCGTCTTCCTCATTATCGCCCTCGTCAATCGGTATGGGCAGTGTGCTAACCATCTTCCGGTCAAGTTTCCCGGAAGCTGTCAGAGGAAGCTTATCTACTAGCATAATGAACGAAGGACACATGTATTGTGGCAGCTTGTTGCTCAACCGAGACCGGATCGTGCTAATGATGCGTGGGTTCGGGATCTCGCCAGTTCGGTGGTCGAACTCGACGTGGGCGACAAGGAATGGTGGTTTGTCTGGGGACAGTTGACACGCGGATACGATAGCCCCTCGCAGCACGCCATCGGAAACGTCTAGGATGACGCTCTCAATCTCTGCAAGATCTACGCGAAGGCCCCGGAGCTTGACCTGGGTATCGCCTGAAATGCGACCTTCGACCTGCAGTGTGCCATCTTGTTGCCATCGTCCGAGGTCACCAGTGCGATACAAGGTGTCCCAGCCCATTTCCCCGTCCTGAGCCGTAGCGAAGAGGTTTGGAATAAACCTTTCTGCTGTGAGGCCCGGTTTGTTGAAGTAGCCCAGGCTAACGCCGGCACCACCCACGCAAATCTCTCCTTGAACGCCTACGGGGAGAGCATTGAGTTGTTCATCGACGACATAAATGGAATAGTTAGGGTGAGGATGACCGGCAGCCACGGATCTCCCTGATATGCTGTCCAATGGTACTCGCAACCCCGTCGCGCTAAACGAGATCTCGGTCGGGCCGTATAGGTTGTAGAGCGCAAAGTCTGGCTTATTCAACGAGGAGAATTGTGCAACAAGCGACTCCGCTAGAGGTTCTCCAACGCTGATGGCCTTGGTCCAACCAGCGCAGTGTTTCAACTCGCGCCCTGTCTGGAGAAGCCACGCCGCATACTCCGACGGAGTTGCGCCTGTGAAGGTGACTCCCTGCGTGGCGAAGATATTATAGATCGCCTCCGGGTCGCCGCGGTGCTCTCGTGGGACAAGACATAGGCTGCCTCCCTGGCATAGGGCAGCAAAGACTTGCGCCAAGGATAGGTCGAAAGACGGAGAGGTCTGTTGGAGAACCACTTCTTTTCCTAGGGAGCAGAGGCGGACGAATTGCTCAGCCCAGTTGCGCAGGCCGTCATGCTTTAGCACCACCCCCTTAGGCGTGCCCGAGGCTCCACTTGTGTACAAGATGGCGGCTGGACGATCGGCAACAGCCGAGATGGGGACAGGCTCGAGCAATGGTTGCTCGAGATTGGAGACATTGATGGCTCGCATCCCGGGCGTCTCTAGCTCTTTCACTAGCTGCTCGCTGTTGCTAGCTACTAACATGACTGGTGGTTTGCATTCTCGGACCATCGTAGCTAGGCGGGCGGATGGGAGCCCTGGGTCAAGTGGTAGATAGACAGCGCCCAAGCGCATGATAGCGAGGAGAGAGGCAACCCAGGCAGGACTAGGCTCTTGCAGTACGGCGACGGTTGAGCCAACGCCAACATCCGCGGCATGTAGCATAGTAGCGATTCCGATTGCTTGTTCGGATATCTCTGCATATGTGAAGGTCTTATTTGCATACCGCACTGCAATATCGTGTGGCTGGGTGTGGGTAATCTGGTCCACTCGGTGGATGATCGTCTCCGGCCACTGAGCTGGCACTGAAAGACCTATCGCAGCAACGGAGGCAATGGTCAGTCTATCCGATCTGCAGAGACGCGAGTACGACGAGAAATGGAGTAGCAGCAACTCACCCCGGCCAAGCTTCATAGCATGCTCAACCTCACCCGTGTCAAATAGGTCGGCTTGGTGTAATAACAATGATGGGTTTGCCGTGAATGCCTTCAGCAAGCGCTCGTAGCTCTGTAACAGACGCTGCGCTTCTGCTTGACCGTAGAGACTCTTCCGCGTCACGAGCGTTAAGTGGCAATCCCCGTCTATGTGATCTACTATCTCCAGGGAGAGGTCGTAAGCCAGCTTCGGAATTCCAATCTCAAGTGAGTGCAGCGTGAGCTCCCCGTTCGTGCCCCAACGAGTCGTCTCACGGAGACCTTGCCTGTAATTGATGAAGGCCTGAAACAAAGAAGAATAGGATGACGATCTGGATATTTCTAGCCTAAGACGCAAAGAATGTTAGAAGAATATTATCTGGCGTGTGGCTATGGAGAACCAGGACAATAATTGGAATAGGGAGACGAGATATCTTGTCCAAATATGCACCCGAAAGGAAAGGACATATGGGAGGTTAGTTGTGCAACTTACTCGTTGAGCAGAACTTGGAATGGAAGCTTTGAATGGGCCAGAGCTGCATATGCCCGGTCGCGCACATTCTGCAGGAGCTCAGCAAATTCGACCGATGACTGTGCACGAAGACGCAGCGGTAGGATATTGACGAAAGGCCCAATGACGTCCATCATATAGTCCTCGGTCCGGTTCGCATCCCCGATTCCGATGATGGCGTCCTCGCCCTCTCCGGCTGGTGCGTAAAGCAGCAAGAGTACTCTGAACACGGCTAGATAAAAATGGAAAGGAGTGGCTCGGTAGCGTCTGCATACATCTTGGATCTGCCGCTTTGTCTCTGCACTGCTCCTCAGAGTGACCTGCTCATTCTCGTAGGCATCTAGGGCAGGACGTGATGTAGCCGTTGATAGAGTCAAGATGGGCAGTGGAGGTGGAAGTGAGGTGAGTTCGGCTTTCCAGAACTGCAGGTCGGTCTCCAGCCTTCCCGCGACGAAATCCGCATGCTGTTTCTCTGAGTACTCAGAAAACTGACGTACCCTATGTGCGTGGATATTGTCTTCGGGATGAGAGTAGAAACGCTGCACCCAGCTCACTAGGGTCTGGAAGGAGGTGCCGTCTGCAACCAAGGGATGCAAGCCGGCGACGAAGTAGTGATCTTCTGGGGAGCGCGAGAGAAGCATGACACGCGCGGCCTGGCCACTCTTCAGGTCGTAGACGTGATGGTCTTGGAGCATTCTCACAGCCTTCTGAACTTCGTCCTGGCCCTGAATTTGCGCTAGTTCGAGATGCAGAGTGCTTGTCTCCAGAATTGTCTGCATGGGCTTGCCGTCCTGCTCCACGATACACGTCCTGAAAGCTTCGTGCTGTTGACCGACGACGCGAACAGCCCTCTGGAAATCCGCAACGCGTATATTGCCGGTGATACGGGCCCATGCCGTGTGGTTGAGGCTGGTCTTATCTTTTAGAAACGCCGAGACAAACCAAAACATCTCTTGGCTGAATGACAACCTGGCAGCTTTTGATGCCAGAGCACTTGGAGTCCTAGGTCTCTCGAAAAACTTGTCCACCGAGCCGAGATCTGACGCAACAGAGGAGCCTCTGCTTGTATCTGTGGGTGCGGTACTGGACTCGTGGGTTGAGCTGCCTTGCGAGAACGACGAGTCTGGGTCGCTATCTCCTGATGTTGCCTCATCCGCAACTTGTAAGCCTGGGATTAGCCTCTCCGGGATTCCTTCGGCCGCTAGGGAAACTAGGCTGCCGATGACGGCACCACCTAATATCTTTAGGACAGGCACGTTGACTTCTAACGTCTTCATAAACCAGCCACGGATCTCGACGGCTAAGAGCGAGTCTATGCCCATCTCATCCAGCCGCATCGCCGCTAGCGCCTCGTTGCTGGTCTGCGCCAGATCGATCTGGAAAATACCGCGGAGCTTTTCAAGGAAGGCGTCCTGGATGATGGCGAGAACTTGGCCCCGATCGCGGGCTTGTGCCAGCTGTGTCTTCACCGAGACCTGGGATTGGTTGTCGCTTGTCCTCTGGGATATTTCTTCAGGGTTCCGCAGGAAGTGGCTCATTAGAGTTTCTGCTTCCCAAACAGGGTGGTACTGTTCCTGTGGGCTGACTCTGCGGGCGCCGCTGAAGAGTTCGATGCTTGTTGAAGACGAGCCTGGACGCCCGGCGATTACGGCTTCGGCGAAGAGTTGATAGAAGTCGCGCTCGGATGTAGAAATAAGACCTGAAGATAGCAGTGCTGATTTGGTAAAAATGAGCTTCTCTAGCTGGGCGGCATAGCCCACGCCGCAGATTGCACCGATATGGATAATGGAGGCGGCTAGCCCACGTTGACGACGTTTCTGTGCCAGGCTGCCCATGAACGTGTTAGCCGAGCAATAGTTAGCCTGTCCTGGTCTACCAATCACTGAGACCACTGAAGAAAAGAAGATAAAGAAATCCAGTGTGTTTTCTTGGAAAAGGTCGTTCAGGTGCACGCTTCCCTCCACTTTGGGCCGGGTGCCTCTCAGCATGCTGCTCAGTGTCATTTCGCGCAAGGCTCTATCTTCCAGAACCACTAACGAGAGAAAGGAAGTGATCAGGTTAGTCCAAGTATACAACAAGATAGACTGCAAATCGCAGAACAATATATGTACGTACTTGCACCCTGAGCGACTCCCGCGACTGGAGGCATGGTCGCACATATTTCGGCATATAGGTCCACAACCTCTTGCCTGGCGGTGATATCACTATGAAAAAGATCACAGTCAGTTAGTTTGTCGGGCAACACAAGTCTCTAGGGAAATTTATCCTCTGGGAAATGAGGCTTACCATGCGGCGACTTTAACCACGGTTCCGAGAACGCGCATCTTTTCGAGCCAGGAGGCGTCGATATTCGGCCGCCGGCTCGAGATGACAAAGTATTTGGCACCATGCCTGGCCATCCACTCGCACAGGGACAACCCTAGACCGCCACTTAGGCCAGCGAGCCAATATGTTTTCTGGTCTGTGAAGGTAATTTGCCTGTCGATCGGTCGAACCATGACTTGGACATCCGTGCATTGGGTCCAGTCAATAACTGAGTACGGAACAGGGCTTCTATCCAGTTCGGGAAGTTCCTTTGGCAAGATGACGCTGGTGGTGTGCAAATCATTATCGCTTGCTTCTAACATAATGCTCAAGGCACTCGCGACCGCTCGGCTCAGGCGCGTATGGATCTTGGCAACCTGAGGGCGGGGAGGTGTCCAACCTTGTGTTGAGAATAGTGCCTCAAGGCTGTCCCGGCGGCAGTAAGCTGGAACCTGGGACCGGATACGGTCTCCGATGGACGCGTTGTCGGTGGCCGTCTCAAAGTCAACAAATACGGAGGGGTTAGTGGGGAGAATGCTAGAGATTACGCGGTCTGGGGCACCCGGATGGACCTTCATCCAACGAGAGCCTTCAAGGCTTGCTCCAGTATCCTTCGTAGTAATAAACGCAACCTCAGCTCCCACGGTCTTCGCCTCACGTTCTAGTGCGGACGCGAACCCATGGCTAGGCTCGCTAGCAAGAACAACGTCCCCAACAGAGAGCCCTCTCAAAGTGATAGAAGCCAGTAAGTTGTTCATAACCAGAGCCAGGAACGCTGCCTCGGAACCTGCCGACACCTCGACGGCGACAGATAGCTCGTTCAAGGGACTGGCCACAGACTTGTGGCTAGATGAGAGGGCTATTAGCTGCTTGCTGGAGGCTCTGTCCTTGCCCAACACAAGGAACATGCAACCAAATTCGGCGACGCGTATTGCTGAAAGCAGCGAGTGTGTAATGTCTAGCAACAAGGTGCTAGGATCTCTGAGGGAGCCAAGCACGGGCTCCTGGTGTAATTTGTAGCTGGATACGGTACCTGTCGATGTTGCCACCACATTGACGGCCTCAGTGGGATTGCAGCGACCACTGACTGGTCTTCGGAGCGAGTTATAGCGATCATTCATGTCCTTGTTCATAACAAGGCGAGGAATTAGGAGCCGACCATGCTTGTCTAGCACCAGCTCGTTCTCAACAGTGATGCGGATGGGGCTGCTGGCTTGGCGCCGCCATAGGGCCTGAGCCTGCAATCGCAGCATGGCCTCAGCCAGGGTGTAGGGTTCGATACGGCTCGTATCTTCAATGTCCAGCATCTGATATGTGAGCGTGGGAATCTCACGAGCGGTAGAACGCAAGAACCCAAGCATCATGTTAGCATACGGGTTGTCAGCGCGGCGTCCCCGCGACACCCAAAGCAGTAGTCCGGCTGACATTGCTACCTTCTTAAGTGCCTCCCACCGTGCCTCGTCGATTTCCTGGAAGACCGGCTCATCGAGATCGACCAAACTCATTACGCTGGTGCCGAGCGATATGCTTTCGCGAGAGAGGTCGATCAGCGAACTGACTGTCCGAATGTTGCCACAGTAATTGTGAAGAAGGGCCCTGGTCTGTTCCAGCAAATACGATGCCCCTGTTCCCGTACCGGAAATGAGAACGAGATCCTGGATCAGTGTCGCGGGGCCAAGTGTGGTGGGCGTGGTGGACGAGAGAGGGTCACGGAGGAATGCAGTTTGGTCGTCCATCGCCTGGGACACAAAGACAGAGAACTGCGAGAGGCAGCTCTGTTCCTGCATCTCAGGGGTGGCAGTATCGTAGCCAGAGAAGCCTGTTTTTTTAAGGAGAGCATCCCATTCTGAAGAATCTAACCCTCCTGAGACGACTCGGCTCCCATCAGGGCGAAGCCACCAGTCCGTGTAGACGCCAAAGATAAGCCCATAAACGGCTGACCTTGCCGGTAGCAGCTCAAGTGCAATAAGACGGCCGCCTGGCCGCAACAGGCGGCGGATGTTCTGGAGCATCTGTTCCGGGTCAGGAGCAGTAGACAACGCGAGCGAGGCTATCACTAGGTCGTAGGACTGCTCCGCCAAATCTTGACCAGCAAGGCCCAGACTAGCATCGAGTGATTTGAAGATCATCTTGTGCAGATGAGGCTCCATCCACGGCTTTGTCGATATGGGGCTTTCGGAAGAGGCACCGATGAGGGTATACGTAGAGAAAGAGGATCCTATTTCTCCAAGCACCGACTCTGTTGCGGCGCCCGCTCCAGCACCAATTTGTAGGATATTCATGTGCGGGTCCCGATGTGCCAGCTGCTTCACTGTTTGAGCTAGAATTTCGTGATAGAGTCTCGGTCCCAGTGATTCCGTATAGAAATTTGTCGGGATCCTGTCTGACACGATTGCGGAATCGCCTGTCTGAATCTCGGTACTAAGCGTCTCGCCAACTCTGCGGAGAAGCTGTACGTCGAAGACGTCGGCATAAGCCTCGCCCGCTAACATCAACTGTTCATGTGAATCATTCTCCCAGTCAGGACACCAGAGGGGGACTTGGCCTGCTCGAGAAGAAGATATGGCTTCTGAGGCGAATTGGAGGAGATGTGCGTGATGTCCTTTGGCTTCAGTCGGCGCTGTGTTGCGCTCAAAGGCGCGCACATAGAAACCCGCCATGCGCTCCAGATAGCGAGATAGCTCTTGAGTCTTCGGTGCGGTGAACCTATTAAAGCACGCGGAAGCATCGATGTCTGGAGAAGCAACATCCCAGATCATGGTCGCGAATGCCTCCTTGTCGTCCTGGGCCGTGGCTCGGGAAAGGGGTAGACATTCAAGCCCTTCCACCTGAATCGCGGCATTCCTGACATCACCACCAGGATAGACGTCAACGTTGCCAATCATTCTCAGTGTATCAGGGTGATGTGACGAGTCAAACGGTAGGCAGTCACCGCGGGCAATCCCGCGCGCCAACAGTCCTGGGTTGACGGTGAGCCGTTGGATCCTTCTTGGGACGTGGATAGTCCAGAGCTGCCCGTCTTCTGGATACGAGTACGCCAAGAGGACTCCTTGGAATGCCGCGTCTAGTATTGCCGGATGGAGAGATAATTTTGACGGCTCGACGATATTGAGATATCCCGTAGCGGCGCCCAGTTTCCTCTCTAACCCGTCTAGTGCGACAAACGGACCGGCCCACTGGTAATCGAGATCCTTGGACGCTGAGTAAAAGTCCTCAGCTTGAACCTTGATCAGGTTCGGCGGCCTCGGTAACCTGGGAGGGAGGGCGCCATCCGAGGGCTCGCCCAAGGTGATGCGCACGCACCCTGAGGCGAAGAGACCCAGTCCTCCACTGTCACCTCCGCCGTCACCGGCGTGATACTTGAATGTCGCATCCATGGCGTGGCCACCGCGCGGTATGATGTCTGCAATGGAGACAATTATCTCGACGCCCGACTCGCTGGCGTCGAAGACGAGTGCCCGGCCAAATTCCATCTGGGTCAGCTCGATCAGGGATGCCGACAGCCCTCTGTGTCTGCACAACGCCATGGCAGCCTCTAGAGCGGTGACAACATATCCGGCAGCTGGAAACACGATCTGATCTTGCAGCTGGTGCCCTATTAGCCACGGAATCTCCGAGGGCCGCAAGACATGGCGCCACCGCATGTCTTGATCGTTGCTACCGGGCATCATGTGGCCCAGCAGTTCATGTACGGGATCCGGGCGTGTCCGGAATGCCTTGGCATATCTCGATTCGTTCCAGTAGTCGTTCTCATGATCCCATGCGTACGTCGGAAGCCCCTTGACTAGTTTGGGCTGATGCCCTCCTGATAAGTAGTGCTCGTAGGTGCGCAGATTCACAGAGTCGCCTCCGAGGCAGGCCCAGATGCGACCAAGCGCGCTGGCGACAGACTCTACAGCCGAAATGCCCCGGCGGAAGAGCCCGGTGTAAGGAAGGTTCTGCCCAGACAACTCTTCCAAGGTTTCTAGGGCGGGGCTCTTGAGTGATGGATGTGGCCCTATCTCGATGGCCATGTCGAAGGGCCCCTTGGCTGTCCAGGCGTTGGTAATGGCTTGCTGGAAAAGCACGGGGCTGACGAGATTGCGGTTCCAGTACACTCCTCGAAGACTTTCCTGCTCTCCCGACATGTCCGGCCCGTCGGACAAGACGCTGGAGAACCATGTACTCTTCTCGGCACTGTCGATCTTAATCTCTAGGGCAGCTAAAGACTCGATATATGCGGCTGAGCAGGGTACCATGTGGTGAGAATGGTATGCCTTGTCGACTCTCAAAGCTCTTACAAACTTCTTCTCATCCTCAAAGATGACCTTCATCTCCTCAATGCCGTCGTGATCCCCGGAGAGAGTGACACTGCTAGGCGAGTTTATAGCCGCAATGCAGACGCGACCTTCGAATTCTGGCTCGTTGCACAGCTCCTGCGCGTCTTCGGCAGATGTGCTGACCGCCATCATGGCACCCAGAATCCCGCCGGGTCCACGGGCAGCTTTCGAGTGTAAGCCACGGTAATAGGCAATGCAGATGGCATCCTCTGCGGAGATGAAGCCTGCCGCATACGCAGCCGCAATCTCGCCGGATGAGTGCCCGACTACTGCAGAAAACTCCACGCCAGCAGCTCGTAAGAGATCTACCTGGAGGATTTGGACTGCTGTGCAAAGTGGCTGCGATATCTCGGCTTCGCTAAGTCGTGACAACGCACCCTCCCTTTGCAATTCTTCGAGAAGGGACCATGCCGGACGGTCAGCAGGGGGAAGACGTGAAAGCCTGAATTCAAGACGTGCTATCACGTGCCGCGCAGCTTTCGAGCTGGCTAGCAGTTGTGATCCCATGCCGGGCCACTGAGCACCCTGGCCGGTGAAGACGCCGAGGATGGCGTGCTTCCCGAGTTCGGGCGTTTTATATCTTGATATTCGCGTTATGATGGGCTGGTCGGTATCCTCTTGGTTGCTTTCTATTTTGGCCGTAAGTTTGGTCAAGAGATCTTTGGCACTGGAGGCTGTAATCGATGTAGCTACTCGGAAGCATGTCCGCCGACTATGGAGCGTGTAGCTGAGGTCATGTAAAGAGATGCTATGCATGTTGGACTGGAGATAGTCACGAAAATGTGTCATGTATGTGATCAGTGATGATCTCGAGAATGCCGAGAATACAAAGGGCGCGAAAGTGACCTCCTGTACAGTCGTGATCGTGGTCCCTCTCTGGGTGGCTGGAGTATAGCTCTCCAAGATGGCGTGTACGATGGCGCCACCGAATCCGAAGCTATATCGCGCAATGGTTAGCAAAGAGTTGTATAAGGCACCTCATGAATGCCCCACCTGTTCACGCTTGCACGTCGTGGAACATTGTCTGGCACAGACGGCCAGGGTGCTGCTGTCGTCGAGACTTGCAGGTTGCTATAAAACGGCTCAACACGTGGGCTCAGACGGTTGAATAAAAGGTTGGGTGGGACCGTCGCATTTTGTAAAGCTAGTGAAGCTTTGAGAATGCCCGCGATGCCGGCTGTTCCCTCGGTATGCCCGATGACAGACTTTATGCTGCCTACCAAAAGCCGGTTTGCACCTAGCCTGCCTTCACCCTTGCTTGGGAAAAAGGCAGTGCTAACCGCCTCAGCTTCGGCAGCATCACCGGCAAGAGTGCCAGTGCCGTGACACTCAAAATATTGGGGACGATGGGCCGGATTTCCCACGTCGAGGCCAGCTCTGGCGTAGCAATCTCGGATGAGTTGCGCCTGAGCAACGGGATTCGGCCTGCGAACAGCGTCAGCACTGCCAAGAACTGACGGATAGAGCGAGATCGACAGCGAATAGTGACTCACGATGTTATCCCCTGTGTCTTGCCGTCTTGTGCGAAGCCAGTCTCTCGTATAATACACTCTATGTCATCGCCGTCTTCTAGGGCGGCACTCAGT
This sequence comes from Thozetella sp. PMI_491, assembly GCA_021432635.1. NCBI lineage: Eukaryota > Fungi > Ascomycota > Sordariomycetes > Chaetosphaeriales > Chaetosphaeriaceae > Thozetella > Thozetella sp. PMI_491. The sequence continues at coordinate 1,277,807 of MU270019.1, forward strand.
GTTTTGAGCACCACCGCAGCAACACCTTCACCTCGGGCGTATCCGTTCGCCCCGGCGTCCCACATGCGGGACCGCCCGTCTGGTGACAGCATGTTTAGAGAACTGAGAGAAATGAAGCAATGTGCGTCGAGGAGGAGATTGGCCCCTGTAGCAACGGCCACCCGCGACTGGCCGGTGCGCAGCTGCTGAACAGCTTGGTGGAGAGCTACTAAACTGGAGCTGCATGCTGTATCTATCGTCATAGATGGTCCGTGCCAGTCAAAGAAGTAAGAGATCCTGTTGGAGAGGATCGCACGGGAGGTGCCAGAGGCGTGGTAGTTCCCCGTGGAATCGTCAGTGTCGCGCGTCATGATCTGCTCGTAGTCTGATACCATCTGGCCTGTATACACGGCCGTATCCGACCCCCGCAGGTTCTCGACGGCCAGGCCTGCAGCTTCTAGGGCTTCGTATACTGTCTCTAGAAGCAGCCGGCATTGTGGGTCCAAACACATGGCCTCTGCAGGATTCATGCCGAAGAAGGAGGCATCAAAGCGCCGGTGTACTCCTTCCTCCGCGAGGAAATATGCCTGCTTGACATTCATATGGCCATGGTACTGCGCGTTCTCGTGATAGAAACCGTCCACGCTGAACCGGTCTGATGGAATCGGCTGGCTCAGTCCTCGTGGACTGCGCAGGAGCTCCCAGAGCTTGGAAGGTGAGTTTGCGCCGCCGGGAAAGCGACAACCCGATCCGATGATCGCAATGTCTCGAGGAGTATTCGCCGCCATAATTGGTATTTGAGTATTTGACAATGCCGATAGATAGAACTGAGGTTATCGATTCTCACTGAATCAGATTCACTCTATCCTCTGTTTTTGTCTTGCTGAAGAGGTGAGCTACCCTTTCGGTCGCGAAAGTCCTCCTACTGCCAGGTATTTTTCAGCTGCAGGAGAGCTTGTCCCCGCTGCAGCCCTAGCTCGGGTGTGGGTGAGCGGCGGTGCACCTACGCAAACCCTGTAGGAAACAAGCCTCTTGGGAGCCTATGAGGAGAGCCGATCTCCCGGCAATGCAAGCGGCCGCCCAGCCGTAAGGCGCAGAATTCCTATAACGAGGCAGTCCGAGATGGTGGGGAGAAGGGTGGCACAGACTACCTGTTCATACTCGTTTTTTGTTGTATATCTCGAGGTAGGAATCACTAAGACCCACGATGGCTTCTAGGCCAGCTAGCCCCCATTGAAGCCACCGTTCCTTATTTGCACTTTGCGAGCCGAGGCAGCAACTACTATTAACGGAACATGATTAAGAATCTGCAATATGCCCAGAAATGGACCGTGGCGTCAGTCAAATTTGGCTCCGTCCATCTCTGCATGCAAATGCTATTAGGCAGCCCTTTTCTCCCCTCAGGAGCAAAAATAAACCTTCGTAACAGTATGAAGTACAGAGTCCACCTATCAAGGCACTAGGTTGGTCATGACTGATGAATCGCTATCGGACTTTCGCCGCGGGAGAATAGCAGAACAGGGAGGATTGATCCGGCCGTAGTGCTGCACTTCGGAGAGAGGGTAGCAGTGACAGGGCCTAGTGGTGTGTGTTGGGGGCTCTCAAGGCTCTTCCCCCGTGATTCGTATGCCATCAAAGTACGCCTCGGGGGCGGTAAGCCAAGCCGAAGCCCCGTCCATGGTTCCACTCTAGAGCCCAAAGTCCATCGACAGATGCTTCGGCGCATCGCTTGTGTATACTATAGTAGGCAATGTCCTGTTGTGCAGCCCAATTTAACTCTGCCTTGGTAGCTAGACAGTGCGCCCCACTGTAGGGGCTATACGAAAAGCCCTCCTGGTACCTATGCGATGGTACGTCCGATCCTCAGACGCGCGCGAATGCACCGAGGAGGCGCCGAGGGGGATAGTTTTTGAGCCTATCATCTCAGGTCTTTTCCCGAATGCAACAGACAACCTAGATGCTCTCTTTCTTGAATAACCGAATACAGGGGTGATCTTTGGTGCTTGTCCGGAGCTGACTGCATTGGGTCGTACGCGCGACACGTGGTCATTGGCCGGTGCTTTCTGGATATACGGGGGCTGGGCGCTCGAGCCTTGTCGGGGATGGTCGGTCGGGGATGGTCGGGGGATGGGGGCTGCTGACAAGGGCAGCGCACTTAGTCCAACCAGGGAATAGGCCGCCTCGCAATAACGCGCCCAGCTATGCAAAACCATGGCAACCTGAAATGGAGAGGATTCCACGCTCGGCATTCAGGGCCGGCGCCCTGTCGCCATTGGCTCCGGCATTGGGCTTGAGGGAATGAGGTGGCGCGACGACACGGAGGCTGACTCCTGCCCAGCTTGCCAGCCAAGCCAACAGACAGCCGACTCGACTTGGAGCGACCTGTCGGACAGCCTTGTCGACACGAACGATCAACGGTCTGCAGGTCCCTCGCAGACCCCAACATGAGTCGGAGGCATTGCGATATACCTCGGTTGCCACGCTGAAGTAGCAGAGACCTCGATCATCCCCCGCCCTTGTGTACTCATTGCTGCGTAGGTGTCAGCCTTTGCCGCAGCCTTACCTCCTCCGCTATCGAGCTAGCCAAATCGCCCAGCCAAATTGACACCCAATGGGTAGGATTCAGCGCTTGCAGGTTCCCGCAGCCGCGGATGATGCTAGTTCGAGCTGCAGCTAGATCCTTATCCTGCATTCCCAAGGTCGGCCAACCGTTCCCAGCTTGCCACTTGGAGGTGCACAGGAGCCCATCCGATCCCTTATTCGCCAATTCGGGGCGCTGCCGTCAGGGCAAGAGGCGGAAGACGCTGCCGGCCGGGCGGTTCGCTGCCTACCCCCTCTCGCCCGCCGTTCCACCACCTCCCGCTTGCCTTTCTTAGTTTTCCCCGGTTCCACGTCCAGCTCCCGTTGCTGGAACTCTGTGTCGCCTTCAACAGCGCAGCAAAAATGGCATTCAATGTGTTTCACGACTCGACACAGGGTTCTTTCTTTGTCGTGCTCATTGTCACGGGGGCCCTGTCCATTGTAGCGGTTCTATGCCGTTTCTTGGCCACAAGGCTCTCGCGCCGGCGGCCCGGCTTGGAAGACTGGCTTGCCTTGGCGGCGCTCCTGGTCTATCTTCTACGTGTCGGCGCTGTGCTCTATGGTATATAATCTGCCATCTCCGAGCTCAACTCATGAGCAATCTACGCCTTGGCAGTTGGATGCTGACCTTGAATGACTGCGCACAGGGCTCACAGTCATCAATGGCCGGGGGCTGGACCTGGCTTTCGACCCCGAGGCTTACGAGAAGTCATTCAAGGTATGAGAACCACACCGCTGGTATCCAATTATCTGCGGCGCGGCCTATATCTCTTTCCGCGCGAAGGATGACTGACGTGCTCCCATTCACGTAGATGGTCTTCCTGGCCGATATGATTACGTGTTTAGATCAGAGCCTCGCTAAATTCAGCATTTGCGCTCTGTACTATCGTATCATGGGCGTATATAGAACCTACGCGTACTGGATCTACGGCCTTGCCGCCTTTCAGGCGATAGTAAACCTCGCGATAATACTCGCCCAGGTGTTCATGTGTCGGCCCATCAACAAGTTCTGGCAGTGGTGGGTGGAAGGGGATTGTGTCCCCTTCTCGACTTTTCTTGTCGCGCTAGACACTCCCAACTCGCTGATCGACTTTGCCCTCGTCATACTCGCCTTGACCAGAATTCGGTCTCTCCGCCTGGACGTGGGCACGAAGTTGAGGCTGTCTTTCCTTTTCGGCCTTGGAAGCTTGTAAGTACTCTCAGTCTCCATCACCACCTCCTGGTCCGCGGAGGTTACGGTGCTCTTCATTAACCTGCTATCTCAGGGCTGGAATCTTCGGGTTCGTCAAGATTGGTGTCTCTTACAACACAGACATAGCATGTAGGTCAACCTTTGCCTTCGCCTGCTGTGCATGTTCTCACTAGCCTCTTCCCTCGCTTCCCTTCCTTTCCGTCCTTCCGCCATCTGCTACCGGGGCTGGAGTGTTAATAACGTGTCAAACTAGACACCTCGGCTGCTCTCGGTTTGTGGGCAGCAGTGCAGTCGTTTGTCACCCTCTTCTGCTGCTGTGCGCCTGTCTACACTCCTCTGTTGCCCAACACCGGGTTCTGGAGCCGTATTTCCTCCAAGTTCAGCACACTCCGCCTTAGAACTATCTCCGACTACAAGTCTCAGTCTACTGGGACTGATTTTACCCGGACAAACAAAGAATCGCAGAAAAGCGATGCCCCTTCTGTAGAACATGATTCGGTGCCGAGTACCAAAGAATCAGTCCCAGCCGAACAGTCGGATCATACTTCGGATCCGCACGACATCATACAATCCACGGGTGCATCGCAAAGGCGAGAAGACACGTCAGTTGTTTGAGCTATATTGATGGCATGTGACATGAAATAAGTTGCTGCGCATTCACCCAAGGAGATGTTTGGGCAGCCGGAGGAAATCCTATCTACTTTGATACTGAATGAATACAAAGCTGGGGGAAATGAGATGTTCTTTTCATTGGTAGATGTTAAAATACGCGGGCTTAAAAAGCATACGACGATTATGAAACCCACATCTAACCCGAATTTACTATCCTGTAGCGGCCAAAGGACTGCAGAGTGATGATATACGTGTTTCTCGATGGAGCCGTCACTTGAATAGCATGGTGACACTTATTCTCGAACGTATACTATAGAATAGAGAGCACTACCCCGATAATCATGACGCTAGACCGAATGCTGTGGATTGTTCCATCGGCGAAATGCTGGTCGTTCGATTATAGGGGCAATCATCAAGTTCGGATGCACTAAATGAGTTACCCAACCAGTGGGAAATACAGCAAATAGAGTGCATGAGAGCTGGACACGGGCTCCACTCGTGCTGTGCTGCAGGTCGTGAAGACCTGCACGGGAAAGCTTGGGTAACCGGGTGTCTGTGCCACCTTCCCTACCCCCCTGCCAGGCCAGCCTGATGTTCCCTTTCCTTATTTAACCGATAAGCCCTGCCCCTTCCATGCAACCTGTCCAACCACCGATCGGCGAGCTGAGCCTCTATGTTGGCGCAAGGGCAGGCACGAAACAAAGAAAGTAGAGCTTTCTTAAACTGCGCGCGCATATTTTTTTCCTCAAACGCCTTCCCCCACTTCTCCCTCGCATTGGCCCTAAGCAAACTGTTCGCACGGCCAAGGTGTTATGGCCTACCTCGGTTTCTTTGGCCTCTCGCCAGAGATGGTTTCGAACCTGGACGCAGCTGCGCTGCAGTCTATAACGACGATCGTACTTGGTGCTGTATGTCATGAAAACGGCTGCACGGGCTTGCCTCACATCCCTGTCCTCCATTTTCTCCTTCCTTTGCCCTGTCTAATGAGCCCACCTCCTAATTTCGACTCTGAAGGTCTCCGTGTATGCAACGGCTCGAAGTATATATAATCTCTACTTCCACCCGCTGGCTCAATTCCCCGGCCCGAAGATCGCCGCCATCTCCAACGTATGGTATGGCTATCACTGGTAAGTTCGTGTACAATCGGCTCTAGACTGCAGATTTCCTCCCCGGCTACAGCATATAACGCCAGAGCCAATAAGAGGAGAGTGAAGGAGAGTGTGATTACAAGACCCAGGAAATCTTGAACTGACGCTGGGCTCTAGGCTTACCGGGAGATATCCTTGGGCGATTCAAGATGCCCTTCGAAAGTATGGCGACGTAGTTCGCATTGCGCCTAACGAACTCGTGTTCGTGTCTCCGCAGGCCTTCAACGGTAAGTGCGGAACGATGCGTGCGCTAAGGATTTCCCGCCAGGCGAGGGACTTCATTAAGTCTGGAAATTTCTCGAGAGGTTGGAATCTGGACATCTGGAGCTCCGTCGCTTACATTTTGGTTGCTAGACATATTCTGCCCCCAGCAGAAGGGGCTGGAGCTTTTTGTCAAGACCGATTTCAATAATCGTGGCAAGAATATGGGAGGTATCATATGGGAAGAGGATCCCGTGCGGCACCGAGAGGTCGCTAAGAAGCTCCTCCCCGCCTTCAGCGGTCGGGCCTTGCGATCTATGGAGCCTATGATACACCAGTACATGGACTACTTTGTTTCCAGGATGAAAGAGCTCGGCTCCGCCTCGGACGGAGTTGGACTGGTCAACTGGACGAACTGGCTTTCCCTAGACCTGTCGGTGGACCTCGCGTGGAGCGAGCAGTGGAATGAGATGCGAGATCGTGAGATTCCAATTTAGCGCCAGTCCCCCGTTCGGAATACTGACTGTTTAATAGAAAAAAACGCGCCTCTTCTCGATGTCCTACTTGGATTCAACGCGTTCGCTACCGTGATGCAGGTATTCAAACGATTCCCACTAATCAGCCCCGTGCAATATCTATTTGTGCCTGTACGCAAGCTCCGGACTTTCGTGGCTACCGAGAAAGCAACGCGTGTAGCGATCCAGCGTCGGATCGATCGGAGCGGCAGTATTGACAACATCGACTTCTTCGAATACGTGTTACCTTCGCACAGCCCGATTCCCACAGACTACGGCGAGCTCACGCATCTCGGCTCGGTCGCAACGCAAGTCATGTTGGCCGGCTGGGGCTCTATGGCCGACTGGTATTACACCACGTTTTGCCACTTGCTCAAGGAGCCAGACTGTCTCCGAATCCTAGTAAAGGAGATTCGGGATACCTTTGATAGCTACAGCGATATTACGCCTAGTGCCCTCGCACCACTCCCGTATCTCACTGCCTGTCTGGAGGAGTCAGTTCGGTTGATGCCAAGCAATAGCACGGGTATGCCACGTCTTAGCCCAGGAGCGATGGTTGACGGGCATTATATTCCTAAAGGGGTAAGAGATTCCTCTCTGCTTTCATACGAAACTCGCGACTAGGCTTTACAAAGGAAAAGCGGAGAGTTTCGCTGCTAACCTTTGTACCTTTAGACCCACGTCCAGAGCAGCGTCTTTTCCCATGGGCGTAGCCCGCGATACTTTCATGACCCGCTTGAGTACCGCCCGCAACGATGGCTCTCGCCTGAGCATCCGTTGTACGAGGAGGTATATGCCAATGATGACCGAAAGGGCAATTATCCTTTTAGTCTTGGTCCACGAGTCTGCATTGGCAAAGAAATGGCGTGGATAGAGGGGAGACTGCTCCTCGCCAAGGTGGTATGGACGTTCGACATGGAAACGGCGCCGGGCCAGCGCATCGACTTGGACAAGACTTTGCTGCACTTCGGCTTGTTTGTCAAGCCAGAGCTGAAGGTGCGGTTTTTGCCGGTGAACAGAGGGCAAGACTAGCGTAAAGGTTTGAAGGAACAGGTTAGGGGGATTTGGTCCGCTCCAATCAGAATCATCAGGTTACCTAAAGCCCAACCCGGATTATTTAGCAAAATGTGAATCCAACCGTTCTACTCTCCTCGAGAATATATTTTAAGACAAGGCTAGATATTCTATATTATATATAAGAGTGTATCACATCTGGCGATCCTTCTGGCCGATCATCTTAAACCTGATTCGAGCTCTTCGTTGGAGGTTGCAACTTGCTCGACGTGCTTGTCGCTATTTGGCTTCGGCTGTCCCGACTTGTTCCACAGATTTTGGTCCTCCTGCAAGCCAAATTCCGTTGTTAACTCTTTCCGCAGCGGGATATCCTTCTCGAAAAGACACAACAGGAACGCGAAGCCGGAGAATGCGATACCAACCAAGAAGACCCGCTGGAGGGCCAGGCGATACACAGCGCGAATCTCTGCCTGGTCATGAAGTGGGAATAATTTTACAAACGCAGCCGAGGCAAACTGATACGCGCCGCCATTACTCATCAAGCTGGCAGCAACGGGGTTTGAAACCGCACCCTCGGTGACCAGGCCATCGACACGGTTGGCAAAGATGGCAGCGGGAATGGCAACTCCCCAGACGCTGCCCATGGCACGCAAGAAGTTCCAAGCGCCGGTTGCAGCGGCTTGATCAGTCTCTGGCACAGGCGCCTGAAAGGCCGGCAACTGGGTATTGAGGAGCAAGCCACCACCGATCGGGCCAACGAACATGAACCCGACCCACTCGCCTGTCGGGGAATTCTCGTCAAGTAAGGAGAACAGACCGAGGCCTACCGTGAAGAGAAAGAATCCCAGTAAATGGATCGCTTTGTACTTGCCCCAACGGCTGACGGCAGCAGAGGCAGCCGCCGCAGCGGGTACGCCGAGCAGAGAAACGGGAATGACGTTGACGCCTGCCCGTGTCGGAGACAGCATCTGCACTGCCTGGAAGTAGACGGGCATGAAGAATATGGCCCAGTACACTACGGCAGTGAACAGAAACGTGTTGATGGCGATGATGACCGACGTGCGGTTGGCGAACAAGCGCGGTGGCATGACCGGTTCCGCTGGCGCGAGGTGACTGGCCTCGAAGGCGCCGAAAACGAAAAATCCGGCAAAGCCCAGGAGCAGCGGCACGAGGGTCTGCCACGACGACCAAGGATGGCGCGTACCGGCGTATGTGAGGGCAATCAGCATCGAGACCGTACTAGCGATCAGGATGCTGTTGCCGACCACGTCGATGCGCTTTAGGCGGCTGATCCATGAAGTGTCACGCCGGTGTTTGACCTTCAGAAACATGAACATGACAAGCAACGACACCCCGCCAATCGGCAGGTTGATGTAGAAGACCCATCGCCATGAGATGTTGTCGACGATGACGCCGCCGATCAGAGCGCCCATCGTGGTGCCGACGCTGTAGATGAGCAGCACGATAGCAATGTAGTTGCCACGATACCGAAGAGGGATCAGATCCGAGATAATCATATCTGGTAAGGCGTAGGATGAGTGAGCGCTTTGCTTTTAGGCCCCAAAGCTGCCACTGAAAAGAGGCAAGCTTCATTCCCTTTGAGGTTGGAACCCTGCATGCATATGCCGCTATGACACACTTACCGATTCCCAGCAATATCCCCCCTGATCCGATTCCCTGGATGCCGCGGCCAGCGATCAGGGTGCTGCCGGCATTCGCACCGCCGCAGATTCCACTGCCGAGGACGAATGTAGCGATGGCACACATGGTGAGCCAGCGCCGGCCGTAGAGATTGGCCAGCTGGCCCATCACCGGCTGAAAGGCGGCGCTCGTCAGGAAGAAGGCATTGGTGAGCCAAATCCAGTCATCAGCAAGGGGTATGTCCACCAAGATGGCGGGTGCCGCCGTCGTCAGTGCGGAATTCTCGAGAGCGGCTAGCCATAGCGTGAAGCCGATTCCGATGATGATGGCCCAGAAGGCAAAGCTGTGCTGAATCTCCCGGAAGTTGACTTCGGACGGCTCTTGGCGTGAGCCATCATCCAGGCGCCCTCTACTGGGCATGTCTGCCAGGGCTGGCGGCTGTGGCTGCTGCTCTCTGTCGCTGGCAACACTGGATGACTTGGATGACTTGGTTTCCATGGCAGCCACTGAATGGGAAGGGAATCTACGCACCGGAAGGCAGACATAGCATCAGGCGCATTCACATGGCAAACAAGAAGGGCCGCGAAGAAATACGCCAAAACGCCGACCGGTGTCACACAAAGACAGGCACCTAACTTACCAAGTACCAAAGTCGTTAATTACTGGGGTGTTAGGTACTATGTACGGAGTACTAATTAAACCCCAGCAACGCTGAGATCGTACAGCCTTACTCACAGTGTTGGCCCCCAATGTCCACTGTATACAAACCAGGAGGGAGCTGGGGCTGCCTGATGCAGTGTAACCCACCCTCCGAAGTGACACGGCATATGAACGGCCGCCTGGCAAATATGCAACTAAGCGCCGGCCAAGCCCAGCGTCATTTAAGTAACGGGGTTGCTTACACGGTCCTCCAGCCAAGATGCATGCGGCTGTACGGGGAAGGAGCTCCCATACGACACCAGGTGCAGGGCAGAAGAACACCCGAAAAGGAGATAGAGACAAACAAAGAAGAAGAAAACGAAGAATAGGAAGTGAGCAATACTGGTAAAGCCATGGCGTGGGAAGGAGTAGGCGTTCCAGTATCACGATCGGCGATCGTGCAAGACGTCGATGGAACTCCACAGCTCGCTCAGAATGTTGCTGTCCCGGCCTTGAAACCCGGGACAGTACTAGTCAGGACGACTGCCGTGGCCCTGAACCCGATCGACTACAAGCTACCCGCTTCGTTCCCGACGCCCGGCGCCATGGTCGGGAACGACTTCACTGGCACCGTTGTGGCGGTCGCGGAAGGCTTAGACGAGGACACAGACCTGCGGCCAGGCGACGTGGTATGCGGCGGCGTGTTCGGCTCTGATCCAAACGATACAGGGAGCGGTGCCTTCGCTTCGTATGTGAGAGCTCCCGCGGCGCTGCTCTTCCGGGTTCCTCCAGCGGGACCTGCACACCTCGAGACTGAGCAGGCCGCGACTCTCGGCACCGCTCTCGCAACCTGTGCTCTGGCACTCTGGGGCACTCAGTCGCTTGACCTGCTTCCTGCGACACCAGAGCAGCCCGCTCAGGTACCACTGCCCGTGCTCGTCTACGGTGGTAGCACGGCTACAGGAACGATCGCGGTGCAGCTGCTACGGCTATCGGGACTAGACCCCATTGCTACTTGCTCCCCGCACAATTTCGACCTAGTGCGTTCTAGAGGCGCCTCGGCGGTCTTCGACTACACGCGCCCGGATGTGGCGGCCGCAATCAAGCGGCACACGGGGGGCCGGCTCAAGCACGTTCTGGACTGCATCTCAGATGCGCAGAGTGTCGAGATCTGCTACGACGCCATTGCCCGCGTCGGAGGGCGCTACACCTGCCTCGAGCTGGTGCCCGATGAGCTGCTGGCTAGACGCCGCGCTGTTAAGCCCAGCTTCCTCATGGCATCAGAGGTCACGGGCGAAGAGATCAAGCTTCCAGGTGGCTATGGCAAGTCTGCCGACCCGGCGAAACGCGCTGCGGCCGTCAGCTGCTTCGCCATGTTTCAGCGATTGCTGGACCAGGGCAAACTGCGGACACATCCTACCCACCAACTGGAAGGTGGGCTAGAATCTATTTTGGATGGGCTGGCCCTGCTGAAGTCGGGATCGGTGTCTGGAAAAAAGCTGGTTGCTAGGCTATCAGAGTGAAGACTTCGTTGTACTAGGGAGCCTTAGAGCGAGACAATGCAGGATACCACCAGAGGCGCAACTTGGAAACGTGTAGGAAAATTGTCCTTGATTATGGTTGAGCTATAACGAGAAGATGTGTATCATTTACTACTAGCCGATCACTTCTAGTTGCCTAAAGAGAATTGCTGAGATGCATTCTATTGTACATGAACCTTCAAGTCTGCGGTGATTGACTTAGCCCAGAGGCGTCAGACTACCGCGGAACGGGGCCTTCAGCTGCTTCAGTACTTCTTCTTTAATCTTCCAGACCCCTTTAGTTTTATCATCTTCTACCTTTAGCCCATTAGGAACCGCGAGTTTGCTGAAGAGCTCGTCCTCTGTGCCGTCTGGCAGCGGCGCAAAGAGCAGCGGTTGCCATTTATCGCCTCTCTTCGCCTCTGCTGCTCGCATTTCCCTCTGGGCCTTCTCAACCTTGGATTTCTCGAGAGCGGCATCCCCATAGCGTCCGTCTTGGAGTGCTGCTAGCACTTTTCCCCAAGCCCGCCCACTTTCCCAAGAGTCCTGATGCTCAGGATCCGCCGTGCGCGAAGGTACGGGTTTGTTGCAAGGGTCGTCAGTATCGTACACCTCGAGAACCTCGTTGGTCCTACTATCTTTAATGGTGAACTTTCCGCTCCACTGGCCCTCTATCTCGTATATTGGTGTTTTGAGAGGGTCGTCGCGGCGGTACACCTTCGCCTCGAAGCTATTCCTCTTGCCCGAATAGAGACCTTCGCCGGAGAACTTGAGCTCAGAGTCGAACCCGGACGTCGAGAAAATGTGGTAGGTACCAGAGATCTCCGGGTATAGTCGACCGGACAGAAACCCCTTCACATTTCCATTGAAGCCTGGCGTGATGTAGTGCTCATCGTACTTGTCGAAGTGCACCTCCCCGTGGCCGTTCTGCGTAAGCTTGAGCGTACCAGAAAAGTGCATGCCCATACGGGTATACCCCGTGGCGCGGATCCCATTCTCCTCATCCCACACATAGACGGCACTGACAGGAGGATGGTGGACCACCTGCTCAGCCGCAAGGTTGACAGTCGTCCCAGCCTCGTTGGCCCAGCTGGCTAGGAAGACCTCGCCCAAGAACGGGTTCAGGGGTTTCTTGATGCTGATCCCTGGTCCGCCGGCGACGTAGAACTGAGGTCGCATGGCGACTATGAGCCATTTCAAAACCAGGAGTGCCCTCTTCTCAGGAGTCGTCTCCTTGGCCGCCGCCGCAAAAACGGACGGACGCTCCGCCCATGCCGAGCAGACTTGGAGCAGGGACTGGGGGGCGAGGAAGAAAGGAGGGGCGGTGATGTTGCTTATGTCGCCCCTGATAGACGAGAGAAACTGCAGTCAAAGTGTGGTACCAATCAGCGAGCTATACATATAATAAAAAAGGAAGATATCCTTTCAGAAGGCTAGGTTCGTTTGGAGCCATGCATGCAAAGTGATTGTGAATGTAGGCGTATGTGGGCACAAGCTTTTACCTTGAGTAACTCGCCGATCCTCGAGCTCTTTTCCATCTTTGCCGGTCGGATTCAATTAGCAATGTTGTGCTGTCAACAGAGCAGGGAATGAAACTTGTGATAGCGGGGTAGGAAGGAAGGTGACAACGTCGCGGTCATTAATAAATTTAGGTGGTAGCCAGCAAGGCGCAGCCTGACCAACAGACCCCCGTTAGACCGATATACGCCCGCCAGCCACCCACCGATACCTAACGCCCACTAGAAGCTTACAGGCACTAAAAATCGAACCCATGATTTCTTATTGTCTCTTGATAGCAGCAGCAAATGGACAACAGTGGTCGATCTTCGGAAATTTTAGAAATATTAATTATGTATCTTCTAGCTACGCGTTTCCTATACTCCGCAGAGACCATTTGATTCATTGAATCCCTTTGCCACATGATACTAAGTTTCGAATGAGTTGTTTGGCCCCTTTGATCTGTGTCGATAATGCAGCAATAATAATAAGCCCAGCCCCAACTAGAGAGGACCACTGTCCGACGTGCTGAATGCTTTCAGAGGCCGGCTCCAGGGCAAGGGTCCATTCGATTAGTATAATGGAGATGATCAAAGCCACTGGGGTAAGAATTAAAGCGTAGATCTGGAGCATGGTGACAAAAACCCCGGTCCAGTCAAGAGAGCCTAGATCTTTGTAATTCCGAATGAGCGAGGCATACCCCGTGAAAGACGTATGATCCGGAATAGGTAGATATCCAGTGATTTGGCCCAAGAATAACAGGGCTCCTAGCGCAAATGACAAGGGAAGAAATCCGTACACCAGCATACTGATGACATAGTAAACCGTATAATTAGCGCTCTGGCCGTCCGGATCCGGAAATAGCACGATGTCAATATCAGACTGGCTGCGGAGCATCGCCTGGGATGCTAGACATGGATAGAAGCAAGTTGATCTAGAGCCGGCTGATGCGGCCGAGATGAAAAAGTCCCAGACTGATTCGTTCCAACTAAGACTCAAAGACGGCGGTGCAAGCCCTGTGATGGGTAATGTATCGTTGAAGTCAAGAGGGCAGAACCTATATTGTATAAATGGTCCCGAGGTGGACTCATTGACAGCATATAAGTTGACCAAGCAGCTGATGATTCCAACCAGCATTACGACGGTCCAGAGCAGAAGGATTGGTCGAGTACCAGCTTGAGAGAGGATATTTGTTGAAACAGCGAGAGGAAGAATGGCCAAGAACCCCACGGTGATGATTGCAAATGTAGCATCGACGTCCTGATCTAATACTCGGCCGGCGACCCATGCTTCATGAGATTCATTGAAACTGACCACGCCATCTTGAAGCTGGGGCTTGGACGATGCTCCGGTGGTTGCAAGCAGTAAGGCGTGGATTGCACTCGAACCACCATAGGAGAGACAACTTGCTGCCGCCCCTGCGGTTAGCCACTTGTGTTTGTGGAAGAAGATAACGAAGGCCAAGAATGCGTAGTAAAGCCATCGAGGGGCTTGTCCATAGTTCCCACTAACGGGATAGACACACTCGATATCTTTGTAAGCCACGAATTGGGATGCCATCCCGGTTCGCCGTTTGGTGGGTTTGATCCGGTCTGCTCATGCGTCTCTGGTCTTTGGCTGGTGCTGACGAGCCTGCTGGCGAGCCTTGTGTTGCTGAAAGTACCTCCTTCCGACAACTATCGAGACGACCAAGACTACAATTCCGGCCACAACAGGGCCAACGATATAACCCACAGGAGGTACGATTGATCCGCTTCCAACGCTTGATTCGCTTGGCGAGGGAGGGGTTGGCTCGGTGTTGTTTTGTAGAGTAGCCGTTGTGCTCACGGAAATTGCACTAGAAGTCATGGCGGGGTTATATCTGACAAGAAGGACGGAGGAGGGCTGCTTCAAAATGGGTTGGCGTACAAAAGCACCATAAGAGATGGAAAATAGCCACACTAGAAACTAGAGTCCGTCCCGCAGATCTTCTTGGAAGAAAGTAAGAACTTGCCCGTTGCTCCGCGCAGCGCTCAGGGTGAACACTTTGCATGGTTTCAGATGCGCGAAGACAAGGCTGCGGGAAGAATTGGTATATTTATCATTGGGGCCAGGCAGCCACCCCATGAGAAACAAGGGTGTGTAACACAAGTATGCAAGCTGGCACGTGCAATATGCATCTTCTGGAAATTCCCACGCTCGCCGTAGCCTTGCGTATGCTGATTGGAATCTATAGCTGAGGGCGGCAAAGGCTTTTGCCTATTGCCAAGCTAAGGTGCAATATTGAGTACGCTTACCTGAATGGGACGACGCACGCGAGGGATACCTTGCTGCCCTTATCTTTAGCGGGCGTAGAATTCGTGAATTCTACCAGGTGAGTACTGTGATCGCTGCATACAGGGCCAACCTCGAGGATGCGGAATGGGCATCAGAAATCGGCATACTCGACATTGACGCGGATATTATTTCGATTGGTCAAGGCTGGCTTATTGGGCCTTGAGCTATTTAGTTTACAATAACTCTTTTTCTCGCATCTATATTTCCTCCAAGTCCACAAGATCGTTCAGTGCCTTTTCCAATATGTCGATCCCTTGGAGCATGACTTGTTCGTCAATCACAAGCGCTGGGGCAACTCTCAAGCGCCTGCCTGAGGCGTTCACCACTAAACCTCGCTTCAAGCAAAGAGCAGCGAGGCGCTTCCCTGTCACTCGTCCCTGCGGATGTGTCTCGTGTATGTAGATACTCCTGAATAGTCCCTTTCCTGTGATGGTGTCAAAGTAGGGTGACTTAATCGCAAGGAACCTAGCCTCAAACTTGGCGCCCAGATCAGCAGCGCGAGCAGTGAGTGACTCGTTCATGATAACGTCAAGTGACGCAATAGCCACGGCACTTGCCAGGGGGTTGCCGGAAAAGGTGGATCCGTATCTAGGTTGTCCCTCTTTGTTAGACAGGATAATTCTTTCGAATCTAATTGCTTCTAGACTTACTGTCCTGGCTCGATGCTGTCCATTGCGCGTCTCGTGCCAAGTACCGCAGAAATAGGGTAAAAGCCACCCGACAACGACTTGCCAATAATCACCATATCCGGCTTAATACCAGCATGTTCGTAGGAGAAGAGGCGCCCTGTCCGGCCAAGACCGGCCTGGATCTCGTCGGCGATGAAAAGAACGTTGTATTGGTCGCACAGCTCCCTAACCCGTTCGATGTATCCGTCTGGAGGAGCGAGGCATCCTGCATGACCTTGCACACATTCGACGAGGAACGCGGCGGTTTGGCTGCCGTGACTTTGGAACGCTTGCTCGAGGTCCTCGATCGAGCCGAATCGCACTTCGTTCCCGGCGCAGAAGGGGCCGACGTTGGGCATCCAGGGGCCACAATCTTGAGAAACGGTGAGCATCCTACCCAGGGTAACAGCTAAATATTGTCTGTGGATGGCCAACTTACTCTTTCGATACCCCTCGTCCGTAGAGGCGGACAGGATGCTCAGGGTGCGACCGTGGTAGTTATCGCTAGCTGTGATCACAAGTGCCTTGTCCTGCTCGATGCCCTTGGCCTTGTATCCCCAAGACCGAGCGATCTTAATAGCGAGGTCAACAGCTTCGGCACCACCATTCATCGCTGCAACTTTGTCAAAGCCAGTGAGCTCGCATATCTTCTTGCAGAATTGAGCGTACTGCGCGACATGGACACTCCGCGAGGGCATCGTAAGGAGCTGGCACTGCCTAGTCATGGCCTCGACAATCTTGGGATGGCAGTGGCCCTGGTTGCAGGCAGAGAATCCAGCGTTGAAATCGATGTACTTCTTTCCCTCCAGATCCCAGAGGAACGAGCCCTGTCCCCGGGTCATGATGACCGGGTGGCTATTCATGCCCTGGACGCTGTACTTGGAGTCATCGCGTATACACTCTGCTGTGCTGAGCTGACCTTCTGGCGGCCCAGTGGAAGCCTGCAAGGTTGCTGCCGTGTCAAGGTGCAGGGCAAGGGTTTCGGCTACCGTCGTTGCCATGATGAAGGTGCGCTTCGGGGATGTGTTTCCGCTGGCGGGAACGAGTAGAGGGGAATTACGAGGGCCGGCGTGTGATGGCGACTTTTCTAGTCTCTACCCTCCTAAATACCAATTTATTGGAAGGCGGGAGCAAGGTGTATGCTTCTCAGCCTAGACAGTCTTGCAGATCTACCGGGTATGGGTGTGCTTGATGGCTGTCGGCTTTGATAGTGTCTGTCCGTCTGCCTTCGCACGGTATGCCCACTCATGTGGACTAGGGACCAACCTCCCGTCCAGGGATGCGCCGCTTGCAATCGCTTGGTGCCCGCCAGTGCGGAGTAACGGATCAAGGGTAGTTCGGATGCTTCCTATCTACCTCGTTTACGACACAACGGACCTCTTCACGCCAGTCTCGGGCCCAAGTGGCATGGCTTCTTCTAGTATCCAGCTATCGTGACGCATACCCCAGTTGGGAAGCCCGGCTCGATACCTTCGTGTAGAACCAATAGGGTGATAATAGATAGAAGCGCGCATTACGTAGCCGACACGCTAGCCTCGCCTACTTTTTTCCCTTCTATAGAGGAGTTCTATTTGTCTCCACCGAGCCGATAAGGCCATTCCTATCAAGGCAATGCGAATCGATCGAGCTGCCGCGCCGCCTCCAACTCAGTGCCGTGATTCGGCGCAAGATCGGCGCGCTATCCGTAGCTATGTATAATCTGTTCGTGAGGTTGGCGAATCGATCCATCCTAGTCTTCTCCCCGGCTGCGTGTTCATGTCGATTTTCAGGCTCCCCCTGACACCGTGTAGCGCATAGTTTCTCAAAAGATGGGTTCTCAAGCCAAGTCTAACATCCTGCTCGTCGGCTTTGGGGGCATCGGCGCCATCACTGCTTACAACCTCGAAGCCGGCGGTCTTGCGACAGTGACTGGGGTGTTGAGGTCGAACTATGATGTGGTCAACGACCGCGGACTCAAGATCTGGTCTGTCGACCATGGCGATATCCCCTCTTGGAAGCCAACCCGAAGTGAGTTTATTCTACCACTGCAGCGATGTGGTACGAGGTCCAATCGACTAATCGTTACTCAGTCTCTAGAGCTATCCCGAACGTAAAGGAAGAGGGGCTGGCTCCCTATGATTATATCGTCGTTTGCACGAAAAACATTCCCGACGTCCCCCCCACAGTTTCCGAGATTATCGCGCCTGCGGTAACCCCTGGACACACTGCGATCGTGCTCGTTCAAAATGGCCTGAACATCGAAAAGCCCGTCATCGCAGCCTTTCCCACAAACATCGTTATATCAGGAATCTCTCGTATGAGCTCCGCGGAGCTAGGCCCAGGGCAAATCTTCCACCAGGATCACGATATTTTGATTATCGGCGCGTTCCGGAACCCAAATCTTGACATAGAGAAGGAGCTCGCGGCCGCCAAGCACTTTACCGACCTGTACAACGCCAGTGGGAAAGCCACAGGACAGTATGCCGAAGACGTCTTGTTCATGCGTTGGAGGAAACTGTGCTATAATGCATCTTACAACTCCCTATGTGCGATCACCGGCATGGATACGAGCAGGCTTCGCCTGGCCAAAACGCCGGTTACCGAGCTGTTGTTGCCTATCATGATGGAGATCAAGAGCATCGCACGAGCTGCTGGGGTAATGCTCGCGCCGGACCAAGAAGATGCCTCCCTGAACGGCGACGCGATTGATGCGTACTTCCGGCCAAGTATGCAACAAGACATTGAGAAGGTATGCCAGCTTACCATTATCTACCCACAAGATTACCTGCCCTTCGCTAACTGAGCGGGTTATAGGGCAATTTCATGGAGCTAGAAATCATTGTCGGCGAGTCCGTCCGAGAGGCACAGCGGCTCGGTGTCCCTGCTCCAACATTGACTTTCATATATTCGCTGTTGAAAGCGCTCCAGACCAAGACAAAGATGGCGAAGGGCATGGTGGAGCTCCCGCCCATGAAGAACTACGGAGCGGACGACATGCTAGCGAAGTTCAAGGGCTCAGCTGTCCCGTGAGAGAAATATGCCTCCAATGTTTCGCCTGGATAGTACTATATTTCCCACCTGAGTCGTGAGGATATCCTGATTGCGCGAAGAAGGGAGCTGTTGCTCGTTCGGGCTATGAAAGCTTCAGGAGCCGACAAGCTCTCATGATAAGAACAGGGGTAGAACACGCATACCCCACAACGGACGTCGAACCACCAAGGCCTTATCCATTAGCTTAACTATCGTAGCCAATTGAAGCCCAACTGGCGAGCGGAAGCTAGCTTCCCTCTACGCTGCAGGCTATGCTTTATCTATTGCGGGACCGCGCTAGGTGCCCTCCCGAGGCGTGTTGCATGCCAACCTCGATCAGATCCTCCGCGCCCACGTTCTTCTCTTTCCTACATCGGCGGACCTTGCCTTCTCCCTTGTTCCTCTGTCCACTTCCGAACTTGAGCAATTCCGCTTGGGTGTAGTGCGTGTCCAGGATAGTTCAGCTCTATGCGATCTGAAAGAAGATCACGGTCTGGTTGCAAACAGTGCAGATCATGGCACCTTAAATGTGACGAAGTGACCCCGAAATGCGGCCGTTGCCAGACGCGGGGCATAGAATGCGAATATATTACGCGCATCCGATGGAGCGGCATTGTTACGACGCAGACCGCCCGGCAGACGCGTACTCCGAAGCGCGGCCCGGCGTCAAAGCCTCCGGCGTTCCCCAGCGGCTCATCCTGGGGCGAGTCAGCATGGCTAACGGCTTTATCGTCGCCGCTGTTCGAAAAGGCTGAGGAGTTCGCGGCATACAAGTACTGTGAGTTGCCTATCACAGAACGATTACGCATGGATTTGGACTGAGCTGGACTCAGACGTAGACCGCCTTGCGGGAGAGCTTCAAGCCCAAGATGGCCAGGACAATCCTTACCGGAGGCTGTCCTCCATGGCCTTGAAGTTCCCCGTCCTCCTTCGAACCATCATTTCCTGCGCGGCCGAGCACATGCATATTTCAGGCCATTGGCCTATCCAGCGCGCCATCGACCAATACGACGGCGCTATTCACCTTCTGCGTTCCCAGCTCCGGAACTGGAAACCGACTCTCTCCGAGTCGGCCGAGTCTAACGAGGACGGCGGTATCACTGCGGATCACGCACTCCTGGCCGCCATCTTGCTGCAACCTGCCATTATCGCATTCAGCGGGGGCTCCGCATCCTCAGCCGAGACTCATTTGGACATGGCTTTCTACGGATTAAAGCAGTTGTCGTACCTGGGTACATCCGATTTGAAAGATGTCTTCTTCCCCCGGTTGCTTGTCCAGCGTTTCGCAATGGTCGATGTCGGCCTGAGTGTTTATGCGCGGAGGCGGCCACGGGTGCCGCTCGACAGCTGGTTTGCCACACCGACCGCTGGGAACAATCTGGACAAAAGCCAACCTTCGTTCCGCAAGATGACTGGATGCCCTCATTTGGTCTTCATCTTCCTGCTGCGGGCTATGCACCTCGCCGCAGATGTCGCCGCTTCGGTGCGGTCATTTAAAGACATAATCAACGATGCGATCATGTTAGAGATGGAGATGCGTGTGCACGACTTCAAGCATGTGGGTTCGTCCATCCTAGATGCTTCATCCGAGAAAGTTGCCCGGGCGTTCACTTATGCCGCGCTCTTGCTCCTATTCCGACGCGTTTTCGGCGAGCCATCTTCTTCACCGCGTGTTCAGAACACTATAGGCGTCATCTTCTCGCTAATGAACAGTATTCAGGACAGTGAGGCCGAAGGGGAACGCCCAACAATGCCCCGTGTGGACTCGGCCTCGGGCCTGCCCTTCTACCTCGCTGCGCGAGAGGCGGTTACAGCCGAGGATCAGGAACGGGTGCGACAAAACCATGCCATGTGGCGGAAAGTATACCCGAACCCAGCTCGAGTTCGACTTATGGAGGTTGCGGAGAGGATGTGGGCGGAGCGCGCGCGAGGATCCGATCAGGTGGAGCAGGCATGTATCGAGATAGAGAGCGCATGTGATGCGTATCTGTTCTGAACACAGCAAGCCTTGAGATGAATATACTGGGATCATAATCTGGCCCGAAAGTTTTTCAAACACTTCTTTATTCCAAGTTATGTTCTCAAATTCGTACTACAGCTTGGAAAGCCTCGTAATCAAACCCGGAACACCCCCTTCGACTATCGCTAGGCTCTCCGGTCCAATGTCTGCAAGCGTCTTGCACCCAGAAAGGCGCATACACATCTCAAATTCTTCCTTCAGAATCTGGATCGCGTGTTCAACGCCCTCGGGGCCGTTGTACGCTAGAGACCAGATCGGTATTCTGCCAGCAAAGCAAATATCTGCGCCCAAAGCTAGTGCCTTAAAGATGTCGCTGCCTCTCCGAATTCCGCCATCGATGCCCAGCATCAGCTTGTTCTCCGGCGCGCGGGCTGCGTTAACGCTTCGGACAGCCGCGGCACACGCTGGCAGCGCCTCCAACGTGGCGGGCGCCCCGTCAAGTTGCCTTCCGCCGTGGTTGGATACAATGACGCCCTTGATACGCGGATACGAACTCGCTGAGAGTACGTCCTCTGGGGTATAGATCCCCTTAAGCCAGATCTCCATATCGGGTGGGGTTACTTCGGAGAGCCAGGGAAGCAGATTCGCGAAGGTATTATCGGCGTCACGCTTCGTGTCTCGGAAGCTCTTCGGATCGTACTCAATGTTGGGAAACTTGAATCCAGGGGGAAGATCAATGCCGTTGCGGTATCTAGCGTGGACGCGTGTTAGTCACCAGACAGCCTATAGACAATAATGCATGGCGCATATCCCTTGCCCTTGCTCTAGGGCCGGAAAACCTACTCGTTCAGTCGCCTGCCGAGGGTGGGTGCATCTACGGTCAAGAGAAGCGCCTTATAACCAGCCTTCTCTGCCCTCTTCAAAAGGCCAAGAGTATATTTTCTCTGATTCGCACTTGAAGTTTGCAGCCCGTAAGGAATACCAGTGCCAATCTCTTTGCCGGCCTGGATGACATCCTCGAGGGACTTGGTAGCCCAATGTGACAATCCCATGGCGATGCCTGCCTTGGCCGCCGCGCGAGAGGTTCCAATCTCACCGTCAGGGTGCGCAAGGCAATGCATGGCTGCCGGGGAAAAAGCGAAGGGAAACGTCACCTTGCCGCCAAAGAGAGTCGTGGAGGTGTCGATTTGCTCGACGTCGCGGAGGATGCGTGGCATAATTCGGTAGCGATCATAGGCCGCCTCGTTTGCCTTGACGGTGATGAGGTCCATAGAGCCTTCGTTGATGTATTGTGCCCATTTCGGTTCGAGCTTCGCGCATCCCGCGGCGCGGATGTCGGCGATAGTGAAAACTTTAGGCGGCGACATGATAAGGAAAGTTAAATGGAGGGATTAGGTTGAAGGCTTGACGGATCCTCCGTTTGAACTAGCAAGAGCTCTGAAGAGGGCGGCAATAGCTAGGGGACATGCAGGTCTGGCTGGTCAAGCTTGCGGCAGCTGCACTTTTAAACCCTCCAGCTGTGTATGGCACGATCCCCAGCTCCGCGGGTGAGTACCGTTTTGCTCCACAGCTCGCTGTAGCTACAGGGAGCTTGGGTATCCCCTCACTAAGGTGGCGGTATGGCCTGCTCCAAGCTAAGCGCCGCGTAGCATCGGACGTGGGGTGTCCGGGGCTCCGATCTCGCCTGCTGGCCAAGAACATAGTGGCTGATAAGAGTTGCGAGGAGTGCTGTGGACCTTGTTTGTTCTAGATGGACACGGGCGAATCGTGGTGTCTCGTTCGTCGCACAGTGGCTAATCAGTTGACGCTTTACTGAATACGGTATCTATAGACTATACCTTCGAACTGAAACTTAGCCTCCCCAATCCCTGCGAGAACGACAAATAGCGGGTCTGCCAATCTTGGCCGTGATGTAGAAAGTGTCGAAGCAGATTGCTACGTTGAGACACAGATAAACTGATCTCTGCAGAGGTATCTGCCTGATGTCCTGATAGAGGCCAGGTTAATGTAAATTGAACGCCACCCCTCGAGTTCATCCTCCTGCCGCATCTCCTTGTCAGCAACGCAGCTCCGCCCATAGCTTGGTTGTGACGCTCTTGAAGTTCCTGCCGCGCGTAATATCGCTGTTCCTCGACTTCTGCAGCCTTATATAATGGAAGCCACGAAGGTTGACTCGGCTCCGAGCAAGTCTCCTGATGCGACATCCGCGGTCGCCCTCCCCAGCGACAGCGACAATGACGTCGAAGCCCGTGCGGCCGAGTACGTACCTGGCTCGAAGCTGGAGAAGCAGCTGCTTCGGAAGATCGACTTCTACATAATGCCGACGTTGTGGTTGATGTGTGTGCTTGCCTACGTTGATCGCAACAATATCGTACGTCTAGCTCTCCAGCACCAACAGCTCGTGGCCTCAATGCCCTTGCACTACAATAGACTTGATACGAGATATTTACTGACTTGGAATGAGCTAGGGAAACGCAAAGGCTGCGGGAATGTCTTCAGATTTGGGTCTTACAGACGGGAGTGCGTTGCCTAGTGTCCGACATCTCGCCCCAGTCCATATGCGGTTCTAATATGATGAGCAGATTATTCGATGTTGATTTCCATCTTCTTTGTTGGTTATCTGATCTACGAAATCCCGTCGAACCTGATCCTCGCGCGAGTGCCTCCGTCCTGGTACCTTCCCAGTCTCATGATCGCCTGGGGTATCTTGGTTGCGGGCATGTCGCAGGTCGCCAATTTCCACGCCATCCTTGTCTGTCGGTTCTTCCTGGGGTTCATCGAGGCTGGCTTTATGCCAGGCGTCATGTTTCTCATGTCGTGTTGGTACAAAAAAGAAGAGCTCGGTATTTGTTTTGCCCCAATCCTGACTTCTTAGATCCGGGTGCACGTGGCCCTAGAGACCTGCCTGCTAACTGTCTCCGTAGGAAAGCGATTCTCAATCTTTTTTAGTGCTCTCTGTATCGCGGGTGCTGTTAGCGGTCTTCTTTCGGGAGCCATTATCTCGGGGCTGGAGGGGGCTAAAGGCATGAGAGGCTGGCGCTGGCTCTTCCTCTTGGAAGGTGTTATCACTGTCTTTGTCGCTTTTGGCTGTAAGTTCATCCTCCTGGACTACCCGGAGACCAGCCGTCGCTTGACCCCCGAGGAACGCAAGCTTGCCGCTCTCCGCATCAAGATTGACAAAGATGCTACCGCCGCCCAGGCGGCGAAGATGAAGTTGGTTGATGCCCTGTATGCCGCATTGGTCGATCTCAGAACCTACGTCTTCATGGCGCTGTATCTTTTGGACAATGGCTGCGCAACGATTAGCTACTTCATCCCCACGGTGCTTAGTGATATGGGCTACTCCGGTACCCTCGCTCAGTGGATGACTGTGCCCATTTGGTAAGTAATCTCATTTTTGCTGCTTATCTCATCACGAATGCTGTCGAACTAATACTTGTCACCAGGATCGTGGGTACTTTTTTCCTAGTTGTTGTGCCGCAGTCATCCGATCGTTTCCGAGACCGCAGATGGCACGTGGTGTTCGGCTTTATGCTAGCCTTCGTATCCGGAATTATCATCGTGACGGTGAAGGCGACATCTACTCGCTATGCCTTCATCTGTTTCTATATTTCGGGCATCTACTGCGCGTTCCCTCTCATCCTCACCTGGGCGTCCGAGACCATGTCCCTGCCCGCAGAGAAGCGCGCAGTGGCCATCGCAGCCGTCAATGCCGTGGGAAATCTCGCGGCTATCTACGGAAGTTATATGTGGCCATCAACCGATGCGCCAGACTACAAGCGTGGTTTTACGGCCATGGTGGGCATGTGCGGCGGTGCTGCCATTCTCGCCGCGATTGTCCCAATTCTATTCAAGTTCATGCCTACATTCAAGACCGAGGCGGAGAGGAATCTGGAGGTGATCGACGGCCAACCCGAGAGGGAATAGCTCGGTATTAGGTTCCTGGCCAGTGGTAGGGTCATGAACTCACGGCAGGCGAGGATCTAGTGCCACACAGCGACTACAAGCTCAGCTGCGAAGATACTCTCTGCAACAAACTTGTCCTTCGAGAGCTTCTCTTACTATCAATTCATGATCACAAAATATATCAAAATGAATCGCGTACCACTTCAGGGAGCAAAGTCTCACTAGGTGGATTTTACGTAGCAGCGCTCGAAGAGCAAACAGAGAACCGCCGGTCCGTTATTGAATTAGATGATGCAGGACACAATTCCGATGTCGATCTAATGGCTACCATGACTGGCAGTTAAAACATGTATCTCCAAGCATGGGCCTTTTTGTAAGTCTAACCAAGCAATAATATCTATTTACATAGAAAGTGTAGAAACCGGTGCATAATCCAAGACAAATGAATGTTTATTAGGACTGACGAGTGAACCCACGTAAGGGTCTAGTTCTATCGATCAGGAGGCGCCCGAAGTGTCAAGATGCGACCTCGATTTCTGCCAGCCGCCTCTATTGCTTCGCCCAGCCTTAGTTGGGAACAGTAGGTAGCTGGACGTTCAGGCAGTTTTCGCCGGCGGCACACTTGCGGTACACGCTGAGGCGGCTCTTTCCACCGCAGGTCTGGGTTGCGTCACCCTTGCAAGGGGTCACGCAGGCGCCCAAGATACCCGGGATCGGGGCCGCGTCATCCGAGACCGAGTCCCCGCACCAGCACTCGCCGCCGTACTCGGTGCCGGCGTAGGCGTAACCCTTGGAAGCACAGCCCGACATGCACAAGTCGTTGGTCATGGTGGTCGCCGAGACGGTCTTGTTGGTGAACTGGTTCGGCAGAGTGCGGACCTTGGCGACGACCTGGTCCTTGGCGCAGCCGACGTAGGCCCACCCGGACGCTGTGTAGTCGTTGTACGGGACCTGCGGCGGGCCGGCCGTGGTGGTCGCGCCGCAGCTGTTGGCAGCCGCGGGGATGGCATTGGCGGGACCATACGTGATGGGGTTGCAGCCGGGCAGAGCGGGGAGCGCGTTGCTGCTGGCGGTGTCCTCGTTGACCCACGAAGGGCTGTAGCAGTCGCCAATGGTGGTGGCGTCGTAGAAATCGAAGTAAGGGCACTTATCGATCACACCACTAGGGTCAAGGCAGTTGGTGACGGCCTGCTGCAGGACATCGACGTCCCAGCCGTTCAGGAAGTCACCGTGGAATCCGTACCCGGTGGGATCTCTACGTGGGAGTCAATACCTGGCCAGGGAGAGGGGGAAAAGCCTACTTATACATACCCCATGGCAAAGACGAAGGGCTGGCTGTCGCCGTACCACATGTTGGAAAAGGACTGGGTGCTCCATAGAATCTCAAAGAAGAGAGAAACCAGGCGCTTGGGGTGGGTCGAGGGGCAGGTGCCGGAGTTGTAGGCGGACGGGTAGGCGACATGCGACTTGTGGTCGGACGAGTCCAGGTTCACGCCGTCCCAGCACGAGGGGAAGTAGACCTGCGAGCGAACGCCGCCGGGGCAGTTGATGTTGGGTAGACCGTTGAAGCGGGGCGCACCGCCATTGCCACCGATGCAGACATGGGAGATGGCTTGCTGTTCGGCAACATCGTTGTAGCTTCGGAGGAACGGGTTACCGGCCAACATGCGGAAACCGGGGGGGAATGCCTTTTACGCAGGTGGTTAGAAGGCTTGAATTAGATATCAAAGGCCTAAGATAGCTTACAAGGACGCCGGTCGAGTTGTCCGTGCTGCCACTGGTGGTCCTCGGCCTGGAGAGATGTCAGGTTTAGCGGTGTAAAGAAGTTTGGAAGAACACTTGAAGCACTCACAAGTAGTAGATAGTGGCGCCCGACTGCTTGACCTGGGTCACGCTTCCGTTGGGGTACTTGTAGAACAGCACGGGGGTCCTGTATTGTTGCATGGATGAGCATATGTCTTGATCCCGCGGTCTACCATGGAGCCTACCAGTAGTTGGAGAGATCCTGCTTGACGCGGCAAGTTGAGCAAGCGGAGTTGCGGGCATCGTCGAAGGTCATGCTCAAGTTGAAGTTGGCCCCACCAAGGACCTGGTGAAGGTGGCCAGAGACCTTTCCCGGATTGACGATGGGGTCACCACGCTCGACGACAACAGTATGGTCGCAAGTCAGGCGCCAGAAAGCCGTCGCCGGGCTGGCCACGGCGGCCAGAGCCATGAGCCGGCTTCTAAATTCGTCGAACCGCATCGTGGTAGAGTTAGTGTTTTGCAGGAGCCGCAGGCGAAGGAGCGTAGGGGCCGTAAAGGCGCGAGCGAGCGACGGGTAGCTATGTTACGCAAAAAGGAGAGGACGGGGAGCCTGATTCCCCTGAAATCAACGACAGAACGAGCGACGATGTTGCTCTCAGATCATGACGCGGCCCTCGAAATGCTGCCAGCCACGATGCGGACGGTTGTCTTCGGGAAGAAACGTGCTCGCCCGGGACGGGGGCCCGTCGTGGTTTTCTTAAGAGCCAGCGCGCCATTTCGACAGAAGAAGCCGGCGGACGCCAACTCGCGGGCCAAGGCCTCAATAGTCCCGCGTGGTGGTGCAGCCGCTCTCCTGGGTCGTCGGCAGCGCAAAGGGGCCCCTGCAGGCGCAGACGAGACCAACGTCGCGCCACGCGGTGTTGAACCAAACAGAGGGCGACCCTGAAGGGCGCTAGCACGTGGCTTTGATCGACGCAGCTGCCGAGCCGTCCCATAGTGCCGGTTCAGGTCGCCGCTTCGTGAGGCTAGCGGCTGGGTTTGTCCCGTCCCGGACATGGGCTCCGTGGGCTACGGCATCTTCAATCTTAATTAGAGCCGCAATAGGGTCTTTCGGTAGCGGTAGCGGCCACTTATTCGGGGCCAAGTGGGCCCTCAGGTGTGTGCTACCCCCTGTCCGGTAGTGGAGCACAGGCTTCGCTTCCCTTCTGCTGGGTCAGGCACAGCCCAAACACGGAACAAGTTGCTTTTTGGCAGTGTGCATCCACGAGCAATTCTTGCCAAGACACCATGTTAAAGAAACGTGGCGGCTAGTGGGTGTGTCTTGCATTACCTTTTTCTTAAAAGGAACCAAGCATAAAAGGTGGGAAACACATTAAGAGCAAAAGAAAAGAAAAAAATGGGAATAGGGTAAAAGGACAGAGTTGTACCAAACAACACCCAAGATCTAGGCCCAAACACCACACCACTAGCTTCAAGAACCATATTATGCCGGACTTGCCCGTCCACCCCCAGAGCTAAACACAGCAGCCTCTTGCCCTGCCGCTGCATGTAAATTCTGAAATCAGTTTTAAAAGAACAAGACAAAGGGGGAATACCCGAGGCTGTCATTTCTGAAGCGTTCCAGTCGTCGTCATCCCCCGTCTGTGAGTCGAGCTGAGCTGCACCAAGCCCCAGTAGCGCAGCCATAGGCTGGACTAGCTGCTTGCATAAGACCATTCCAATAGCCCTTACGTAGTACGCTGCCAAGTTGGTCCAACGAGACGAGCTAGAGCGCAGGAACGTGCAGTGCGGTCGGTGCCGTGTCTTCCGGCGCAGCCTCTCTGCTTCCTTCAGCAAAATGGCTCAGACCAGACGGTATTATAACACGCGGCTTTTAGATCTAGGGAGAACATATCTCTTCACCATACACTACATCGGACGCACAAAGGACACTCCAGCGCGCCACTACGCGCTGATGCGCAAAATAGTCTGAAATTTAGCGGGCTTCCTATTAGGATGCTCGTGTCTTATTGGGTGTATGGGGATGTTAAATTCTAACAAAGTCTGCCGTGTGATCTTTATTTTATTGTTGGAGCTACCCGAAATTCAAGCACCAGATTTGGTGCTCGTATGAAAAGCCCGCGGGTCTAGGATATGCTTGTCTTGTCTAGAATGGGACGAGCTTGAAGGCCAACAGACCCGCGGCGTCCGAGAAGCACCCACCAGTTCCGAGGATGGTACCGGGGTCACTGCAGTCGGCCTCCTCGAACACGGTGACTGTAACGCCGGTTAGCCTTGTACAGCCAAGAGGACTTGACACTGTGCGAAACTGTGTCGTCTGAAGCTTACATTGGAATTTCAGGTTCTTGGATTCGAGGTTGATGGCCTGAGCCGCGTCGGTGCTGAAAGGGACGCAGTCGTTGCTGCCTCCGGTGACCTCGAAAGTACCAAGATCAGGAGCACCACAGTTGAAGCCGCCGAATAGCTCGTATCTTTGGGGCGGTCGTTAGTCACCGGGCTTTCATTTTCAAGGACTTAGTGAAGATGCTCACACAGCGTTGACATCGCGGGGAGTAACCGCAACGGCAGCAGCCGAGGCGCCGAGGGCCAGGGAGATGGCAGAAATAATAGTCGCGAACTGCATATTGTCTTTGGGGAGAAGAAAAGACTTCTTGATTTTGAATTAGAGTACTAAGATTTAGAGGCAGAAGGTGAGAGCTGGTGGTGAGTCTGGTCTAAAACACGCCGAAGCAGTGCGAGAACGGAATGCCTTTATACTATATTGCGCGCCTGCGTCTTCCGCGGCTGTAGATGTCTCGCCGCGGCTGTGTGTCACCATTCCTCATGCCCTCTCCACGCTATAGCTCGCGTCAAGCAAGTACCACAATCAACCCCATTTACGACACATCTTACCGGCGACACACCGACCAGGCCGGGCCCGCAGGAAGCCAGCGAAAACAGTTACCGATACGAGCAGATGCTGTAGGTTTGCTTCCCAGCGTGACCTTCGGCGAATCAGCTGCGCGTCGCGGCTCCGGGATGGGGCTATGCTAGCCACGTCGAATGTCCTGGCGAGAGTAGCCACGCGACCTCTCCCGACACCTCTAGCATGTTTGTTTGCTAGAGGTCCCACGCTGTTTGGCCGCAACACCTGGGGTTGTGGCGCGGCAGGGAAGCGGATGGTGAGGTAGGGCTGACCGGGTCGGAACCATACCACGAAGTCCTGTACATGGCATGTTTCAGGCAATTTCCGGGCTCGTAACGACCCCTCACAGGATTTTGGCCTGCATTATGCAGAATCTGACATTGTCATCAGCCGCAGCCCGACAAGACAAACAACCCCCGGCCGCCACAGCTTTACCAATCATGGCATTGCTTCCCAGGTCTATAATTGTCCGCCGAGCTGCCGAGCGCGGGGAAAGGCCCCCCAGCCACAATGACAAAACGCACGCAAAATGGAACCCAGAATAGCTATGTGCGACGCTGTCGTCGCGCCTCATAGGGCGGTTCGGAGGGCTACCGGCCCAGCCTGCGAAAGCCCTGTGGCCAAGGAGTCACACAGTACATACACCGCACGCCGTCTCATTCGTTCGCCCGAACACGCGCCCAGACTATGCTCCGCAGGCGACCTTCCGTGGAGGCTATGATCGTCGAACGGCTGCCCAGGCACTCGGGCCGACTGAGCAGAGAGGATGCGCGTGGGGACGTTGGCCAGCAGGCCCGAATTCACAGCTGGCGACCCAGCAAATAGGAATGGATGCCCGAGAGGCATTCGCCCACGAGCAGGATCCTCTGGCCATGGTGGTTGCAATTGTCGTCAGCGAAAACGGTAACTAGAGGCTCGTAAGCGGCCTCCCGACCCAACTCCCTGCTGCACTCTAGTGACCCGGAACGTACTACTATCCGAGCCGATGACTTCGATCAGTACTGTACTTGTGCCTATATAGTCGGCGCCGCAAGCGTACGGCGCCATCTCCACGACGACAGTACGGTTGAATTCAGCGCAGTAGAGGTCGTTGAAAGCACTAAAGGTAAGACGCGCGGTCGCGGCTGCGGCGACGCGCCAGCTGAGCACCACTGCGCTTGCCGCGATGTAAATAGTGGTACCTAGCATTTTGAGACAAAACATCAACGAGGCAGACAAAGAAGGTGAGGGGGAACGGTGAAGGGCAGCCACCTGGTCGGATGATCGCTAGCCCTGACTACAAGTGCGAATGATGTCAGATCCTGCATTTTGCCTGAACCGGGACACGAGAACTGTGCTACCTTCATTGAATTTCCGTTTTATTGGTCGGATGTTCCAGATAAATGCTCTTTTGTTGCTCAATAGTTTGTAATCTCATATGCTCTTCAAGAAGAGTTTCGTACTGGAGCTCGGTGATTGGTACCCACAGGCAGCATCCTGCAAAGTTCGTATCCATCTGGTGGCGAATATGGCGTTTCCTATAAGAAAACGCGATATTCCGTAACCCTCGGTCGTTTACCTCGGTCTGTCGGGTCTGCAGCCGCATCTCATCCCTATCTCACGTCATGTCTAACAGAAAGTATATCACGATTGTCAAACAGCATCACATGTCATTGTATTTGGTAGACAGTCAGGTCCCACCACTACTGATATACTCT
Organism: Thozetella sp. PMI_491; assembly: GCA_021432635.1. Lineage (NCBI taxonomy): Eukaryota > Fungi > Ascomycota > Sordariomycetes > Chaetosphaeriales > Chaetosphaeriaceae > Thozetella > Thozetella sp. PMI_491. The sequence continues at coordinate 1,308,552 of MU270019.1, forward strand.
ACTTGTATCAGGACTACTGACTGTTGTCGAACTTGTGGGTATCCATAGTCGACCTCAGATCTTAGTTCATTGACGCACTACTTTGGAGTGGCATTCGAGACGTTGAAATATTAGTTGAACAAGGACCCGGCAACATGGTGCTGGATCATCCACATGTTCGGGCTTCATATTCTGACTAACCTAGTCCACTATTAGACATGATCTTATATGTCAAAGGCCCGCTGAAGATGCTATTTATTTCTCTTTGCGGCACTCTATCTGGGCTTTGGAAACCGCACATCTGCAAAGTCGGACCAGTTCACCCACAAGCACAATCAGGGACTCTATGTATGACTCCACTGCAACTGTCACAACCCGTGGTCTTAGTTTTCGTATCAGCGGGCCTCCAGATGCAATGAGTTGTATGTCTCTCTCGACTTGAACTTCAAGAGGATCTAAGAGCACCCCGCGAAACAAGTTTAGCACAGCCGATATGGCGAAAAAGACGGTGAGCCTAATGCTATGTCAGATATCGTGTGCTCTTAATTTGAGTAGTGTACCGCCTAATATGCTGTAGAGGTTCGAAGGTGAGAGATAGAGAAGGAGGAGCGGCTTACCTAGAGGCTTCCGGTATTAAGGAGCCAACATTCGCATCGAGATGCATCAGCGTTGACCGACTTGCCTCTTCCGATATCGCGATGCTGGAACTGATGCCCTCCAAATTCTCGCTCTGGGCTTCAGACCAGTCTCGGCATCGCCCGCTCGCTTCGTGGATAACAGCAACAAGGTGGTAGTACTCAAGATACATACTGTTTATGTGCATGCCATAATGGAGCGTCTGGCGCCGATCGAGACTAGGCTCTGCAGCCTCTAGCCGTCCGACCTGCCTTCCGTTGCTTTGCAGGCTCGGTCGGTACCACGGGGGCACAGATTGACGCCACTGCTCTACCTCGTCGTCCAGTTCACGGACGGTCTTGAGGAGCTCTATGTCGGTTGTGCCAGCAGCGACGGGTGAATAGAGCAGTCTGCCTACTTTGGATTTTATCACTAGCAGCTGCAGGATGCACTGAAAGAGCACCTTGACATTTTCACCTTTCGTCCAGTGCAACGAGCCTGACAGGCGGGAGTCGAACTCCAGCCCTGTATCGGAGATTCTAAGATCGCAGTAGCTATCGTCGAGCGCCGGTGGTTGACCAGTTCGTATGGTCATCGACTTGTCTATTCGAAACAGTATCCAGAAATACCGGCGCAGGTGCCTTCTGGCCCGTTGAGTTTTGTCATTCGGATTCATGTCTTGCATAAACGCGGTGACAATCTTGGGATCGGAATGGGCTCCTAGATTGAAGATCATGCGGGACGAGATGCTGTGGAAGACTATGCCTTGTTTTACTTGCCCGGAGACTTGGAAGTACAAAGCCTAACATTGCAGCCGTCAGGACCGCGTGCTTCTAGGATATGAATGGCTCCACTCTACTTACTAGCATGAAAGTCGTCTGAACGGAGGTTAAACTGATATCTAGAAGAGCGTGTGGCATCAGGCTGCAGGCCTTGGCTGCGAAAGCGTCGCCGTTGATGGGCGGGACGGAATCCCACTCCGCTTGGCATAAAGACATAATCGTCATGAAAGCGAATATGCATGCTCTTGCAACCGCCGAAGATGCTGGGATATCGGCAGGCCCCGGTGCGTAGGCGATATCCAGAGTGTCTTCAAAAAGAACAAGATCTAGCATGGGGAAGGCCATATGGAAATGAGAAGAGGAAAAAAGAGAGAGGAAATATTCTAAACTTTTGCGATCGGGGAGTTCTTGTGATGATTCAGCCTGCATGAGATCGGGCACCCCTGAAGAGGGCCACTCTCCTCGTAGCGTGCGATCGGTAACACAGGAATCTCGAAAAGTTGGCTCGTCTCCCGTTCGGAGGCGAATCCATTGCCGACCAGCTGCTGAGAAGACAGGTATACCGTCAGGGGAAACCAGGGTTCCCATGTGGTGGCCCGCGTAAAAGAGATCATCAGAGCCAAAGCTGTGGCTTGGCCCCAAGCCACTGGGGGTAGAGGGATCGGAGTCTACCAGGGTAGGGCTTGCCGAGGAGGCTTGGTGGCTGCCTCCTGACGCCCGAGGCGATGACTGACCGAGAGGGCGAAAGCTTGGTCGAGCAGCGGCGAGGGCAACCTCGACGCGCTCGACACGCTCGAGAAGATTTCGTGCAGATGCATGCCTATAGCGTATGAAAGATACGCAAGCTTAGTTCGCATCCTTGCGGGGGATCGCACTACAACCGGACCTCGAGGCCTACCTCAGTCTAGACTTGACCACGCTAGAGCCGGCATCATATACACATACGAGGTTTTGGTGCATGCACCAGTCACACTTGGGTAGTGCCCGGTCGCACTGGATCTATTTCGGCTGTTAATACCGAAAAGGTCGTGTCGCCTGGCTCCGCACTTCGACTGGGAAAGCAAGTACTAACCTTCTTGACCCGGCAGGAGGTGCACACTCTTTTCCTGGCCATTTTGTCGAGGTGTGGCCCTCCAGGACAGACCGCCCACAGTCCTGTCAACCAGGAAACGATGAACAGGTGTTCTGACGAAGGCAGCGGAGACGGGCTATCGGAGACGGGCTATCGGTGACGGCGGCACCAAAGCACCGAGCGGCGGATTCCCGAGCAATGGAATCTGACAAGTCCAGCTGGTAGTTGCGTACACCTCTTGGACATAGACGCACTTCTATTGGACTGAAATCCGATGAGTCAGCGGAAAACCTCGAGGTAGGTGGTGCCGAGACCCACTTCTGATCATACAAGACGAGTCCAGCGGACTCGGGATGCCAGGTCAAAAGGAGATTGTGTCTACGCAATAGAATGCAATGCCGAACCCTGGAGATAACACATAAATGCTGCCTTGCTTTGGAATCACTAAGTGTTTTTCGAAGCCCGTCAGGGTCCCTGTTATTTTCATATCCCCGTCTTTCGGGTTTCGTAGTAAAGTGATTCCCGCTGACATAGACAGACGGGAACTGAATGCTCTTGTATTTAGCAGGTCAGGACCCTGCAACAAAGTGTCCAAGAAGATCTCTATCTCTATTCACTGCTACCCCATCGCCCCGATCTCTCAAGCTTGGGATCTTTGCTCTCTCAAGATCGCCTATATGGACAAATCATTCAGGGTGCTCATCGCCGGCGGTGGCGTCGCCGGCCTCACATTGGCCAATATGCTCGAGCGGTTCGACATTGACTATCTCATTCTAGAGGCGCACGGAGACATTGCCCCGCCTGTCGGGGCCAGTATTGGCTTATTCCCCAATGGATTGCGAATCTTAGATCAGATCGATTGTTATGAGCCCATCCTGAAGTTCTCGATTAATAGCGTCCACGATGGTACCCTGCGGAACAGGAATGGAAAAGCTGTTTCACACACGCCACTCTTCCAAAAACAACTAGAAGTCCGGTGCGTGGTCAATATTTTCATTTATATGGCGTGTGAAACTAACAGGAGGCGGTAGCCACGGGTACCCTCTTTTGTTCTTCGACCGCCAGTGGCTCCTCCAAGCTCTCTATGAAAAGCTGAAGCATAAGGACAGGGTGCTTCTAAACCACAGGATAGACCGGATCGAGCTTTTCGACGGCGGGGTTGAGGTAGACACGGCCGACGGACAGAAGCTGTACGGATCCATCATCATCGGAGCCGACGGTGTGCACAGCGCGGTGAGGCAAGAAATGTATCGCATCGGCGAGATGCTTGAGCCAGGATACTTCCCCTCCGACGAGCAAGATCGCGTGTTGTGCGACTATCTCTGCAGCTTCGGGATTGCCCAAGACGTGCCCGGCTGGGTCAATGGCACTCAGTGCCAAGTCACCGGCCGCGGAACCTCTCAGTTGGTGGTATCCGGCCCTGAGAAACGGGTCTACTGGTTTTTCTTCTCCAAGCTTGAGGAAACAAAGTTTGGCAAAGAGATACCTAGAGTCACGAAAGAGATGGAGGCCGAGTTCATAAAAAAGTACGCCCAAACGCCAGTCACGGATAGGCTCACGTTTGGTCAGATCTATGCCCATCGCCTCACATCCACCCTAACGCCGTTGCATGAGTTTGTATGCAAGAAGTGGTTCTTCAACAGAATGCTGATCTTCGGTGATTCAGCACACAAGGTATGTTGAATTGATCGGCCGGCCTCGCTAGGTTCCTGGTCGTATTACCTTGCAGGTGGACTCTGGCTGACCACAGTAACTACCTAGCCAAATCCCATTGGCGGCCAAGGGGGCAATGGTGCTATCGAGTCCGCAGCCGAGTTGGTCAACGCCCTGTTGAGAAAGAGAGACAGCCGATCGGGAAGTCTAGTCGGACTGAGCGACCAGGACATCAAAGATGTTTTCACCGAAATGGAAACCGCAAGGCATAAGCGAGCTGAGATGATAGTTTCTGCTGCTCACATGCAACAGGCATTGATGGCATATGAGAATCCCATCGTCTCCACAGTTTTATTCGACGTTTTGAGCCCTTTCATGGGACTTGAGCCTAGTATGAGTAGGATGGCTCAAACCATGACCGGTGGTACCCGTCTGGAGCAACTACCAATAAGGCACCGTCCACGCGCCATCCCTTTTGCAGACGAACTCCCAGCTTCCAGGCTGGACAAAGTGGCTCTGGCGGTGCGGATACTCTTTGCTGCCTTAATGGTCTTCCTTCTCTACATCGCCATCAAACCTCTTCATCACTCCATCTCAGCTCCCGGACTCTTGAAGAACACCGGGTCTCTCGGATTCGACACGAGCGACAATATCGGACTCAAAGGCTTCATAAATCAACATGTGTCGACCTTTTCGATTCTGGGGAAAACGACTGAGCAAGCAGCCGGCATCCTGTACTTCTCCTCGCAGCTCCTCGCACCCATTCTGATCTACACACTTGAGGGATATCGATCTGGCAATGAGGGGTCCGTTCTAGGCCTGCCCGGCTTGTTCCTGATGGCCGCGTGCTTTGTTGGATTCGGTCGGCTTGCCCCTATCTACTCTATCCTAAGCGCCTTTTTCGCCCACGAGTTGCCCACTGGGCGATTCGTTGAACCAGAGGCAGCCATCTCCTTGGCTCCGGCGCTCACCTTGGGCTACGTGCTACCCACGGTCCTGATGGCATTGCCGACTCCCAATCTCACAAGCTGGAAGACATGGGCGATCATGTCGCAATTTTCACCGCTGCTAGTGTGTGTGTTAACGTATGGTTTGTCTTCCATCTTGAGGCTCTGGAAGCAATCCGGAAAGAGCGAAGAAGAGAAGAGACAAGCCAGCCTGGATCGATACAAGGGCCAAGACGTCCCCATTATCAAGTCTACCTACACCTACGCCTTCATCCTGCAAGCCACAGCTCACCTTGCGCTTCTTATCTATGCCTACCAACATCCTGATATTTCCGTCGTCCGTATGCTATTCGGCCTGGTGGAGCCATCTCGCCTGGGCCAGTACATCAGCGGTACTGGATCTCATCTTGCCTTCACATACAAGCACGACATGGTGATTGCTGCAGGCTCCTGGCTTTTGAGCAACCTGTATGCCGTATGGGACCTGAGGCGACTGGGTTACATCAAGACACGGGATATGCTCTTTCCCATGCTAGGTGTTGTTCTTGGCCAAGCTGTGGTTGGCCCGGGTGCGACTTGGACAGCGCTTTGGTACTGGCGGGAGAATGTGATCGCAAATCTGAAGCTGGAATAAGGCCGGACCCGTCTCGCCGATGGCAGCGCTATGGTCAGGTCAAAAGGACCCTAGCTAGGCGAGGAGTATGCGAGCAGCCCCTAGGGCCCGTCTTACATCAAATTCTTACATAGAGTTATCCGACGTCACCTTATCACCGAAAAGGCCAATTACGATATTTAAGCTCTCATGTTGCATCCTCACACAGACTCGGGCGATCATAGCCCCTACAACTGGATCTTACACATACATTTAGCCACGGATGTCGAAATAATCTCACTCTTTTGAGACAGTTCCGCCCTAGGCATTTCCTTGGGGGTATGTCGGTGGAGGGAAAGTATTAAATTATACTTTATAAGGACCCGAAAAATATTTTCAAGAATGTTTTCCTCTTCTCTTAGGCATCGCCTAGTTCTGTAAAGCGTGACGAGACGTTCTAGGTTAAGGAACTAGGTGTTGAGTAGCACAACCTGTCGACTTCCTCTTTCCACACATACTCGTTACGCGGTCCAAGCCACCATTTTGTAGGAGCATATCGTAAATAGAATTGACGCGCGTAATTCTAAATTCATGGCAGGCAGATTCACTCTGAAGAAGGAGCACAAAATGGCACGGAGCCTGTGCTGTCCAAGCGGCAAATATCGCATCCATGCACTTGGTCCCGCTAGGATTCATCCTCGGCCCCGGGGATCAAAAACTGGAGCGGCGGTCATCGGACGGTGCGACATAGTAATAAGAGAAGGATGAATGATGCCGCGTACCAACCAGCGCGGCCGAGGCCAGCGCTTTATTGCGGCGTAGTATACGGCTAAATGGGCCGCGAGCGGACCGGCCGCCACGCTCCGAGAAGTCTTTAAGACCCGTCCGATAGGTACACATCGAGGACACGAGACAAACCTCGCAGGTCCAACAGGACACTCGATTTGAAAGAAAAAGGAGAAATCCGATGCGTCTTGGGATAGTGCTTCCTGCGCTCCTCGCGCTGGTTGGCGCAGATTCTGCGCCGAGCCCGACGGCAACATCGTACACGATGACGATGGACTGCCACGGCGGCGGCGGCGGCATGCATCATAGCCACTGCCTCAGCGATGCCCCCAGCTGCAGCACGCAGAGGCTATCCGCCGTGATGCCGCCGACCGCGACGGGGCCTCTCTCAAGCGCCATCACGTCGTGGTTGATGCACGAGGCAGGGTGCAGCTATCCCTGTACCGACGCGAAAGACCCCTGCGCCATTAGTTAGTTCACCCTATCCCATCCAGAGGATCGAGATAAAAAATACTCTTTGGTAGCTTGGCTAATGCATTGTGCAGCGAGCACCCTCGATCCGGCTCTGTTGTCTACGTACTCCGCTTTTGGGAGCTCGTGTGCGAGTTGGATCCGGTCCAGCAGCTCGGCCCTCGGCGATCTGGCCGACGAGTGCCCCATGCTGGTGGGGAGCGTGCCGCTGGAGATGCAGACTGCGCTGTTCATCGCGGCGGAGAACGCGGCGTGCTTTGGCGCCTTCGCGGTCTCGACCCCGCCGGGGTCGGCCTCAACACGGTTACCGCCTGGTCTGACTGGATCAGGCGCCGCTCCTACGGCAACATCTCAGGCGTCTTCTGGGTCCTCTGCTTCGAATTCGGCGCCAACTGGAGCGTTAGCAACCAATCTCGGCATGCGCAAAGCGGAAGCATCGTTTTCGGGAATCACCCTTGCTCTTGTGGTGGCCGGGCTTCTGCTCTAGGTGCTTTGGTAAAGGATTAATGCCTTGGGCTTTGGGCAGGTGCGCAGTGGTAGCAAGGGTAGGAAAAGTGATATTACGTTTCTGCTTACTATCGAGCTGGAAAGTAGGAAACTAGGAAACTAGGAAAACAGGCCAATGTATCTCAGGAGAGGGAGCTTTCTGCCTCTTTTTTGCGCGAGATATCTGCTCAGCCACCTAGGGTACGATTTTCATGAAGAGAGTAATTAGTTATCAAAATCACCATACAGCTACTACTTGTGCACGCCAGCTAGCATACCGACCGTAGCTAAATCCCCAGCGTCCGGCTCACATCTACTTCCACCGGCGGCCCGCCGAGAGGATCAAAGCTCGTGACTAACTTGGGAACCTTCAGACCCTCCTGTGCAAACAACTCTGCTAGCACATCGACCGTGACGCCTGCGTCGACAGTGGCAGCAGAGACCCGGTCCAGCACCTCCGCGTCAGCTTCGGGGATAGGGCCACCTTCGTGCCGCATCTGCATCTCCCAGACGTCCCACAGAATCATCTCAGTCTTGTTCAGTGCGGCTAGGTCGTGGATGAGGTTGTGTGCCAGGTACGGCCAGCCCCGGATGGCCGGGATGTCCATGCCGGGATCCACAACGTAGCGCTCCGGGTCCGACGTCCCGGCGCGCGCAGAGCGCCACGCCCTCGGGCCAGTGAGGAACTGCGTCTCGGGAACGTCGTCCCAGTCGATCGGCTTGCCGTCCTCGGCGAGGGGCCGGAAGTCCGGCGGCATGTCCGCGTCGACGAGGCGCCATCGCTGCGCAGCTTCGTCCCACACCTCGGCCACTACGTGGTCGAGGAACCATCCCGGTCTGATGTAAGCCGCGAAGCCCACGCGAGCACGGGCGGCGTAGCCCTTGTGGCGTGCCAGGGCAAGGAACACGGTGGTGGAGTCGCGGCAGCAGCCGACGACCTGGTCGATAGGCTGGCGCTCGCGCACTAGCGAGGGTGGGCCGCGACCGAGGATGATGCCGAACTGCGCCTCGGCGTAGCGAAGGTTGATCTCAGGTTTGCGGTCCGTGGGCACATTGTTCTTCTTGAAGTCCCCCGCGCGGTAGTGGAACACGAGCTGGTTGGCTGTGCGGCGCAGGGATGCGAGATCCGAGGGGAGCTCGTCGATGGCAGCCTTGGCGGCAGCGCCTGGCTCCGTGACGGGGCTCTGGGTGGTCCAGAATTCGGGGCTCATGTTGGGGGCTAGATGAGATGTCGGGGGCGGAGAGGCTGTAGATGTCCGCTTTGGTGTTTGAGATGAGCTGCGTATGTGGCGCTCGGCTCTAAGACTGCGCTAGAAGGTGGAGGGGGCGATGTCTCAGTCGCGATCCTTCTGTGCGTTGATTGAGTTAAAGCCGTCCGTGTCTGCCTCGTGCCTGCGTCGTTCTGTACCAACTGGAGGCTCTGGATCTATCTCAAATCGCAATGGCTTTTCGCCCCGAATTTGGAAATTTATTTATATATACAACTCCCTACGCACGCCTACGGAATGACATTTTCGGCACGTCGTTGCCCCGCTTACACCAGCTCTGAGCCCTGAGGAGGAGCCAATTAGGCAGCTCTGTGCCGGTTTTGTGCCTCTACCTATGAGAATTTTTGCACCAGCTGCACCTGCGCCGCCCGCAGACGCGCTACTGGAGGAAAAGGTGCAGTAGCTGCAATTAAAGTTGAGCTATCCAGGACACCTACCGAACTGGGTAATCACGATATACCAAGCATTCGAGGCGTATTGATGTGCATCCGAGGTCCGCGTTCGATGCGGCGGCGATACGAGATAGAGCATCATGGACGGTCGACAATGCGTACCAACGAACAACGTCTAGAAGCACCTGACTTGCACACGACGGACGACCCATGTACAGACCCATACGGCTCGGCACTTGGTCTCCTGCGGGCGTCCCAGCCGGCTGGCATCGCTGTGTAAGCCGGAGTGGGGAGAGCTCCCAGCTCGACAGGGCCCATTACACACCCGGATGATACGAACGAGCATAACAGTGGCGGGTAGGGCCGGCCTGTCCTGAGTCACCTATGATCCGATGTACGGCCAAGGTCGGGCAGGCCTCTCAGGCACTCTGCAGGCTTTCAGGCCCCGTCCAGCCCTGTCGGGTTTGATCTGCTGAAGCGCCTTGGTCATGGGGCGCAGAATGCGCTGCCCAGAGCGTCGCCACCTTCATGCATTGCGCAGCGAACCCTTGGGCCCCCGCGCAGCATCCGTCCTTCCGGGGATCCCTGTCGCGCCATTGGCCGAGCCTCCCGGATTTCTCGAAACACTGCACCGGCGCCATTGGCCGCACCGACGAGACAGAAGGAAACACCGTGGCGCCGTCCGGAGCCCTCCGGGGGCCAGGCCAGACTCGCAAGACTGGGATCCCCCGCTGGGTCGATGACGAAGGCTGACTGACATCTGACGGCCGGCGTCCGTGAGCCGCCTGCGCGCGCGTGCTCCTTCGCCCCCCTTTCCCTTGCCCACGATGTTTAAATAGGAACGCCTGCCACCCCTTGCGTGCCTTGGTGGGAGAGTTGTGACCTCTTCGCCTGCCTCGCTACTGGATTTCGGGACAGGGCAACCGCCAGATTCCGATTATCCAATACACCACCCACAAAACCATGTACGGGGAGGGGGACGAATATGGAGTGCGTGCGGCCAAACACCAGCGCGACGTCCGGTTCCCCGGGGACCGCAAGGGCAAAGGCGTCGAGGGGCGACGATACCTCGAGTCCCGTCTGTCCGGCGTCATTCCGCAGCCACGCTTCAACCTCAAATCCTTCTTCCGCGTCTTCTCGCTAAACCTGTGCTCCGCCATCCTGGGCTTCAACATCGTCATGAACGTCCTGGTGCAGCGGGGCCCCAAGAGCGACAACATCATCGACAACCGGCTCAATTTTCTAATCAGCGTGCCCGTGGTGAGCCCCGCCCAATGCGACCCCCCCGAGACTTTTTTGGCCTTATCGCTGCAGGATCCGAGCGCTAACCTTCTCGGCAGGCCGGCGTGGCATTTCTCTGGGAGCTCACGAGCTTCTTGCTCGGATACGCCCGGCAGCTGCCCAGGCGACATTTGTTGGTAGACGTGGCCGCTGAAGCCATCTTGGCGATCGGCGCAGCCATGAGCGCTATCGTGGCCGCGTTCCAGGCCTCGCGCCACCAGGCGTACAACTCGACGACCGATGGGCCGCAATACGAGGACGTGGGGCTCGAGATCGCCCTGGCCGTGCTCCTCGGCTGCTTGATGTGAGCCAGCCCCCCCCCCCCCCCCTTCCCCTTGTGCCGGGCTTCCCGATTCTTCTGCTGTCCCTTGGCCCGCTGACATGAAACCGGTTTTTAGGGTGTCGAGCCTGGGCGTCAAGGCGCTGTCCGTCATCGAATGGAACAAGCGAAAATGCGGGACGTGGGACCGCTATGGCGTATCCCCTGTGAATGAGATCATACCATGAGACAGACCATGAGGGCATGGGCGGCGTTTGGGAAGGTTATCATGAGCATACGAACGACACGGTCACGAAACCACCAATAATGTGTGTAGAATCTTAGAACTAGAATTGGGTACATACTCGAATACCAGGGGAGCTTTAATGCTCGCCGCCTTGTGCATGCATGCAGCCATCTCGCAGCCATCCATCCTGTCTTACCGTTGGCCACCCGACAATTGCCACCGCCCGACCGACCGTTCCTCAGGCCATGAATGACCCTAGGCTAACAGGCATGTTTCGGGCCTATCAGCACGTGCGGGGCAGACCGAGCCGCTAGACTTTCCCCCGCATGGTGTGCTGTAAATGCACGCCAGCCCACGCCAGCCTTCAGCCTCCGGTGACCGACCTCACACAGACCACACTGCGGCTCTGCATGCGCCGGACTCCATCCAATCGCCGCAGAAGCCGTAAGAAGCTATGCGACAACCGGGCCCCATCGTCTTATCCTCTTGGCTGCTTGGCAGTGGTTCCCTTGCTGCGGCGAAGAAGAACCTCATCATTGATACGGACCTCTTCAGCGATGTCGAGTACGCCGCTCCCAAAAACATACCTAAGCAGCAGCCCTGTCGCACCGGCCGCTAACCCCTCCCCAGCGACGCCGGCGCCCTACTCCTGGCCGCAACCTCGCCCCAGGTAAACCTCCTTGCGGTGAACGTCAACTACCCGAGCACCTATTCGGCGCTCGCAGCCTCGGCAATCCTCGCCCACTATGGACACTCGGACGTCCCCATCGGTCTGAGACGGCCCGCCACGAACGAGACCTTCTTGGACCAATTCACGTACGAGCTCGGCGAGTACGCGTCCAAGGTGGCCTACCACTGGTCCGGGGGGACACTTCCCTGGGGCCACGCCGAGGACGCCTGGGACCCGGTGCAGCTCTACCGCAAGACGCTGGCGGCAGCGCCCAACAGCAGCGTCACCATTGCCTCGATTGGATTCCTGGACAATGTAAGCATCAGCGGTCTGCCGTAGATGGCCTCTTCATTAAACCGTGCCTGATCATGTCGTAGCTATCCGCACTCCTAAATTCTTCCGCCGACAGTATCTCGCCATTGACGGGCCCCGAGCTAATCGCCGCCAAGGTGGCGGAGCTGGTCGTGATGGGAGGCGAATATCCCTCAGGACGCGAGTACGTTCATTACCACACCATCCACTCAGAAGGCTCTGCTTACCACCTCCCCCCCAGATGGAACTTCTTTGGCGAAGGTTCCGTTGCCTCGGCCCATGTCGTGAACAACTGGCAAGGACGAGTAATCTACTCCGGCTCCGAGCTCGGCGGGGACGTACTCTCCGGAGGCAAGCTCATGGCCGAAGGCCCATTCAATGACCCGGTCCGCGCCGGCTATATATATTACACGTATAACAACTCGAGGTCTTCGTGGGACCCGCTGACTCTGCTCTACGCCATCAACGGCCTGGGGGAGTTGTTTGAGTACGGGAACCAATTGGGCCACAACAGCGTGGCTGCCGATGGATCCAACGCATGGGTATACGACGAGAGCATAAGGGGCCAGCATTGGTTAAAACTGAAGGTTTCAAACGAGGCTGCATCGGAGGAGCTTGATAGGCTGTATTTACGGGGTGCATGGGCTGCGGCCAGCCGGGGGCCGCACCCTAAAGCCAAGCGACGAGGTCCAGCTCACGGCGAGCTATAGGATCTTCGAGCCTCGCATTTTCGGCTGGACCTGCTAGACCATATTTAGACCCCATATCCGACTGGAGTCGACCGCTTCGCATCATCTGGCTGGTCGGATCATTCCTTGAACTTCCATCCGTCCCCCTTGAGCGCCTCGACCCCCGTTTCCACTTTCTCCTTGGGCACCAGAACATAGTCCGTGTTGCTGCGAGACAGAGGGGAGACCCCAAGAATTAGAGCAATGTACATTGCGGAAAGCCGGTACCCGTGAGAACCTACTAGGTAGAGACGGCAAAAACAGGAACCCCAGCGCGGTTGAGCGGGGTTGTGAAGGCATTCAGGATCCCCGTTAAGGCTAGAAACTGCCTGTCAGACCAAAGGCCCCGACCACGCATGATTCAGGCCGAGTTACGAAGACGCACCAAAGTCCATGGGTCCGGCGATCCTGATGCACCTCCAGTCTCCCTCCTTGTGCTCGCCTGTGGCTGAACAAGCCCCCACGATTGAGATCTCCTCGTCCGTACGCGTGAAGGAGAGAAGCTGGGAGCTTGGGCTGGTTGATCCCGCCAGCAGTCCGCGGACCAGCGCATTCCAGTTCTCGTCCGTTGCATCCTGCTTGACGACGTAGTACTCCTGAGGAAGCAAGCTCAGGAGCAGCGAGGGGTGGTCGAGAGGGAGAGCCATCTTGGGGGAGTGTTGAAAATTTTGCACTATCGAGGCTTTTGGAAATGCAGGGCAGCCTTCCGCCGAGCGCGGATGACATCTTAACCCCCCAAAGGGTTGGGAGGGGCTACGACGTGGGTAGCGCTAAACTCAATGCACCCCACGCAAGCCGAGGAAATCGGGCGAGTAGATACCGCTTTTGGTACCTTAGGTGCCTAGAGCCCAGCATTCCTAAGCCTATCGTGTGGTACGATGTCATGCACAATTGTACAGTAGGAGGCAACAGCTATATTTTATCTGTTAGCATCATGATATACATCTCATCAGTCGGCACACGACGGACGGCGCATGGAGTGACAAACTTCCACAAGAAAATTGCAAAGCTTTCTGAACACTGGAATCTATTCTGGGCAGTCATTGGCACCATTTGCCAACGACCTAGCGCGTAAAAAGTGTCACAGCCTCCTGTTAAAGTGAGACGAATTCATGAAATGAGCGCCAACTTGATCGCAAAATCTATGGTTGCAAACGATATCCTACCAAGGAATTCAGTGGAGGCAGACTTATATCACGTTGCAGACTAGACCCAAAACATGGACTTGAAATCGGGACGATCTCCGCGACGGTCGCAGAGAGAAAACTTCTCAAATATATTGCTAAAATGCGGTCGGTTATGAATGTAAAGTAGTTGAGCCTATCAGGTAGGCTCAGTGGCACGAAGCTTAGTCTAGGACATAGCCCTCGGTGCCTTCATCTTCACGCTGGACAGGAAGCGCAGCCAGGTCGATGTCGTGGAACGCCCGGAGGCAGAGGGGCAGGAGATCCAGCTTCTCTCGGATCATGGCCTGGCGCTCCGCAGGTAGGCGTTCCACGACGGCCTTCGGGGGGCCGTACACGTTCTGGTGCACGTGGCAGCCGCAGGTGGTGCAGAAGGGGCTGCCGCCGAACCCGCGCCCGTAGACGTAGTCCTTGGTCTTGTCGCGGCCGTCGAGGGTCACCTGAGCCGTGCGAGGATAGACACCCACCCAAGCACGCTGATTTTGACGAATGGGTCAATTGCTTGGCAGTTGATAGAAGCCGGGGTGGGATTACTCACGCGCACGCAGATGCTACAGTTGTCCTCCTTCAGTTCGACCTGGTCCAGCTGCTTGCACTTGAAGGCGAAGGTGACGGCGCCGCAGTGGCACGAGCCCGTGTAGAGCTTTACGTCGTCGCCTTGGAAGGGCGGTTCGGTGCCCGTGAATTTGTGCTCCTCGTACGCCGGTAGCTCAGACGTCTTGGAGTCGACGCTGATGAACATGTCAGCGTGGGGGCTTGTAATTGCCCTAGGTGGCTCTTGAACTTACCTCTCTATTTCAAGCTTGAACGGGTTCACGTCTAATAGAGTGCGAATCTATAGTGGCATCAGTGGCCGGGCCTTAATGACTGGGTTTGGCATGTCCTCACGTTCACTGCGAACTTCCCCTTCAGCGGGCCGCTAGTGTGCTCTCCAGTGGTCACGATGCCACAGTTCGGGCAAAACTGGCCTGGTGTTAGTTATCTAGAAGCGTATGCATGATGCTCATGGCTGCGCGAGGACGGACCTTCACTCCGGCAGCGCTCGAGGAGTAACTCGTCAGGTCAGCGTCGTCACCCTTGGTCACCACGAAAGAGCCTTCCGAGGGAAAGGCCCACAGAGCGCCGAGCTTGTGGCAGAGGCTGCAATTGCACGCAGTCGCGGATGTCAGTTCCGGCAGCGAGACCTCGAAGCGATGTGCCCCGCAGTGGCAGTTGCCTCGATACAGCTGACTCCCGCTCATCAGTGGCGGGCAGGTTCGGTTCAGAGGTCGTCGTTGGGTAGACAAAATCTGTCTTGTTCGCCGTGAAGATCGTCAAGAATTGGGGCAAGGTGCCGGTCGCCGGGGGTAGGACAGTTACCTGTCGATCGCCTGTATGTCGCCTTGAAGGGAAAACCTTGGAGAGGAAAGTTCAAACCATAGCGCGAAGCCCGGCGAGCACACCTTTTATGAACCCACGTACGGTCGGTGGCCGTGCCGCGTATCGGCGCGGGGCTCCTCCGAAGACCTTCCCTTTACAGCGGGTTGGGGTGCTTGCATCGTCTATGGGGCGCTCCTTATTGGCTATGAAAGCCGCCGGTGACCACTAATTGACACTAAGGACGAGATCCTGGCAGGCTTCAGGAGCGGCCGCTACTACGTGTGGGGCCGGTCGGCGCGACGCGACTATGTAGTTAGACCTGGCTCAGCTGGATCCAGATATGGAAAGCAATTAACTAAGCCTCTCTTTGCCATAACTTATCGGTATTTGCTACCTCAACGGCGTTCTGAGTCTAGGCGAGTCAAGGCAGGGTTCTACCGCTCTAATTGGAGGTTTCTCTCTCCGTCAAAGTTACAAAAGTCGTTAGGGAGTGGATGTCGTTATAGTAAACGTGGAGTGGTAGTGTAGGGGGCAGATGACTAGGACTAAAGTGACCGCCAAATCAAAATTCCCCAGGCCCTGGCCCGAAGTGGCTTCCTTTCGGCACCGTCAACCAGGGCGTTCCCTTCGCATCGGCCGTATTCGAGCCCACAGTGTTGCCCCACCACTTAAGTTGGATACCGTTGTAGCTGAGAGCAAAGAAGATAATGATGGTGGCAAGCGCCGTGCCGGTGTCCATCGCTGCTTGGAGAAGGTCTGTCACACCGGACGATTAGCACGACTTGAATCTCATCGCATAGGAAACGGGACGACAGACAGTTGTATCTCTTCCACCAGTCGAATGCACGCTTGCGGATGTAGTAGTTGAAGATAAACCCGACAATAAACCAGAGGGAATATTGTGCTATAGAAAGTCAGCTGGCAAAGTCTACGGAACGTATAGGAGGCATCTTACTCGTATTGGCTGGAGGGATCTGACCCGCGGCGTTGAAGAAGATCGGGACGTTGACATATCGCAGCCAACTATGAGGGTATCGCCGATACAGCAGGTACACCGCAATAGTCACAACAGGCTGACAAGTAATCAGTATACGTCAGTCGCCCACAATATCGCCATTTGAGAATAGACGTACTCCGATCAGAAAGAAGAACATCTGTGCGGTATAAATCTGGCCAAGCTGGAACATTCTTTGGGGGCCGATGGTGCCCCAAATAAGAGAGGCGTTGTAGACAACTTTGGCTCCGTTGCATGTGAATCGCTGCGTGTTCGTTGGCTTGCACAGATCTGGAATGTTCCCAATCATCCAGCGAAGAACTGCCAAGAGTATATCAGCGTCTGCTCTCCAACAGAGGGGAGTTCGAGGCAGTGCAATTCATACCGCCAGTCTGTGTAGCACTAGCTAGGATGGAGGCGTAGACTTGGCCGACGAAGAGCACTCGAGGCGGTATTTTCTAACGCCGAGTTAGTCTCATCTCCATGCAGATAGGCGCATTTCACAATTCATTAACTATACCATATATTGACCCAATTTAAGGTCTTGAGCAAAGTCCATGCCATGCTTGACTGAGTTATAGCCGTACACCTTGACCATCATGTTAGCAATGGCCTTGCCCGGCCAGGCGTACCCGGCAATGAGCTCCGTAATGATGTTCAGGAAGCTTGACAAGCAGATTAGCCACCGAAATACGAGCCTAGCATCCAGGGGTAAACCCACATTCTCTGGTTCGTCGTGCCTTCGAGGATACCCTCAGGCACGATCAAGAACACGCCCATTCCGAAGCACACTACAATGAAGCCCCAGGCCGGCAGCTGCGTATCCCAGTACGTGGTCGTCAGGATGCCGAGGCCGAGAACTACGACCGTGAGGGCGAGATACCACCAGTCCGGCACCTCCTTATACTGGTTCATCAGCCGCTTGTGGACGTCTTCGCCGCCGTGCCTGGCGTTCTTCCACTTGGCCCAAATCTCGGCGCCGTTGTAGAGATAAGTATGGACCACGATGGCCGTCACCGCCGCGAACGAGAGGGCGTAGGTGAGGGAGTACGACATGGAGATGTACATGGGAGAGTATTGCTCGTACTTCTCGAGGACGAAGTCGAGTTTCGAATCTACGACTTTCGAGATGTTGTAGGAGGCTCCGGTGTTGTCAAACGTGGCAGAGGACAAGAGCGGAAGGCTATTCTGGTGAGCCTCGCACGGGCATATCTCACATAGGTGATGCACTTACTAAGCACTGTTCCAGACGTTGGTATAGTACAGGATTGGCGACAGGAAGAGGTAGAAGATGACCACTGTAGCAAATGCGTTGCACGTAATATAGAAAGGGGTGACCAGCGGGTTGCCAGCTTGGTTCACCTGCGTCCAGTCGATACTGAGAGGCAGCATGCCCAGTCCTGAGTTCATCTAGCAAGTCATCGTTAGCTGAATCCTCGAATATCTGCTCTCTAATGTTTGTCATGGCATACCCCGAAAAGCGTGTTGACAATCTGGTTCTGGGGCACGATCCACGTGATGAAGGCGAACGTGCTTAGACTTGTCCAGATGTAGTCCGGAAACCAAAAGAGGACGAACGCAAAGATCGTGAAGTACCCGAAGAAGCGGTATCGCGAGAGAGTCCAACCGTTGGCAGGAGTCTTCTCCTGCTTCTCATGCAGAGCGCGGAATAGGACTGTCGATGACAGAGTCGTGGGCCAGATGAGGGCTGCCGGGTATACCAGCCAGCGGCGAGCAAGGCCGGCGAGGCCAAAGCCAAACATCTGAGAGGTCATGAGGAACAGGAACGAGAAACCAGCACCGAAGTCATTGTTCCAATAGACGGGGCTGATGATGGAAACCAACGCTCCCTGGCCGTAGGCAGTACCCGCACTAATGTTGACGCACTATTTCGCGTCTGTTAGATCAAGCTGAGTGGAACCAAGAGGGGCAGTGTCGCATACGATAGTTATCAGAGCATGCTCCTTGATGGTGAATCGGCCGGGGTTGATGTCAAATGAGTATTTGCCCAGAGGCACTCGCCACCGCGGCAGTTTCTCCCATGCTCGCCCGATGGGGAAAACGAGGAGCTGAGCAACGACATAATTCAGCGACAGGGACGGCTATGTGTTCGGTTAGCAACCTAAGTACAGAGCCAAGTGGAGGGCACTTGCGTATCGGAGGCCGAAAAACTGATTGGCGCCCGCAAAGACAATCACGAACACAGTGGTCAGAAACCAGGCCCGGAATGCTTGGTGGAGTGTCAGCGAGAGGCGCGCAAAGGATGTGGGATATTTTTTTGCTCACTATTCACTATAGTAGTCGGATCATCCGTATTATTTACGCAAGCAGCCACCTCGGGAACTGTTATCGGTAGTCAGCCTTCGGATGTACAGCGATCTCTGGGCATTTCTGGGCGATCGCCAAGCTGACGCACAAGGAGATTGGTCGCCCTCCACGTTCCGCTTGAAGGCTTCGAGGGGAGTGAGCTCGGTTTTCTCAAAGTCATCCGACGAAGAGTCCTCCTTGGAGGGTTCGTCTGCCTCGAGATCCTTGCTGTCCATGTCGATAATCTCCGGCTGCCCGCCGTAGATACCGTCCTTCGTGTCGCTGGGCTGGGCCCCGGCGTGAGCGCCTTGAGCACTCATGGCGATCGAGCGCGATCGAGCAGGGTATCCTTGGTATTGAAAATCGGCGATCGAGTAGCACGAGGGACGCAGTGCTAGCACAGGCGGATGAGGGGTCAAACCTTGTGCACACGGGGAATCAAACCTTTATCAATGCTACCCGTCGTGATCTACCTCCTCCTCTTATCCTAGGGTTGCGTCGAGGACCCCAACACCGCTAGCGCGGGCTGGCGATGGCGATAAGGACCAGGCATATCGCGCAATATACCGAATCCAAAGGCTATAGCCCGGGTACGCACACCGTGTGCAGGCAAGCCAGGGTATAGCCTAGCAGCTAATCCGGGTCCGTGGGGGATGCCGCTGATACTGGTCGGGGTAACTGCCGAAAGAAGCCCCGTACAGGACTAAACCCACAGTGATGTCCCACCAGCTTCTCCTCTCCGCTGGCCCTATAGGGTAGGCGTGAAGCTTAGGAGCCACAATCGCATGCAACCCTGTCCACCACCGACCCGTTAAACGTTAGAGCGGCCCCGCTGAACCGTGACGCGTTCGCTGCCTTTTTTATTTTATCACACGTAGCTAGCAGTAGCTGAATGTTAGGCCGATGTGGGATGATAACGGCCGGGCCGCTTTGTCGGCTCTTCCCGTCCGGCTTATCTGTCTGTGAACCACAACCCCAAGAGCTCCGTTACCATGAAATCCGCACATCAGCTTCTGGCGTGAGCTCTATTATTTTCGGCCGCCAGGGAGCCGTACGGCGTGGCCAGAATTATTTCGAGCCTATACTCAAGCTATCTCCTTCGCCCCGCGCTTCACTTCAATGGCGAACAACCTAAGCCTTCGCATCGTCTGTTACGCCCATGGTCTGCTCGAAGCCGAGGAAACCGAGGGGCTTGAACTTTTTGAATTGTGTGGCTATCGTCACAGTGAACGTTTCAGTTCGTAATACTTGACAGCACCTGTTCGGCCGTAGGCTCTCATCAGCCCGGTTACCTGGTCTCGTGATCAGATATCGACATAGGAGCCATCCTCCGAATCACACGCACGAGTCGGTTAAGATCGTACAGTGCATCTCCATGCGTTGCCCTCTGCATCAATACAGCGGCCTTCGGGAAGGACTGATGGAGCAAATATAGACCTTGGCAACCACTTTCGTCTAACCCCCGCCATAGGCTCTTCATTTTTCATCTTGAGAAATTGAACAACCATAATAGCACATGCGTCGCACACATCTTCAGCTGCATCGGCGGTGGAGAAATCGGCGAGCGCGATGATATATAGCCTACGGATGTTTCACGTACTCGCCACCGTTGTGCTTCTTCAACCTGCCCCACAGCCTCGTACGGCGAATTGCAGGCGTGCATAGGACAAGGCATTGCCTCTCGGCACCTCACTCAGGCATTCGGGGTTTCGTGAAGTGTGACAAGCAACTTACTTCAGGTTTTTCTGAGCCAGTAGGCCACGCCTATGCTATCCTAAAATGCATGCTAGCATATCACTTGCGAGATACACATCGTTACTAGGCAAATAGCCTCGTTTCCGCTGAAAGGGATCAAGTTTCGTTGTATATTCTAGAAGCTTCAAGCTGATTCGCGATGCGGCTGAGCCCTGACCATGTGGTTCGGCCGCTCAGGCGCCCTACGAAAGGGGGTCACGCTAGGCGGGAGCCCCAACATGCCATTCTAGGCCCACATTTCCACCTTTTTAGGGGTCCTTATTTATACGGAACTGTTCGAGGTAAAGAGGTCGCCCCGACAAGACGGACGAGAATAATGAAAAGAAGTGTCCTGCAGTCAAAAATAGTATTTTTGCAGACATTTGAGGTCGGCCCGGATCGAACAGACTTCTTTGCGGGGTCAGCGTGATCTTATGTTCTTCAGTAGGTGTGTTCGCGTGTCTCACCCGCGATTGGCTGTCACGCGCCCGTGGCAGTAGTTGCCTGACAGTGCGTGAGTCAAATGGGACATCACACAACCACATCACGAGCACTGCCGAAATGCCCCGTATTGGTACCCCCTAAATAAAAGCAATACCCCTTTTGGGGGTCGCACTCACCAAGACGTGTGCTCTTCTACTAGAGCACCAAGAACAAGAACGCCGCTGATTCTTGCATTTCAAGAACCCATACCTTACCTCACCTCACCACACCTCACCTTATAAGCCAGCCCTCAAAACTTGCCAACTTCCCAACGGCTATACTTCGATGCCATCGCGATCCTCTCATGGCGCGGACACCAAGTCCACGAAGGCAGATGGATCCAAGAGCGGCTCCGGCACCCGCAAGCTGTTCCAGAGCTTAGCCCTCGGCCTGATCGAGTACTCCGCAGAAAAGTATCTAAAGCGGGACCGCTCGTCGCCTGAGTCTAGTGACGCCCACTCCAAGAGCTCCCATCGGTCGACTCGCAGCCGAGGACCAACCACTGAGCGAACCCCCGTCGGCCGGTCCGGCAGCAGCTCGACGTCGCGCGGCGACGTGACTGCCGTCCTCGGCCAGCTGACGATCGGCCTTGGCGCGCTGCTCGTGCGGCAGTACTTGAAGCACCGCAAAGCGCGCAAGGAGAAGGCCAAGGAGGAGGCGCGCATCCGCGATGCGCAGAAGAAGGGCCAGCGCGTCGAGGGCGACCCCGAGCTGCGCGCCGGCCTAGACTCCCTGGCTGGAGAGGCGCAGCGCACGTCGCAGTCGCTCCGCGACATTGCCCGCACTCCGCCCACGCATCCCAACTGTGAGGTGGTTGGCGCGCTCGACCAGAACGCCGACCGGCTGCAGCAGTCGCTGTCAAACATCCAGACCGGGGTGCACAACATCAGAAACTTGCGGGACGACAGGCTAGGTCGGGACGGACCAGCGCCAAGGCAGAGGGAACGGAAGCCGGACATGGATGGCGAGCGGACGCGCGACCGGAATCGGGATTGGGATCAGGAAAGAGCCCGAGAGAGGGAGAGAGCCAGATTTCAAGAGAGGGTCAGGGAGCGGGAGCGGGAGCGGGATAGAAGACTAAGGAGGCGAGAGGTTGAGAGACGGGAGGGCGAGAGGCGAGAGGGCGAGAGGCGAGAGGGTGAGAGGCGAAGAGAGCGGCTCAGATCCCGAAGGGTATATGGCGAAGGACCGGACAGGTTTGTGGATATTGAGAGGGCGCAGCCGAGATGGAAACAGCGCTGAAGCGGAATATGCATTGATTAAGGGATGGGATGGATGGCGTATCGATGGATGGATAGCGTTGCTTTGGTCGGTCAACTTTCGCCCCGAGAATATTAGAAGGTTTAGAGATACCATGACGACAGTTCTACCGTAAAGGAGTAGAATAGCGTACAGCCACACTCAATTTCATTATTCCAAAGCCGCCTTGCTCCTCATCGATGTTACACTACTGTAGATCGACATATGTTGAGACATTATTCACGGCATGCGCTAGCAGACAGAAACAAGGCAGTTTGTATTCACCTCATCTCAATGACCAGGAAAACCACACCGAAAACTCCATGCTTGCGCGTTCCTAGATGCCCCCTCCCCTAGACTCCGAACAGAAAACTGGAACTCATGGTTGTCCTTAGATTAATCCCCTAAGTCGTGACATGTCGTCCATCATATCATCATAACCATACCCACATTGACCCATTTTCGATTCCCGACCGCCTGTCTAGAAAAGCTGAGACAGAGCACTCGGATCCACCTAGGAGCGGCCTATCCATACCCCAACCGGGTATTCTCATCCCTGGGCCGCGCCATCCGACGAGGCAGAAGATGCAGATGCTTTGGAGCTCTTGGAGCTGCCGGACCGAGACCGGTGCTTTTTCTTGTGCGTGAACTGAATGGTGAACCGGTACCGGTACAAAAACAAGACAACGGAGACGAGGAACACGGCAAGGACCACGCCGACGATGACGCCAATGGTAGTGTTCTGGTCCTGGACGCCGTCTCTTCTCCTGAGCTCGGGTCCAGCAGAGGAAGCACTCTCGGCGGCGCCCGTGAAGAAGCTGGCGATACGGTGCAAGGCGTCCAGGAGGCTGGGCGGGAATGCATGGGGAGAGGAGGCTTCCTCGGCCGTGTGAGGCAAGATCCACCGGGCCGGAGAAGCGGGGGCCGCGCCGGGGGTCTCGACCCGGCTTCGGAGTTGGTGGGGTATGTGCATCGGGGCGTGTGTACTGCGTCGAGCTTAACGGGGTGCTGGAAGGGGGAAAATTGGGAAGTAAAAGAGAGAGGAAGAAGGGTACAAGGGGGAGGGGTGTCGATTACAATAAGGATACAGGTGAACTAATGCAAACTCATGGGGAAGGGGGAGACGGGGGGGACCTGCACTGGGACAGCTGCGGTGGCGGTCAGCGTTGGGGCGCGCCAGCGTCGAGAGGGGAGCACGGTGAAGAGCAGGAAGAGAGGACACCGGGCCCCTGGGACGGGGATGCGGCCGGGGTCGCCATTTTTATGGACAGCCGAGCGGCACCAGGCCACTCATGGTTGCAGCAGCAGTTGGTCTCAGGACGTGGACGGGATGCACAGCGCATATGCAGCAAGCAGCAGCGGCATGGGGGTTATGTCTGTGGTCTCCATCTAAGGACCCCTCTTCTAGGGTATCTCGCGCGGCGGAACGGGAAGGGGGGGTCTGGAGGAAAGAGAGAAAAAAAAAGAGCGGGCACAGAGTGAAAAATCCTTGTGTGCGGGAGCGGGAGGGACCAAAATTGTCGCATGGCACCCGGTGGGTGCACCGAGGCAGGAAGCTCCTGCACCTCCTGCAAGCATGCCATCTCGCGTGAGCCGACGGAAATTATTCTATTGAACGTGGGCGCAGGCCAATGGGCGCGGGCGCGCATCGTCACTGGGGGAAACCTCTGGCCTGCTGCGTGGGAGGAGGCAGTCCGACTCGGTCGAGGCGGGGACCCGTTGCGCTCATTAAAAAGTCGCCTTGTCCAGTCCGGCGTGCAGGTCGCGGACGCAGGCGTGGGCGAACGGGAACGAGCTGCATGCGGACGAGGGACTGTTACTTCTGCGCTGTATGTACATACTTACTGCGCGTACCTTATGCACCCGGCGAGGTTACTTTGGGTTACCAGCGACGCGAGCAGCGCAGTAGCAGCTGGGGGAGGGGGCTGGTGTAGCTGCAACCCTCTTGGCCTGCCTCTCCGCTGCAGTCACGATAGTTTGGGCGCGAAGGAGCCAGCC
The DNA here is from genome assembly GCA_021432635.1 of Thozetella sp. PMI_491. Classification (NCBI taxonomy): domain Eukaryota; kingdom Fungi; phylum Ascomycota; class Sordariomycetes; order Chaetosphaeriales; family Chaetosphaeriaceae; genus Thozetella; species Thozetella sp. PMI_491. The sequence continues at coordinate 1,332,390 of MU270019.1, forward strand.
AGCTCGAGGGAATGAGGCAGATGCACGAGCGCCGCAGTTGGGCGCCCAGGGAGAGAGACTGGCACCACTTACCGGGTGCGTCGGAGGCCGGCGTCAAATCCGCCGTCGAGATAAATAAAGTGTCGGTCGGCAGGCGATCGCAGCGTCATCGGGACAGGCAGACAACGCAGACACAAGGATGCTTGCAGGTTCGTTAGGGCTTTACCCGTACCCCCGGCTGATGTCAAGAAATGCGCGAGCTATGTATGTACGAGGGCTTGCCCTCCGAGGTAGTGCTGGTCTGTATTGTACCAAGCGACCGGGGCTCGTTCCGGGTTGGAACATGGCGCTTATCTTGGAAAGCCTCATAAATGGCACTGGGCAGCACTGTGCGTCGCTGGCATGTGTCGGTATTTCTGCCATTGGCTCTGCCCGGATTGGGACGACAGTACCATAAGTCCCGGGACGTCGACGACGACACCTCCGGGGATACCAAGTTTGGGAGGCCCGATGGAGGGGAGCACCGGCGTTCGTTGGGCGCCAAACAGGGCGTCGGTTTCCCAGATACTGTCGTTAGGCTGCGCCAGTCCCACTGGTCTCTCGACGCAGAAAGTGCCGGGGTCCAACTAAATACAATGCATACCTTGGCTTGCTTGGCTATTGTAGGAGTCCCGCCGCACTGTTGGAGGAATTGGGAAACACGAAAAAGGCGGCAGAGACCGGCAGCCGATCTGTTGATCCTGTCGTCTAATGCCGCGGGCCGGCAGCAAGGGAACGAGAATAAAGGAGGCTGGTCCAACACACCTTTACTCTTTTCTGTCTTCTCCATTTCCCTCGCGCAGCAGCCGGCGGGTCCTGCGGGGTTGCACATGCTACCCGCTGCAGGTGGTGAGCGGTGGCCCTGGTGGTGCAATGCGCAGCGCATCAGCGATTGACAAGTCATCAACCCCCGTTTCCCTGCTGCCCCCCCCGTCGCCAGCCGCGCAGCCAATCGCACGGGCGCTGGGGCCCTGCACAAGACAAAACGAGGCTTCTCGACTGGAACTCTGGGCCATTCCCAGCCCAACCTTTTCCAGAGCCGTGAATAATGCCATTGTAAGCAGAACCAGTGTCTTTCGCGGGCATGTACTGGGCCCCGGAGAGTCAAAGCAGCTAGGGACAAACGGTCGTGCAGATAGCTGATCTGCCCTGGTCTCCGTACTGCAATAGTGTGGCGGCCAATCCGGGTAGGGACATCGAGAAAAGCCAGCCCGCGATGACGGGGTTAGGGTTAGGTTCGTGTACCGTGAGGCATCGGACGCTTTCTCATGGGAGCGAAAGATGCTGTCCTGAGCGGTGTGAACGAGAAGTGTAGTTGAAATCACCGACCAGAGGATAAAGTCCCAAGTGTAGAGCCGCGATTGTGGAGCGCATCAGCTGGCTACGAGTTATTTCCTTCCACGAATCGATACCTCTTGGACCCGGCCGCTGGCGCCTTCTTCAAAGTGCAAGACATAAACCGATTCATTTTCCACAATGGCTGCCACTTGCTCCTGCCTCATCGACGCCTTGATGGATAAAGGGCCGCCACTAGCGTATACGGTCGTCATGTCGGTTGTAGCCTCTACAAGCTCCGGTGCATGGAACTCAAGATCCGGCCAGTACAGGCACTCCCGCTCCCAGCTAGGGGAGAAGATCCACCGCGTCTCGCGCGGATACGCTTCAGGCTTATAGAGACGGCAGGTCCATTGTGGGCTCCCAGTCGAGCGTTGTAGCAGAACAACGAGCTTGACGAGCCCACCCCGTACTGGGATCCCGACCATAGCAGCGTAGACTGCTAGCTTAGTCCTTTCGGACAGGTACATCGTCCCCAGAAAGATTCGGTCCTCGCTATCCCAGAAGAAGTACGGCGATACGCTAGTAATTTTGATGGACAGTGGTATGTGAGCAGCGAGAGAACGCGGCCGATTCAGCATCAAATCCATCGTGCGGCCAGGCTCATCAATGAGGAGATAATAATTTCTCTCTGAAGATAACTGCGCGAATATCTCATCGCCGGGGGCGAACTGTAGCTCCCCTACACGGCAAAAGGTGTCAGGGGCTAGCTTTCGCAAGCGGATATATAAATACCTCCTCGGCTTTAGAGAAAATGCGACGGTGAGTGCGTAGATCTGGCTGCCCCCGTCCTTCAGCTGGAGAATACTTGGGGAGGACGTGAGTCGGAGCCCTTTGTTGGTGACGGTATAGTTGTTTCTGAACTCCGCTACCAGGTCTCGCCACGCCACGCCGGAAAAAGCAGCCGGGTTCAACGCCAGCAGGGGACTGTAGCGCCTTTCCCGATACGCAGCGTCGTTCCAGGCAAGGATGGACATGTCGTTCGTGCGTCTCAGGATCTCTTCCTGCAGACGTCGGAACGCCTTTATGCCCTCGCCGTACAGGAGGGGCCTAGGCCTCGGGCTATTAAATATCTTCCAGCTCCCCCATGGCCATGGATGATGACTTACATGTTTACATCGAACAGTCCCATTAGCGAGTACGCCATGTCTTCGACCCGCGTTGTCTCCCGGTTTGCTGCCCATGACATTCTCATAGCGATTGCCAAATTCGATAGCACCTGCTTGCCCTGCAGAATGCTGGCTGGGATATGTGTGTATTCCTCGAGGACACTCTCCAGGTCAGCCTTGGAGCCTCTGTGGGACCACGTGCTGTCGAAGAAACGGACATCCCGCGGTGCAATGAGCTCCTGGAGGGTCCAGCCTCGGGTCATCCAGCGGCAGGCCGGGAGGCCCTGCTCTATCGACTCATGGGGACTGAGGTCTTCGAGGTAGGCATAGCAGACGTGCGCAGCAGCGTACCACCGGAACATGGAGTTGATGGATTCGCTAAGCTCAGAACTGCTAGACTTGTCGATGCAGCACGTATCAACCCACGCGTACTTGAGCCCAGCGCTTTTGGCGAGCTGGCACGTCTTCTGGATCTTGGCCCAGCCTCGCTTGGCTTTCCTGGTAGCGGGGGAGGTCATATCGCCGAAGGTGACCTCGCCATCGCCCCAGTTGTGGGACAGAACCGCATATTTGAGACGGTCTTCCGAAGGAAACTCCTGAAGCTCCAAGGTGGAGGTGTCGATGAGTCTCATGACGGGCGACCAAGTCACGGCGACCGTCTATTTTCTGTATTGCATTAGCTTAACCGACCGTCTCTTCCAAGCGGTGTTTGACAGCCCATAATAGTGCTCACAAGAGTAGGCCTTGTCCTTTATTTTAAGTCATAGGCTGCTTGCCGTAACTTCTATTCGCATGCGAGTGCGGTGCCGCTGCGAGATTTTGGCGCAGATGAGGGGGAGCCTTGCACAGAGAACCGACGGTACGGTGGAAGTCTCGCCGGCAGTACGCCGGATGTTTACCTAGCCAATAGAAACATAATCTATCAACCCCTGTACGATATCAAACTCCTTGCTACTAACTAAGGTGCTTATTGTATAACGCCAAAAGGGCATACAGATAACTATAGGCCATTTACCCAAGATCTAGGATAACCCCACGGCCTACCGCTAGAAGCTTAGCGCTTCGGCGGTGAATAGGATGGCGCACAGGGGTCCAATGCTTGCTTGCTAAGCTAAGAATTAGTAATGAAATTAGGCGCCTCTCTGATTGCTACAGTAGGACACTCCACCTTCTTGACCACGTGTAAACTTCCTTTTATACCTGGCCTCTTGCATGACCCTGAGCCATATTTACTTATATGTCGCCCGTCAGTCGGAGATTGTTTGACTGTAACTTAAAATTCACGGCCCCTCCTAGCCAAGACTTCGTCAAGGCACTTCATTCGATCGACCGCTGACGTCACTAGAGGATCGGATCTCCTGTGGCTCAGCATCGTCTTAAATCTCCTCCCTCCCCCAACTGACACACTAGCATCTAGCCAGTTCCCGCAAATCAGTTTCTCGCAATGGCCATCCCGTACGTCATCCGGCGCGATCCGCCCAGCAGCGTTATCTACGACCTCACGCAGCCCAACCAGGTCACCGTCACGCTCCCGACCGGCTCGGCCTGGACCAGCGGGCTGCACTGGCACGAGACGCACACCGAGTACCTCCGTGTCGTCCAGGGCAAGGTGCGCGTTCGGCTGGGCAACGAAATCCGCACTATCTCTGCTGCCGACGGCGAGGTCAAGGTCGCGCGGAATGTGTGGCACGAGTGGAGCCGCGACGAAGCGGCCGAGGAGGAGGTCATCGTGATCGAGCGGACGGACCCCGCTGACGGGGACAAGGCCATCTTCTTCTGGAATCTCAACGCCGTGATTCTCAACGCGCAGAAAGTCGTCAAGCCGGCTCTCATCCCCGGGTGGCTCTTTGGACTCTGGATGGACTTCTGGGTGTCGCTGAATCTCTTTGTCATTTTCGACGGGCTGGACAACTTTCCCGTATTTCTCGAGCTGTCTGGTCTCCTGTCGCGCTGGGGCAGGCCCGTCACAGAAGGCACAACCATCTGGCACTACGCAATGATCCTGGAGAGGCTCTGGACTCATTTCCTGGTCGGGCTGGCGACAAGAGTAGGATGGGTTATGGGGGTTCGGGCGGTGCGTGAAAAGTATACGCCGCCTGAAGCGTATCGTCGGTGGAAGTCTCCAGGGAAGCTTCATGCCGCATAGAACCTGTGCGATTTACACCGATTCTCGGTCAATTAGCAATAAATCACCAAAGTATACCAAGTGCCTTAGTATAACTTCGGAAGATGGGCTGCGCCATGCACATTATAATTGAAGACTCAACCCCATGATTAAGATATTCGGTTTTATTCGAGCTACCTGCTCTGCCTTAACTCCTCGGTTTCTAACCACAGCCGCTGAGCAGGCTCGTCATGAACGCTTGGCACCCATAGGTATTGGCTCAAGCGACATCTCAAGTCGCTCCAGCTAAGAATATTCCCGTGTTCATGGGATGAGAGTCTCGCAAATGATCCCAAGAGCCATTCTCTTGTATCTGCATCCGGCACCGTAGCAACAATAGTCGCCAAAAATAAAACCCAGAGCTGAAAGTCTACCGGCAGAGAAATCAGTTGGTCTGCCCCAATATGACCAGCTATCTCCCCGCCAACGTCGTCAAGTGTGCGTCGGACCTTCGTGATAAGCGGTATACCATAGGCCACATTCGATGGCCGCTCATTCAATATTGTGAGTGAGTAAAGAATCAGGCCTAGTCGACAGGCCTCGAGGACTTGGCTAGCTTGGGCAGCGCAGAATTCCTGGAAACGGTTGGAGATAAGTGCGTATTGGACGCTGGTGAGCAGTTGGCGAACTCGGATAGCCTCAGAAAGACCAGGCCGCTTCTTCCAGTTCAGAGCGACATTCTCGCCATCTTGCCTACTCCCTGGAGACAATCCTCCCGCATTAGACCACAATTGCATTGCCTCTTCGAGAAGGTGGATGCAACGCAGAAGCGTCAGGTCTAAGCCCGTGGCTTCATGAATGGCCCGGAACCCGTCGCTATGGAAAGCGCTCTCGGAAGGCGCTTCATCAATGAGCGAGCACAATTCACCAAAATAAGGCGATGATGCATCATCAAGAGAGCCGTAGAGGTCGGCACTGTGCAGAATCTCATCAGTCTCTTCCTTTCATCAAAGGGCTTGAATGACCTTGATGAGCATTACGTACCGGACAATCTTGTTGAGAATCATAGGCTCCGAGTCGAAGTTCCGGATCCCTCCGCAGGAGTCTACGAGATGCTTCAGGCCCAGCATGTGAGTTCGCCAGTTGCCGTGGTACCCCGATCCCCTCTGACCAAAGATTAACGATAGTCCCAAAAGGTACATGCAGGAGGAAAGCCAAATGCGACAGGGTAGGGCTCGTACCTCAACCATCGCCATTCCGACAATGATAACGAGCGTTCCTCTTTCCATTATTGCTTGAGAGGTTCTAAGGCGTCGACTAACTGTTGAGATGGCTTCGTTTAGATGCCACAGCCCACGGGAGCCATCCTTAAGGCTGGTAAAGAAGGAAGTATACGCGCCAGCGCAGCCAATGAAGCAATGAAGCAGCGCCGAGTCTTGGAGTGCTAGAGGCAACCAATACTCCGTGAAAGGGTTGTACCCTGCAATCTTCTCTAGCGAATAGAGCTGCTTCCAGATGGTAGTGCTAACTAAAAGGGGGAGGGGTCAGCACGTTCACCCGAGCGCTAGAAGATGCGCAGGAACGGAACCATATGGGTGAGTGGGGTACGGACAGTATAAGAGAAGATCGTGCATATAGGGCTCGAATTGCACGGGAAAGGCTCCAAACGGGTCGACACCTGTGATCTGGTGTAGGTTCAACTTCTTCAGTGAAGCGAGCGCTTCTCGCATGTTCGTCTCATCTTCCCGGTCCGCTGCCTCTCGTCGGGTGAGATATGGGTACAATTCCATATTCCTGGAGGCTCTTGGGCTGCCCTTCGCATGTCTAGGAGTGCCGGGCTGAGACGTCCTGACGACATCCCCGGATCCCGGCGAGTGGTGCACAAACTCAAACTCATACTGTATCGCGGGAGACCCACGACTCTTCGATCCCCCGGCGCCCTTGATGGCTTTGTTTTTACCTATTAAGACCGGTCAGGAAAGAGGTGCTAATTGTGATACAGCGAGGATGGGCGAGGGTGACGGACTGCCCTTGGGCCGTCCTCGTCGCCACGGCCCCGGGACTTTGACCGGACCCGACGTATACCGAAACAGCGCCGAATCTTGCTTAGTGAGGCGACCCGACGGGGTGTCTAGTGGGAACACCACTTCCACGGGACAGGAAGACATTGCAGATACGGTATCAAAGCGTCCGCCTCCAGAAGCTGGAGGAGAGAGAGAAGGTAAATGAGGCCCAAAGAGGGAGAGAAATGGCTTTAATCCGGCTGCTTTCTGACTAGCGCCGAGTGTCCCATGGCGTGGTCATGACGACCAGCCGCTAACCAAATTTGGCGCAAAAAATTCAGCCAAAAGAGGAAAGGTCTACCGGGGACTTTCTTCTCATTGGCCCAAACTCAAGGGATCCCTAGACTGAGGTCTGACAAAAGAGACAGTCGGGTCCGTATAGTTACTCGGACCGTCGTCTCCACCCAGTCAAAGAAAGAGGCTTGATAGATGTAGAAGAAGGGGTCGAAATTCGTCTAAAATGGGTATAGTTTCCTCGATATTATACCTCCAAGCACGCCTCGATCGATTCGTAAGCCAAGGAAGAGACATAGCCAAAATGAACATAAATAAAGGAGCATACCTGCTAGATAGGACCGTCACACTTACTGCTCATCACAACTCTCATACCCTTTACAGGTGAAAACTAAGCACGCAGAAAATCACCACCTTATTCCTACCAATCCCATTGCTTTACCAACGTCAGCATGAAGAACTACTCTGCAGACACCACCTCCGAGGAGGTTGCCTCGGACTGCCAGTCCCATATCGCCAATAAGACCATTCTCATCACCGGTGTGAGCCCTGGGGGCCTGAGTGTCGCCTTTGCCACCGCTATCGCCAAGCATCAACCAGCGTGCATCATTCTTAGCTCTCGAAACTCTGCCAAGGCTGAGCAGGTAGCGCAGGACATTGCCGCCACCGCACTGAATGTCCGCATACACTGCATTTCCCTAGACCTGAGCTCGCTCAAGAGTGTCAGGGATGCGGCCGAGGCGATAAACTCGCTGGACGAGCACATTGATGTCATCGTGAACAGCGCCGCTATCATGGGAATCCCTTACTCAAAGACGGCCGACGGGATCGAGAGCCACTTCGCGACCAACTACGTCGGCCACTTTCTCCTCACCAATCTACTCTTGCCGAAAATGCTGGCTACGAGTGCGCCTCTCCGCATCGTCAACGTGTCCAGCACCGGCTGTCGCTTCAGCCCGGTCCGATTTGAGGACACGAACTTCGATGTAGGGAGCTGCACGCAGTCCTTTCGCTCACCTCGTACATCTAGCTAACGTGTGACCAGGATGGGAAAACATACAACCGATGGGTAGCGTATGGTCAGTCTAAATCCGCCGCGATGTTGTTTTCGGTAGCACTCGCGCGCAAGCTGGGAGGCCGCGGGTTGGTCTCGGTGAGCCTCGATCCGGGTATCATCTTCAACACCGGCCTTAGCGCAGGGTTGTCCTTTGAGGAGTTCGGGGAGCTCGGTAGGCTATTTCAATGGTGCACAGCATAGAAGAATTCGGACTGATCTAACCTGCGCAGAACCTCTCGATCGACAGATGGGCCACCGGTCGTTCTGGAATTTCCATCCGAAGCCGAAAACACAATCCCAAGGTGCAGCGACATACGTTTTTGCTGCTTTCCATCCGAGCCTGGATGAGCCTGGTAAGTCGTATCTTCTGTCTGCATAGCGATCAAGTTGGTAAGAGCTAATGAGTTGGGATGAACAGAATCCAATGGATCATACCTTGCGGACAGTCAAGTAGTGAATGTTGAGCGGGTTAAATCCTGGGCGAGGGATCCAGTCGACGCGGAAACTCTGTGGAAGCTGAGCGAGCAGCTCGTGTCTGAGAAGTTTGCATACTAGGCTTACCCGCTCTCAAAATAGAGCATGTAACGGTTTCAAAGGAATGGGTGCCCGGAATGGGTTCAAGAGTCAATTTTCTTCAACCAAAGATCAGGCTAGTGTATTTTATGCGTAAATCTGGCATCGCTAGCGGACAAGACCTTGATCAGCAACTCAAACTCAGAACCCTTGCCTCGCATGCCATCTCTCCTCCCAGCCCGGATAGAAGGGGCTTTCGTCCAGTGTCCGCACCTCCCAATCCTCCGGCACAACGCCTTGTCTTACTTGCTCCTTGGCCCATGCCTCGAGCGTCTGCATGGCCACCTGCCGCGGGCGCTCGACCGTCTTGTACGTGATGAGGTTCTCCTTGCCCTCCTTCAGGATGGTGTGCAGCAGCGCCGGCACGTACGGTTCGTCCTCGAGCTCCTCGAAGGGCGTGAAGACGGCCTTGAAGTTGAACACAATGGCACCACTCAGCGGGAGCCGCCGCAGCGTCTGCAAGTCGCAGCGCAGCTTGAGGTGCTCCGGCCTCAAGTCGTCGGGGTTGTTGGCAAAGGCACTACGGTGCCAGTCCTTGGCGACCTCGGGGCTCGAGAAAAGCACCTCGTAGTCCTCGATACTCCACGAGCATCTCTGGATGGGCTGGTCGGTCGGCATCTTGGAAAAGTACCGGTCCATGCTCATGGCCATCTTGGAGGCGTCCGGGACTTCGGTGTGGATGGCGCGCAGTGGGCTGCCTATGTGCTGCGCGATATCCCAACCGACTGAGGAGCAGACCATGGCGGCGCGGAGATAGTAGAAGCCGTCTTCTTCGTTCCTTAGCATCAAAGCGTAATCTTCGGGTATGTTGTCGAAGATCACGCGTAGCGGGTGGACAGTAGCGAGGTCCGTCTCGGTATTGAGCAGCCGGTTGGTGAGCGTCATCCCGCTGAGGGCAAAGTACTGCGGATATCTCTTGCATACAAACTGAAGCAACATCTCCATAAGCTCGCGGCATGCGAGCTCGGACCCGGGAATATGAAAGAAGATGCGGTCTCCGTGCGTCTTCAAGAGCTCCTGGCGGGCCTCCATCGCCTGGAAGTAGTTCTGCTCGAGCTCAACCCAGTAATCGGGTTCATATTTCATGAGAGCTACACGCATTTGATATTAGCTAATTCCCGGGGTCGAGTATCTACTTCTGGTGGGATGGCATACCCATATGCTGATGGTACTTCCATCTAAAGGGGCGAAATGGCCGAAAGACGGCTTTGTTGATATCGAACTCCGGGCCACAGGGGTTGGGATGGCGAACCCCGCTAAGCTTGGCGTAGTCTGGAAACTTCCCTAGCTCCTTCACGTCTTGGAGAGAGAATCCAGTTGGGGTGTAAATATTCCGTCTGCTGGAGGGGGTCCCCTTGGTAAGGTCGACCGTCTTAGCCGATGGCAAGGCATTGCGCCTGAGGATCTCGGGAGGCACATCGTTGCCCTTAGATTCTGTTTTCCCGAAAACTACTTCCGACCCGAGACTATATGACTCAAGTACGTGCCGTCTCTGCGGTGGAAAGTCAAGTACATGGGGATGGTTGGCGACTGGCCGTTTCTGCTTAAGCCAGAAACCGGCAAGGACGATGATGACGATGGCAACCCCGGCCGACACTTGAAAAGCCCAAGGCCGCAGCACAGACCCTACGCTCTGAAGACTAACTTCCATTCCCGTTTGCAGCGCCAAAACCGATGAACGAGGCGGAGATTAAACTCGGCGCGAATACTATTCTCGAATCGACCGGTGTTAGTTGTAGGTCTAGCGCCGATTCAGGGAACACGACGCGGAGAGAGCAGGGCGATAAGCTCAGGTCTACGACTTGTACGGGTCTAAAACTCCACGCAGAGCATCGAGATAAGAGCGTGTCGGGTAGCGATGGGGCGATGTCTCAAACTGGATCTAAACGGCCAGCATCGGCTAACCCCGCACACATCGATGCTGTCACTGGTCTTTCCGAGACGGTACTGCAGCCAACGGGACGGAGGTGTTGGTTAGTTCCAAAGTTTAATATCGTCCCCCTCCGCGCACTAGGCACCTATAGTTGCCTTCCCTCCCTTTCATCATTCTCCATCTTCTTCTCCTTCTTCTCTTTCTTGTCCTTTTTGGCTTTCTCGATGCCCTCCCCTCACCCTCTCCCTCACGTCCGACGGTACTCTGGGCGTTTGGCCTCCTCGAGAGCGGCCTCGAACGCAGCGCGGGCCGTCCTCCACTCATCGTAGCCGTCGTCGTCGGGGTCAAGTCGGGGCGCGACCGAACGCCCCCACACCTCGTACACCTCGGGTGAGCAAGTGGCGCGGTCCGGCTCAGGGGGTCCGGCCTCCTTGAGCACTAGCGCTCGATGGGCGGCAAAGTCCTCGTAGTGCGGATAGTTCGGCTGCAGTCAGCGTACAGCGTCAGTGTCTGGTACCGATGCGGGCATGATGGGAGTTCAGGTATACCTGGTTTACCAAGAGGGTGCGCTTGCCAGTCGCGGCGCCCGGCGCCTTGATGCGCCGGTTGGCGTCCCAGAGTCCCCACTCGGCGCGGTGTTCGCTCTCTACCTTTATAAAGGTGGTGATCATGGCGGCTTGCGCCGCTATCAAGGCTTCGGTGGCATTCTCGTTGAGCTCGCGGCCGAAGAGGAGGAGGTTGGCTGCTTTGAGCAGCTGGGCGGCGTCAAGGTGGTCGCCCAACATGGCGCTAGCTGCCTGTTGCGGGACTAAATCAGCCATCAAAAGGCTTAATTGTAGGCCATAAAGGGGACTAACCATCTCGCAGTTGTCGTGCATTTCCTTGCACTTCCCGCACCGGCGGCCGGCACCCCTTCGGCCCGGATTCTCTGGGTCGAAGCAGAGGGGGCCCAGCAGGTTCCCGGTGCTCTTGGTGTGGCCGAGGGCCCGGGAGAGGCAGCGCAGGCAGGGGTCCGACAGCCGGTGGGTATCAGGGAAGTCGATGCCGGTCGGGGGTGGGTAGTTGGCCGGGACGCCGGCGATATCGGCCTGGTTCGCGCTGGATGCTGCCATTGTTTTGGTGAAGCAGCTCTTTTGTTGCTATCGGTCGGATCAAAGGAAAGATATTTCTTCAAAGGACTTTGAGAGAAAAGAAAAATACATAGTGGGATTTGGACGCGCAGAACGTTCCGGAACTGGTCGTCGTCGGGACGATGACATCGTCGCCTTGCTCGTACTGTCATGGCCAGTGCTCACTTCTGTCCATTGCATCTTCTCGGCTTTATCTGCTCCGTCTTGAATTTTACCATGACGATGACACATGAACAGTTGACTTGTTTACTTGAGATTTATGAATGATGTCCCAAACACCCTGAGACATCATGAGTCGTTTCTCTACACTGTTCGGATGTGTCGAAGTAAACATGTATCTACTGTAGACGTTTCTACTGGGTCATAGTGTTTGTGTCAATCTTTAAGCCGCCTATGGCGATGCCTGCACAGACTCACGGCACTTGTATGCCTTCTCACATCTGGCTAAGCCTCATGCTACCCTCATGCCCTTTGCCCTGGGTGGCATTGATAACAAGAGGATACCATTGGGATCTCTTAGAGCTATAATACACAGAAACATTCGGCGATTGGCTCTCGTGATTTTTCACCAAAGATCTTTTGCCAGGCTGTGGCGACTCTAAACAGACACAGACGGTAGACCCGATATTATTACCAGTTCTAGCAAGCAAGCAACACTGTACAGTACTACAGTAGACGGCAACGCCAAGCCTTATTTCTCGCCTTTATCCAACCCCATGGGGCGGGATAGCGCGGTCAAAGAAGTACGTGCAGCGTTGGATGCACAAAGAAAGCGAAGGTTCCATCCGCTATAACGGCCAAGGCGCTTTTGTCTAGCTCTTCGGGGCAGCGAGGATCCCCTGGATACCTTTAATAGCACGGTCGATCCCGACCAAACCCCAACGGCATCCCGCGTTCCCCATCGCCGTTGCAGAATTCTCCGTATAGAGCGCTGTGGCTTCCTTCCTAAGCGCGCGGCCTCAAGGTGCGGCTCACGTGGGCTTCGCACCAGACCGTTGTCTGTGTCAACAAGGCACATAGTGCGGCACATGATCGCCGAGGGATCCTACTCGTGTCAGTATGATCCACGGTCTCGCACGATTGGGCCGATGGCTCCCGCCCCGACACCGCGCATGGGACGTGCCCATTCGCGAGATGACCACCATCGAGGCGTTCCTGCGATGTGGGATCCTAGATGAACGTTCTCTCCGAAGGGCCTAGATGCCATCAATTCACGCATCAAATTGAGCGCAGACACCCAGGTGCCGATTGTCGTCGCCGCGCTGCGCCGCACCCTGACAGCCAAAGGGCCGCTGATTCGTTTAATACGGAAATACGGACTTGGACCGGGACTTTGCGGGCTGCACGCTGTCAGATGCTCCACGTGCGCCCCCCCAGCGAATGGGCGGCTCAGCGGTGGCGGTTGTGCAAGCCGACTTATGCAGCAGCACCTTCTCGAATGGTCAGCGCACGAGTAATTGGAAGGCAGCATCGCCTCGGTGCACAAAGTGCAGAGTTGCAGAAGTGCAGTGAAGAGCCGACAGGAGGCAAGAGAGGCTCCACCAGCGGCGCTCTGCCCAGCGCTCTGCCCAGTCAACCAAAGTGCACCTAAGCCCCCAAGCCTCCCCGCCGAGCATGCCCAGAGGAGGAACAGACCATCCCGAGCGGCGCGTTTGGAGCAGCGCCTGACTCGGACGACCTACAGGCCCGCCCACGTGAGCCACCACTGGGGGCTCTCGGGCTTATTAGGCCCCAGTGCAATCAACGGAGCTCCCGAGAGGGGACCGTAGTCTACGTCAGTAAGCCCGCTTGGCTTCTTGGCGTGCGCGCAGATCGACCAGCAGCCAGTAGGGAGTCAATCTCCGGGGCACGACTGCCTCGTTTCCAAGGTGCTTTAAGAAAACAAAAATCCGGCCCGCTCCGGCATTGCCAGCATTTTTGTTTCGCTCGTGTCCCAATTGATTGCACGAACCACACGCGCCTGCCCGCACCCGCAACTCTCCTCCCCCCCCCCCAACCGACCGATTTGTAGCACCGACCGTCCGGCCGACCGACCGACGAGCGAGCAGAAAAAAAAATAACACGCGCCTGGGACTGACAAAAGGCTGCGCCGCTTCCCCGCTTCTGGCGACCATGAGCGACGACATCGCCTTGGCTCGCATCCCCAGCCGGCCGGAGCTTCCGACCGAAGACCAGACGGACGGTCTTCCGACCACCGCCCTCGGCCGTGTGACGGTCGTTCGGGACCAGGAAGGAGGCTTCCGCCTGGAGAAGGAACTCGAGCCTCGACTCTTCAACAACATCCTGCTCGCTGTGGGCTTCCTCGAGATCGCCAATGCCGGCGACTTCGCCGCCAATGTGTGGAATGAAGACCCCGTCCCGCTGTTCGCCAAGATCCTCATGGGCCTCGGCGGCACCCTCGCCCTGTCCATGATCTACTTCGCCGTGCGGGATGCCATCCTCAGCTGGAAGAACATCGTAGCCCTGCGGGTCGAGCGCCGCTTCCTCAAGGCCCAGCGGGCGCGATACACAGGAGACCACCAGCTGATGCGCACCATCGACGCCCTGCTCGACTGCAACCTGCGCGAGGTGGGCTGCGAGTACGTCAATCGCCTCGGCATGGACTGCCTGATGGGCTTCGGCGCCCTGGTGGTGGGCGTCGGCACCTTCCTCGCCATCGACGGCGACGATGAGTCCATCTTCCTGGGCAGCAACCAGCTGACCGGTTACATCGGCAACTCGCCCTGTGCCCTGTACGGCTTGCTCAACCTGGTCTGGTCCTTCCACCTCTCCTTCCGCGCCATCTGCCACAGCCGCGCCGGCAGCTCCCACCTCGTCGAGGCCAACGCCGGCGTCGAGCGCATGCTCCACAACCGCACCTCGAGCGTGCGCTTCCACTCGGCCCTAAATGGCATCGCCGCCTGCGTGGCCGGCGCCGCCTCCATGGCGACCGCCACCATGTGGTGGGGCTACGTCGTGTTGCTGCCGTGCCTCGCGACGTCGGTGCTCGTCAACTACTTTTGGCGCCACCGCGTCGGCTACGAGCGCCCGCTCGTCCAGAGCCTACAGGGCCTCAACGAGGAGACCATCCTCGATACGCTGCGGTACCTCGACTGGTGCATCCAGCGCGCCAAGGACAGCCCCGAGGACCCGCTCGCAACCCTGGTGCACGACCGCACCTCACTCCCCATCGTCATGGAGTTCATCACGGACAACCAGCTCTTCGAGGGCTTCTGCATACGCGTCATGCAGGACGCCGACCTGAGCAGCGTCGTCTTCCCCGGTGCCCAGCAGCACTGGACCATCACCTGGCGCGACATGGCCGAGACGACCGACCCATCCACCGTCGCGCGCCTGCTCGCCGTAGCGGACCAGCTAGTGCGCGACAAGGCGCCGCTGTGCTTCAAGAACCAGCAACGCTACCTGCTCGAGGTGCTCGGCAGCTACATGTGTGCGACCGGGACCAAGAAGACCACCACACGACGGCCTCCCACGGTTCAGGCGCAGTCGCGGAACGCCCACACATACTCGGGCAGGCACGGCGACGACTGGCTGTTTGGTGGCTTCAAGGTCACCGAATTGGTAAAGCAAGCGTTTAGGACGTGAGCGCGAAATTCTCATACGTGATCGCCGATTGGCGCCTCGATTTACATATAAGATATATACCCCCTGTATATGAGTATAAAACCTTTCTTAATATACCTCACGGCTTGGTCATGCCCTTCAATCAACCAAAATAGGAGATCACTCCTGCTTCTCGACCACGGTGAACCTGCCGGCCCACACGTCCATGTTCTCCCCGGCCTCCTCCAGGCCCCCTTCCACCCGCTCCACGCTGGCCCGGACCGCCTCTTGAAGCGTGTACAGCATGGTCTCGGCCTTGGCGGGCACGTCCAGCGCCTCGACGTCCTGCTCGAAGCGCTTCTTCGGGCCGGTCGCCATCTTGGCCTCCCACAGCCCGTCCTGCACGCCTGGTGTGGGCTCGAGCAGCTCCTCCTTCTCGAGCGCCCAGCCCGCCTCGGCGGCGATGCCCTTGATCTGCGCCGGGCTCAGCAAGACGCCGATGTTGCGCACGAAGCGGTCGTCGCGGAAGCTCTCGAGCACGTTGACGGTCAGCACGGCCAGCAGGTGCGGCAGGGCGTTGGGCCGCCGCGTCGACAGGCTGTGCTCGGCGATCAGGAGCTTGGACGCCGTAGTGTGCTTCCGGGCGAGGCTCAGCGTCTTGGGCAGCGTCTCGGGTGTCGGGAAGTAGGCGATGCAGTACGAGAAGACGATGTAGTCGAACGGCTCCGGCTCGGCGAACGCCGCCAGGTAGTCGTGCGGGTCGGCCCGCACGAACTCGATCTGCTTGCCGACGGGGGAGCTGAGCACGAAGGCCTGCGCCTCGCCGAGGGGCGGGGTGCCGTAGTCGGCCGGGCCCGGGTCCACGGCGACGACCTTGCCGGAGGGGCCGACGGCGTCGGCCAGGACAATGGTCATGTCGCCCTGGCCGCAGCCGATCTCGAGAACCTTGGAGCCCGGGGCGACGCCCCAGGACTTGACGAGGTTCTGCCGGTTGGTCATGGCGGGGAGGTAGTGCTTGACGAACGCCTGGTTGTGGTGGGTCTTGAGGAAACAAGCATCCAGCTCCTCGGGGGAGCGCAATTGGTGCGCGGGAGCAGCCATTTTGGACTTCTAGACGTCTTGGACGGGCGGGCTGGATGTGAAAGTCTGTTTTTGCACGATGTGCCAAGGCTTGAGAGTCAGTCAAGCTGCTGTCTTGATGATATCCTCGTTAAGCTAGGTAACCGTTGGGAGAACCTTAAATATCTGGCAAATTCTCATCATTCCAAGTCTACATGTATCACGCCCAAGTCCTGCTAGTTGTCTTGATTCCTAGTTGAGCCTTGTGCCGACCGCTATTCCCGTCGCTGGCGTCGGAGTAGTCGTACCGCAATGCGTACTCCGTACCTTGAGGGTCGGCAGTGACGAATACATGCAATCCTGGCTGCCCGAATGGTAGTAGTCCACTGAGTCAGGTCCAATCAGGCGCCGCACTAGTCCCAGCCAAGCGTTTTGTTGTTGCATCAGAAGCCACTGGTAACCGGGAATATGCCAAGCGCTTTTAGTTGTCAAGCGGTGGAGCGAGTATATCCGTCAACGGGTCCTATTATCGTGCCAGTGCAAGGCCAGAGGAAGTAGCCGCGTGGGCGTCTGCATTTTGGGGCTTCTAGGCCCATGTAACTACATATTGAGACGTGGGTAAGCTATACACATAAATTATAGGGTTCCCGCCAAGCTCGCTTCCCACGCCGCGTCAGCGATGATTGATGTCGAGCACGAAGCCATCCCGGATTGCGTCGAGCTCCCGCTGCCCGAGCGCATCCTTGCCTTTCCAGCTGTGTCGGGCCCGCTGCTCGCTGGTCCAGGTGGTCACGTCGAACGCGTCGCCGCCGATGGCACCACCTTTCGCGGCCGCCGCCCCCGCCGCTCCCGCGCCGAGCTGCTGGACCGGCAGGGCGCAGGTGCGCTTGTACGCGGCGAGCGCCTCGGCCCATGCCCAAGGGTCGGCCGCCGCCTTGGGGAGGGTGATGTATGCATCCAGCGCCCGCGTGTAGACGTCCATGGCCTCGACCCCGCGCAGCGGGATGGCGTGCTTGGTCGAGTACGTGAGCACGTACGACGCGAAGCGCGCCGGGTGGAAGTCGAAGCTCTTCTTGGACGCCTTGGCCTTGGGCGCGCCCGCTGCCGTCGTCGGCGCCCAGCTGAGCTTGCTTGGCTCGAGTGCGCTCTGCCGCCGCAGCAGGTAGGCTAGCTTGAGGTACATGGCCATGACCAGGCCGACGTTGCGGACCTCCGAGTCCGGCTTCAGCAAGCCCGCCTGCTCGAGCGTCGCGAAGGTGGCGAGCACCATGCGCGCCACCTGCGCCGCCGTGGCCTTGAGCTTCTCGCCGTCGTCGACCGTGGCGATGCAGCCGCCCCAGTCCGAGAGCAGGAACATAGCCGTCGCCTCGACGATGGCCCACTGCTCGCTGCAGTTCTTGGCCCGCCGCGCCTCGTCAAAGTCCAGGAACAGGTTCTGCACCACCTCCATGGCGCCGTAGCTCTCGTGCCCGTTGAACGTGTGCATGTGGAAGTTCTCCGGGCTGCGCGTCTCGGCGTGGCAGCGCTGACAGCCGAAGCGGTAGTAGCCGGCATAGGACAGGATCCATTCGTGACCCAGGTGCTGTGATGCCGGCTGCTTGCAGATACAGGTCTCGCCAAAGTCGCACGGCGGCCGGTCCGTCTCGGCCGGGCTCTTCTCCGCCGGCTTTCCCGCGGCATCCTCGGCGCCCCGGTCGTCGTTAGCCTTGGTTGCGAACCGCGGCGCACGGCACATGCAGATGTATGCATAGGCCTCTTCCGGATCTTTTGTGGCATCCCGGTAGTTCATGTCGATGTTGGCCGAGTTAGACACCTTGGACCAACGCTTGCTCCTTGTGACGGCCGGGTGATAGCCAGGCGAAAGCCGCCCACCCTTTTCCTCCGCATTGGGTTCCGGAGCGGCAGGCACCTGGCTGGCCTCATCCGAGCCTTGCTTGCTGTCATCACCGGCGATGACCTCGCTGATCCTGACCTTCTTGGCGCGAGTGGTTGTCGCAGTCGCGGCATTCGCGTCTGCTTCCGCAAGTACCTTTCGTTTCGGCGGCATTATTAAAAATTATTAAAATCCAAGTCTAAAGAGAGGCAAGCAGAGAAGATGAAAAGCCGGTCTGTCCGTTCACATGGCCTGAAAAGCCGAGGTTGAAGGTGGTGAACGCGTCGTAGCGAAATAGCCAGACGACGCGTCTTTAAAAAAAAAAGCTTAAGTGGTCCGGTCCCGTTCAATGGCTCGCAATCGCCCCTCAGCAGCGCCGCGCTTTGGTGTGTTGCCAAATCGGGAAGACTGAACCGGGCAAACGTTCCAAAGTCGATGCACGCGTGCCTTTTGCTGCGCAGAAACTCTCTTCGTGTCTTTTTGCACCTGAACCGCCCGTTCCTTTGCAGATTCCTCCTTTTCTAAATTTGCCAGAAGTGCAGCCTTTTAATCTCGCTCACCCCCCGCCCCCAAGCCACGATCCCTGGACTGTGGAAATGGCCATTCGGCCTCTATCAGGGTTCCTGAGTCGCCCTTACCCACCTCCCCAGCTCACACACAGTATTTGACACCATTTTTTATGCCATGCGCCATATCCCCTGCATTCCAGAGAGCATCGAGTCTCGTTCTTGAAACCCATCGAGGAAAAGAAAACAAGCACAAGGCTCATGCCTGCCCGGCTTCTCGCGGTGTCTTGTGCATCTAGCGTTTGCCTTTTTTACTCCCTGTTTCCAGTGCCCTACTCCCTAGATATCTCTCCCCATATAAGTAGTCTAAACGAAGGTCTAAGAGTAAACTACAGGCCCTCTATAGGCGTTCATCATGTAGACTTCGATTCCTCAGTTAGTCCTCCTTCACGCCTCCGACCTTTCCTTTAGCCTTCCCTGTCTCGTCCACAGCAAGCGTGATATTGCTGCGGTCCAACCCAAAGCTAAAATCGACCACACCAACCAGGCCGCTCACGGCGCGGACAAGGCCCTCGAGGTCGTCACAGACCAATGAGCTGCACACCTGCATGACTGCAAAGTCGGCATATCCGGGCTTTTCCATGTTGCGGGCGTCCAGGATGCTGCTTACAGTCCCCTCGTCGTGCCGAAGGCCAAGCATGTCCGGGCCAGTGTACAAGCGCTCCTTAGCGCCCGTGTCCTCTTCTGCGCCGCCAGATCCTAGCTGTATAAGCCTTCCGGAGAGGTTGAAGGGCCGTGGCAAGGGCATGAAGGGGGGGAGGCTCTGGCCTGACAGCAGCGAGTTGGACAGAAGCGTCAGGGTGCTGAGGATTGTGTAATGCATGGGCTGAATGGTCCTGAGCTCCTGGGATAAAGCATCCATCCACTGTCGTCGGTTTGCTTCCTCCTCTTCCCGTTGCTGTTCTGACTGCTCGCCTTCCCTCGGGAGAACACGGGCTGGGTGCGTCACCGTATGGCCCATGAGTGTCAGATAACCCATGATGCGCATGCTCCGCGTGATGATTTCCTGGTACGCCTCACGCGGGAACTTCCCGCCGATAGTGGGCTCCCATTTCTCCCATTCGGCATGTTGTGCCATCGAGGGTACCAGTAATATGATGCTGCTAGTAATTCTATCCCGCGCTCTCCGGAGCTGCTGTGCGGGTGCGCTCCGCGCTTGAGCATCGCCGGCGGAGCCGTCAAGGACGGCCGAGAGCGCCGTGTTGATGACCCCAAAGTAGTTAGCGAGCAGGTACAGGGTCGCCGATACATCCCGGCGCAGCCAGGTGCGATCAGTCAACGGCGAAGGGAAGACGGTCCAGATAAAGGCGACAAGCGCGCCGCCAGCGACCGAGGCGAGTCGGTACGGCGCGAGTTCATAAGTTCTGTGGCTGGGATCAGTTTCATAGCAGCAGGCGTCAACAGAGAGAGAACTCACGGGTAGTATGGTTGGTTATTCGATGAAGCCGCCGCCGGACCGATTGTGACGACTTGGAGCTCGTACCCTAGGATGAGTAGCAGTGTGACGAGGACCATGATGATAGCGTTGAGCATGTGGGGAAACTTGATAAAGAAGTAATAGGTGATAAAAAGTGCAAGCCAGACGAAAACAATGACCCCGGGGATCTTCTGGCCGCCCAAATACCAGACAAGGATGGACAAGACCATGGCGATGAGCGTGCCTAGCACGCGGCTGAGCAAGCCCAGGATGGACTGACCAGATGTCATGCTCATGCCCATGGCGATAACAAACATAGCCCACACGAGCCTCTGCTGTGAGAAAAAGCTCTGTGTGGACTCCAAGAAAGCTACAATGCCGACAGTCATGTTGGCGAGCGAGACACGGACTCCAAAAGACGACTCCTCTGAGCCCAGGATCCCGTAGACCTCGCGGCAGCGATCCCCAATTCTCTGCCACAGTGTTGTTGGAGGAAGATGCTCGGGGTCTCTGCGCTTCTTGTATCCATCGCCGTAGTAAACAATGTCTGAGGAGGCCTCCAACGTCTCGGGGGCGCCCTTTGCGAGGCCGCTGTCGGCGCCAAATATATCGACGACCCATTGGCGAAGACAAGCTCCGGTGGGGACGATGAGCCGATTCTTGGACATGGTACCGTCCTCTATCTTCCGGTCGGCATATTCAGTCAGCTCCTGTACCGCCTCCCCTGTGGAGTGCATCAGGTTTTCGAGATACAGCATGACATAAAGCCGTGCCTGGTCTCGCTCCCGGCGGTTGGCAGCTGATTCATGACGAGGAGCGTCGCTAGTTTCGCCGTCCACGATGAGCCCGCTATCACGAGCCCAGGTTCGCAGCAGAGCGCCTTTTCTATCGCGGAATGCTTGCATCCTCTCTGTAATGACCTTGGAAAAGCCTGCTTGGCCGGGCAAGATACTATCTCCCTTGGCTTCGATATCGTCATCCGCCGTCTTCTTCTTGGGAGCCGGGGGAGGTGGGATGATTTCTAGACAGAGACCGGCGTGGAGAAGCCCCTGGTCTATGGCTTGGGACAATATACTGAAAGGCTCGTTCAGTTGCTTCATGATGTCGTTCCAGGCATCTATCTCGGGATGCTTTTGTACCCCGCTCCGGGCAGACTCATCTTGGTCAATGTCCCAGCCACGGCGCTCGGCCACTCGTTTGAAGATATCCGTCGTGGTAGTTATGCCGGACCTACTCCCAAATCAGCAACTCTCAACTGTAGTCGGCTCCTGGTTCATGACGTACAGCGGAGTGTATACATTCCGGATTAACTTGAATATTTCCTCCAGGGCTTCGGCGTCGAGTTTGCCCCAGGCCACCTCCCGCTTGGCGAACTCCAAATCAGCATGCGCTTTGCCCACAAGCTCCCTCAGTTTTGTCGCGGTCTCTGCGAGTGCCTTGGCTGCCAGGGCTTCCTTTGTGGGAGCGCCGGGCTTCTCTCGCGCAAACATGTCGTCCGACTCGAGCGTATTGAGGTACTTCTTCTGGAGCTGTGCCGTCCCCCGCGACAGCATGAGGATTCCCATCATCTCCTTGAAGATCACAAGGCGGCCACTGACTGGTACCACAATCAGGTTGACGGCGGTCGCGAGGGCCATGCCGGTGAACATGCACAACATCACCTCCTTGATGACAGCCTGGGCTTGGGCAGTCGTCGTCAGGACTGGCGATGACGTTGCTACGATATTGGTGATGGCGCTGAAGATGATGACGGGGATGTTAAGGCTGGGGATTTTGGCCCGGCAGGTGTTGGCGAGCCATATGCTGAAGAATAGCCAGACCCCGGCAACGGCTGACTGAGAGGCATTGTACTGCGGCAGGGGGGACGGCGGCGTGCCCGGCGGCGTCGTGTGGATCCGGGCCTGGATAGAGGACCAAGCGGTGAGCATGCCGACGCCGGCCGAAATGCAGATGGCGAGGCAGTTGAGAACCAGGTTCTGGATGTACTTCCCGCGTGGCAACATAGGCATCGCAAGAAGTGTGACCATGGGTATGAGATAGCCTAGATTGGTGAAGAATTGATTCACTGCGGGGGCCTGATACATGGCAAGTGCAATGGTAGCCGGTATTGAGCCTCTACAATGGATGTTAGAAGTACAGTAAGACGTCTGATGGGCCGGAATTTATAGTCTCGTACTTGAACATGGCTATTATTGTAGGGGCATCAAGGCCCAGTCGCGCCATGACGCCGGGTTTAGTCGAATGGAGTGGCCCATTAGGCTTCTCCTCGGTGCTTTCGTTCTTCTCGTCTTGCGGAACACTGGTATCTTGCCTCGTTCCCGGAACTTCTTTCTGGCCATCGGGCTCAACACCGCCAGTGAGCTGCACACTTGTGGCCATCTTGGTGTTACCGCTGGCTTGCGTTGCTCATAGAGATGCAGAGGGGTGTCCGTGGGAGCTTGTCGTATCGATATGGGCAGTATTATTCGAGGTGACTATTCGACATGTTCGACAAATCATCGAGCGCGTAGACTGCGCGTCTGTTGAAAGCTGGAGATGTGTCTAGGGTCAGACGTAAATAGGGGAGGCACGTAAGTATTTAACTATGTAGTCACCTTGGGCCATACACCATATTTGGCCCCCATCGATTCTACTAACTAAGCCTGGCAAGTCATTTTCGAAATCCCCACCAGAACTTGTGTATATGGCAAACAAAAGGACCTTCATTAACGCCGAGCTGCAACCCTGCAAGGATTCACGGTCCACGATCCGCTGGCCCTGGCCGCGCTATAACTCAGTCAGCTAGCTTTTTACTAGCCGGCTTGAGAATCGGGGGAAGGCGGGGGAGTGCATTGCGGGCGGGATCCCCTCGGGCGTAAGGTGCAGACGGGCACTCCGTCTCGTCTTCTCCGGGCGGTATGGCAGAAACTACCAAGCAACAAAAAACAAGCAGAATCAGGTCCTGGAATCAGGGACCGAATAACTAGCCGATATGTCCGAAGAGTTGAATCTGCTTGGGCGGCACGGTTCTAAGACAACAAAGCGGAATGCCGTTCTTAGCTAATCTCAGCTGATAAGACTGCGGCGATGTCGTTGGAGGAATACGCGTGCTCTTGGTTCATCGTGCTTATGCAGTCGTAGCTAGAGAAAGCCGCTAGGGTCTAGTCGTACTGGCTATGTTATGTCTCAGTCTCTAAGACCTCGGCCGATAAGGGAAGTATATTCTAGGTGGTACATAGACTATTTTGGCGACTGGTATCCTATGCAGCAGGCTTGGCGTTCTTGGCAAACCATAGGTTTGGGAAAGTCTCTGGGAACCATCAACCCCTCGGTAGGCTGCGTACCATAGCTACCACCCCTCTGCAATGGCATGCATGCTGCAGGCCGCGTATGCAGCCGGTTTCCGTCCTCTCGGCCGGAACACTCGGCCGGAAACTCACTTTCGGCCGAAAGCAGGATAAGGGTACTTTTGTTTTATATTGCCCAGATAGCCATCAAGAAGCCTCTATTGTACCCATTACCGAGATATCTTTGTGCCTTATATTTGCATACCAAATTATAGCCCCTGTATACGCTATATCGGCGTTGCCAAAGCTATGAGGTGATGAATAATGACCATCCTGGGCTTGGAGTCCGATGAGATGTAGTCTCGTAAATACGATGAGACGGCCCCCAAGCGAGGCCTTGATCCCTTGTCCCCGGCAAAGGAATATGCAAGAAATTGACACTTCGATTCTAATGGACCTGCAGTTGATATATGGTGACATAAGACCATACGAGGTGCGGGTCGACATGGGCGCAACAGGCCCGGGGTAGCCCTCAGAACTAGGACTATTAGCTCCTTAATCGCGAACAAATATACACCGGCAAGCACTGACTTGGTACGGAAATGCCAGGTGTCTTTCTAATATATGTTTATAGAAAATAAAGGATTCTTTCTGGAGTATTTTCTGCCTTGTTGGTCTAACTATGGAGGTCAAGGAATATGGTACTAGGTTTTTCGGTAGGAAGCACGCCAAGGAGTGACTTCATCCCCTACGAGCATCCAGCCACTTATTATGTATGCCCTCGTTATACTTGAGAATTCTGTTCTTCTCGTGGCGTTCGTGAGTTCTCAGCAAATGTATCTACTCCGTAAGCCAAAATCCCGCCACTCTGCCCTTCATGCAAGGACCTGAGATGAGTATCTACGAATCTTCCTGCGAAAAGGTGTAAGGAGGAGGAATCTGTGCATGATGTGGCATGTATGGAACAGACCGATTTTGCCCTGTAATGAGATCCGGGTCTGCGCATGATACTAAGGTGCTGCGGCCTGAACGGAGGCTGCACTCGTGACGCTGAGACGAAGGCTCAATGTTTACAACTCGGGTTCGTACCCAAAGGTTGTGAAGCTAAGGCAAGGCAACTAGGGACGCCAAGGTGAAAGCCGCATCTAGGCCATTTCCTAATGCCGCAGGACTTCGAGCTAGAAGCAGAGATGCAGAGCGGGTCTCCACCTAGGGTTTCCCACCAGAGACGACTGCAATACATGGCGATTAACGCGGATGGGGAACTGCACTTTCGGCTTGCAAAGGTGCAACTATTTCTCTGCTTGTGTCGCCCAGCGCTCACGCAAACTTGCCACTGCATGTGCAAATATGGCAGGTTTCGGGAGGACAGGCCCAATCAGCGGGGCCAATGAATGCAGGCCCATGCGAGGGTGCATCTCGCCGTCATCCACCGTCAGCGGCTCGGCCATTTTGGGCATTATGCACATTCCGCAGTTCGTGGACGATCCACCTTGCAGCTGGTACAGTACATTGCGTCTTTCTCGGGTCTCCTGGATCGTGTCGCCTCCCCTCCAATCTCTCTCCAAACGGTGGGCTGACGGCGGGCGGGCGTTCGGTCTCGTTCCGCGTGCCGGTTGATCCATGCCTGCCTGAACGATACGGGGTTGGGAGAGGGGGGGGGGGGGATGTGCGCCGGGATGAGGAAGGTAGGTACTTGTAGCACAGAGAGACAGGGAGGGGTTATCACGATGTGAGGCGCTAGCGGGCAGACGGCGGGCGATTCGTCCAGGGCTTCGAGGGCTGATTCGTCCCCTGCCCAGCGCGGTCCTTGATGGTCCCCTTCCGTGCAGGCTAAGCTTTGGAGCGATCCAACGGGCGGACGGGATCGTCCCACCTGATTCCCGGCGCTCCTCGCTTGCCCCCGTTCCCGCCCATTCCGTCATGACTTTCGATGACTTTCGTCACCGAAGGCGCTCTGGGCCAAACAGCGAGCCAGGCGCGCCCGCCACGAGCCCTCGAAACTATGCCTGCCAGAGCCTGCCCCATAGTTATACCCGTCCATCTTTTCTCCCGGGTTCTGGGTGGCTTGGCGATCCACGCGGTGGAGGCGCGAGGCAATTGGTTAGGTAAATGTTCGCTGGCAATAAACTGGCCCGGCCGCGCAACCGACCGGTGACGCAGGCGACGACTGGCTGGCTGCCGCCGGCGGGCGTCCTGGGTCGCCTTGCCTCGCACCGGCTGCTCGGTCAGGACCCATTTCGTGAGGTCAGGCTCCCTCACCATCGCTCGCTTCGCCCGCTCGTTGCTTTGTGCCAAACACCCCCGCCTTCACCACACCCTTTTCCTTATCGTCGGCAACCATGTGAATGGCCACGCCCGTCTCCAGCCCTGCGCCATTTCTTTTTTCCTTTCTCCTTCCGTCTCCCTCCGTGTAGCCCATATGGGTCCATACGCCCCGTACAGTGTGTGCAGTCTGCCCGCAGTAGAAAACTTGATAAGACACGCGTTCCTCGCGCCTCCAGCGACCCGTAGCCTGGCCTCCGATCCTCTTCTCCTGCCTTAGTAGTACACAATCCCCCACCAGGCTATTTTTGGGCTGCCACGCCGTCCAATTCGGGTTCCAGCCTTGGGTTCGGGAACCCTGACAAGAGCGGCATCCCACCCCTGTTCCTCTCCCCCCCCGTCCCCCAATCCTCACCGCATTGCGTTTCATGTCCCTGTGTTGGACGGAGCGGCGCGGCCGACCATAAGCACAACAGCTTCCCCTGACCACCGACGAGCTCCAACCTTCTTGCTCTCTTTCTCTCTTATTCCTTCCTCTTGGCCAACGTCTTCTCGACAGTCCACACTTCTGCTTTCCCTGCGACACCTGCATGGATACCACAGTTGCATGACAGGCAGAGCTTGTCATCGGTGCATCTCGATCTAGGAGCGATTGCCTGCGATAGCGTAGCAAGCACACCATAGATTGCGGCAGCCTGACCTGGACGCCGTAGCCTTCTAGGAACCCGACCAACAGCTGGGACCCATCGATCCGGACCAGGATTGTTCTTTTCAAGGCATCTTTGCACGTACATCAGTAACAAGCCGCCACGATGCCGATGTACCGCACCCCTCCTTCCACGCCCCCGAGCTCCCCTCCCCCGTCTCGCTCACCCTCCGCCTCGCGGTCCCGCACCTATTCCAAGAGAAGCTCCAAGACCAACTCGCGTTCCCGCTCGTCCTCCCAGTCCTCGGCCCGCTCGCACGCCTCGCGTGCCTCCACCACCACCCCGTCCAAGGAGTCCGTGATCAAGACGTCGCTGGTGTTCCTCGGCAGCGTCGCGGCCGCCACCTTCGCGGCCCACAAGTTTTGGCCCAAGGGCATCACCTACGGCGACAAAGAGGAGTGGGAGTGCGAGGAACACGCCCACCGCAAGGTCAAGAAGGACCTGCGCGAGGAGCGCGCCCGTGCCCGGAAGGAAGTCCCGGACCGCCGGGGCGAGTATGCGTATGGCACGCGGGAGGAGCGGAGGGCACGCTATCGCGAGGGCGCCACGGGTAGGCCCGGCGGCGGCCGAGGTGACAGCACCTATGTGGCGCGCGAGGAGGTGTACGAGCGGGTGGTGCCGGCCCGTGGCGCCAGCCGCGAGCGGGGGATGAGTCGGGACCGCGGCCCAGAGCGGGAGCGAGAACGGGAGTGGGATCGCTACAGCCAGAGCAGCGGCAGCGGCAGCGGCCGGGGTCGAGCATCGAGCCGCGATCGGAGCGCCGAGCTCCAGATAGAGCGCCAGACGGTACGGCGCGAGGCGCGATATTACCCTCCCGCACCACAGCGGTACATGCTCGAGCCCGCCCCGCCGCCGGCGCCGCGGCGGCAGAGCATGGACCGGAGCCAACAGCGACGGCCCTGGGAGGAGGACCCGCCGCTGCGTGAGAAAGAGCCTGTCTACGTCTCACGCGGCCCGCCGCCCGAGCCGCGGTCTCGACGCGCGAGCCTGGAAAGAGGCCCGCCGCCTAGGACGTACGAGGATGAGCCCGAGGTGGTTTATGTCTCCCGAGCTGCTCCCGAGCCGAGATCCCGGCGTGTCTCTGTCGATCCCGGCTCGAGGCGGAGGTATGAGGATGACGAGTATCGTCGATAAACATGGGTTAGATTGCGAGTGACTTTAGGGCTCACCAGAGAGGATAGAGATGTATAGGGATTCTGCCGGCGGGGGATGGGATGGCGTTCGGGGTATTTCTTTAGCTGGAAACTTGATGCATGGTCTTGTCATACCCACTGTATTTGCCTAAGGTCCTGACTATTTGGTTCGCACTTCTCTCCATTCGGCCGTGTCTTCGGGAGGAGTGGGGTAGTGGTCTAGTCACGTCGCTGACCTCTATAGACACGCTGGTGCACTTTAAGATCAAAATATTTGTGATGCAAGCAAACCCCTTCGCCATTCCAAGCATGTGAGCTAGCCTACTTAGCTAGCGGCATATATTCATTACATCGGAGTAGACCAGCACGATCTATGCAAGCTCATCTGCGCTATCATCTTGTACCACCCGCGCCTTGACCTTTCTCTTCCGGCCCTTCGACTCGGGCGGCGATTCGGAGGCGCTCGACTCGGCGCTCCGTGCTGGGCTGGCCGGGGGTGATACCGTTAGATCCATCACCCACTTCCCCCACGCATCGCCGGCTGTCTTCATTACCCAGACCGGGTTCATATCCGCCTTGAACCAGCGCTCACCCCGTGTCGTGCTGCGGGAACCGCCTTCCAGAGCGGATAGGGCTGCGCGTGTCGTGCGCATGCGTTTTCTGCCCTGGCCGTTCTTACCGCCTTCGCCCAGAACGCTGCTCAGCTTCTCGCGTTGCTTCTGAAGGTATGTTTCGTACGCGACGATACCTCTCACATACGGCGCGACATCGAGCACAATAAGCTTGAGCGTGCGGTCGAAGACGGAGGGATCCAGGTATGTCACGGGAGCCGGTGAGCTTGTATCTGCCACAGCGATGGGATCGAACGCAAACGCAAAGTCAATGCGTGCGACGGCTGGCGTGTATGGTTGGGTAGTGGTGAACTGGTTCTCAATGCTATCGAAGAGCCTTGGTTGCTCGAGTGGTGGGAGCGCAGGAACTGTGGCGGCATGTTGGGCATTGGCGTGCTTCCGAAGAGATGACTGGCTAAGAGACTTGATTGCGCACGGGATCGAGGTCGCCAGCGAGTTGTATCGTGTCAAGAGGGGCGTGTCCAGAGGTCGGAGGCCGCAGATGAAGTCTTCACGGGCCTTGTCGGGTAGCGGAGGAAGCGTTGCATCAATGGACTCCTGTTCACGTTAGTCCGCGCCGTATCCGACGCTCCATGGAATAGCTCACCTGCTTAAATAACCCAAACGAGCCATAGGAGCAGAGGTCAGCAGCACTCATAGCATCGGCAAGCATGCCATAAGCGTCCAGAGCAGCTAATTTGTCCGAGGCTGGGGCAGATGCGAGAGCATCCAGGCTGTTAGCCCATGTCGAGAGATCTTCCGATGCATGCCAGTGCTCGAGATCAAGTTGCCACGAATCCCAACACTGGGCAAGCAGCTCCTCTTCGATAGCGGTTGGGCCGACGGCTAGGTCTACGGCGCTATCGCGTCCCAGCCAGTTCATGCCCCGTTGGTATGTATCCTCGCTCACAACGCGCACTACCTCTTTGTTCTCGTCCAGGTCGACACCCTTAGGCCAACGGGGATAGAACCACTCGAAGCCGCCGCGTCGGTCGCCTGTGCCGATCTGGCACCAGTAGTTGAGATCTGTCGTAGCAGCGCGAAGGTCTTGGTGCCTTGACTTATATAAGGCCTCGACTGGCTGACGCTTGAGAGCATGGCCTTCGTTGGCGGCAATCAGAAGCAGTCGATCCACAGCGAGGCTCACAGGAGGTGGACTGAACCGCATGATGGCGTGGAGGGCCAGAGACTGCAATGGGAGCAGCGTTTCATCGTTGCAGGTGATGATGAAAGGCCGCTTTGACTGGGCCGCAAGAGTGACGATGGTGGTCCAGAACTGCTGGTCCTTGTCGTAGAGAATATCAGCTTCGTCCAGCAAGATGAGAGACTGCTTTTGGCTCTTGCTGGAAGCTTCTGCCTTTGCCTCCTTCTCGGGCTTGACCTGGGCAGGCATGACAGCTTTCTTTGCCTTCGCCGTCGCGGGAGTGGCCTTGAAGAACGCGTTCATCGTTGCCTGTTTGCCAGATTTGACCTCCTTTTCTGTCTCGTCTTGCGCCGCCGGCGCCGGCTGGTCTTGCTCTTCCACCTGACGATGCTGAACCAGGTGGTTCGTCGTCATGTCGCCGATCCTCTCCATGATATCCTTGCCGCTTCTCCTACTGCTCGAGTTGATCTCGAAGACCTCGAAATCGAGCTCCTTGGCCGCAGCGTACACGGCCGCGGTCTTCCCGCACCCGTGGGGGCCGCTGATCACCACGATATTAGTGACTCGGGTCCCTTCCTTACTGCCGCGGCCAGCAAGATCCCCCGATCGAACCACAGTTTTCTTCATGATGCCATGACCCCCACTAGGTAGCCAGTCGGCCTCGTTGTCGGAAACCTCATTCATCTCGTTGTCCTCTTCGTCGCTCGAGACGATGAAGTCGTCAAGCTTCTTCTTTTTCTTCTTCTTTGGAGCGCTGGACTTGCCCTTTTTGGGCTTCTCACCGTCTCCGGAGCCTGTATGCACGGACTGGACAATCAGGGCTTGCAGCCAGTCGCGAAGCATGAAAGCCTCGCGCCCGGGCTGGAGAACCTCAGAGGCAGAAGTAGGCGCATATTTCTGCGTCCACATGGCATTCTCACACTGGGACTTGTCGAAGGCTGAGAGGCCTGTCCTGATCGACTCGAAGAGAGGCGCTATTTGGGGCGCTAATTGATGCTCACCCGTCGGGTTCGAGCCCTGGCTGACACGAGCCTTGTGCTTCGACATCAGCTTCTTCCCGCCGGATGGCTGCGGCATCGACCTGCAGCTCAGCTCTCCCAAGATCCGCTGCTGCAGCTTGCTGCCACTCTCAAAATGCTTCTGGGGTAGCCGGAGCTGCGGAGGGGCTGGAGCGAAGTCATCTCCGTTGATATCTCGGACAGCCTGCAGCTTGGCAGGAATGTCCATCTGAGCGGTGACATGGGTCATCAGCGACTCGTGCGCGGGAATCGTTACTGCGTATCCCTTTGACTTTCTCATCGAGTACTTGGACTCGGTGCTGGTTGTGTTCGGTCCTGGCTGATCGTCCTCTCCTCGAGCATGGACGGCGCCCTTCCACGGCCACGCTGGCGGTTTCGCGCCGGCAAACTTAAGGCCGGCGTTCTTCATACCGAACTGAGGCATCTTGATGGGCGCACTAGCCTTCGGTTTCTTCGGTGAGCATGGCGTTGATGTGAGCTGCCGTGCCTTTTGGGCACCGGCTGCGGCACTGGCTTTGCTCTTCTCTTCGGTAGTACTGTCCACAGGTTTTTCAGCTGGAGCTTTTGCCTTTCCTAGGAAGAAAGGATGTGTCGTCTTGGTCGCTACAGTTGGTGTAGGGCTGGGGTTCACTGGATCCTTGTCGAGCTTTGCAAAATGGGATGCGATGTTGGCACCTGATGATCCGGCCTTCGGTAGCTTTGTGACCTCTCCTTTCGACTTTTTCTTCCCTTCAGGCTTGTCTTCTTGACCAGGCGTGTCCACTTTCCGTCGCTTAGTTTTCCGACCGCTCTTCTTCTCGAGCAAGTCGTCGTCAAAAGTCTCGGCTACCTTTGGGGGAGTAGCCTCGCGCGTGGGATCGGATGCAGCGTCGGAGGATCCTAGCGGGTCGACATTCTCCTTGCGCTCTGCGGCCGTTGACGACCGATCAGGGGCGAAGAAGGGATGCACACGCTTGGGCTCAACCTGCCCCACAGGATTGACACTAGCACCCATCTTAAGGACAGCGACCGACCCCATTCGGACTCAATCGGGGCTCCTCGTCACGTCCCCGAGCTTTCCGTACTCCTAGGCGTAGTATTGAGAGCGAATCTGCATTCCTTCGTTTCGTCGTGTCCAAGGTCGTGAGGCTCAGCCACCGGATTCTCGTTGCGGGCAGCGCCAGAAGGAGAGCGCGGCAGCGAGAGTATCCGACCGCTCAGTGGTGTTAGCAATTGCTTTCGGCTTCCAGAGGCTGGCTCATGGATGTATCCCCTCGAGAGTCGTCGCTGCTTGTTTGGTCCAGAGTCGGACGACCGAGCGTTGCTGGCTAGGTAAAAGGGAAGCTAGACACTGCATATGGCGATCAGATAATGTACATACAACGAGGAACGGTCGCAGGTTACCTGTGTGTCTGAATCTGCACGGTGGTAGCTGCAATGCCGAATCGAATCACGCGGTCAGCCAAATTTGCGTAGACTCGTGTGCAAGGGTTAATTAGAAGCCGTGAAAGAGGATGGGGGGTCCGAAATGCTTGTGAACGCGCGATGAAGCAAAGGGACTAACTTTGGGCTTTGGTGTTTGGATGCGTAGTGCGTGAGTTGGAGGACATCGAAGTCCCGTGCCGGATGCGGGAGGCTATCGGGCAAGTCCAAACCGCGTCGCCGCAAACCTAGAAAGCGCGTCTGGCGTAAAGTGGACCGTGTCGTGCTGCACCGACTTACATCATCCGCTGGGAACGGGTTAGGCGGGGCAGTCGGTGCTGAAATGGCCGGCGACCAGGCGGGCCCCACTATATTCCAGTCTGCCCCGCCATCGGGTATTCCCCGGCAAGAAGCTCTCGAACTTTTTTTTTTTTTTCTGCTTCTAGGTCAACATTGAGAGCGATCCAGAGTTTCTTGGTGATACCTTCACAGGAGAGCCTGGGTATTTGACCTCCACCCAGAGCAACATGGCCTCCAACTTTCACATACAGGAGCCTTATGTGCTTACAACTCTCCCTGCACCGTTGGAACGCCTGAATGGCCCTGGCCGGTACTCTGTTGGCGAGGTCTTTGGCCAACAACCAGGGTCCAAGAAGAGAAAGCGAGCCGAATTGTCGGTGGGCATTGATGGCGATGCAGCCAATCTCTACGATGTGAGACAGCATCTGAATCCTGCTGACAAGAAACTCCTTCTGACCATGGCTAGGTGGCCTCCAACAACCTCATAACTTCTTACCCCATCCCACCTCAGTCGTTCTTTACTTGCCCGCCTTATTCTCTGCGATGGAAAGCCCGCGCAGGCAAGGATCTCACCCGCTACACCTACATCTCGACCCAAGATACACTCTCCTCCAAGAAGCAGATCGTATTGTTCAAGGATGTCCTCGGCGCTTCTGGAGACACGACTTCGACCTCAGTCGCCCACACCCACACCTACAGCTCCCCGATTATTTACCTGTCGTCTATCAAGACCAATCCGACCGCCGAGGCGGTCAGCGACAAGCAGCCAAGCTCGAGTATAATTGCAATCACAGAGGAGGGTACCATCACCTGCTTCTACGCGGAGACACTTAAACAGCGTTGGACAGTTGGCTCGTCGGTGCTCCTGCGGGGTCTGCCCTCGTCCAGCTCTCAAGGGAAGGTGGAGTTTGTGCAGGCTACCACGGCAGCGGACGCCATTGATGGCATTTTTCAAGGAAAGGATGATTCTTTTGGGATCTTCCCCCAGAAGGTGCATCGTGATGGCTTCAACCCCGACATCTTGGTCGTCGTCAACTGCGTAGAACAGGCGCGATCGCGCACCCCACAGCGGTATCTACAGATTCTCGCATTCACACCAGAGAACGGTTCACAGAATGCGGGACAAGCTTCCGTGCTTCCTGTTTTCGCCACCCCAATTCCTGCCCAGAATGAGACCAAAGACAAGTCACCGGAACTGCGATTCGATATTCGGTCAGGCTCGCTCCAGAAACTGACAGGAGAAACTCTCTACTCCTACAGCCTAACCGGAGGGTCTGTTCGGCTAGAGAGCACACTCGAAATCCCAAATGTAGTCTCCTTCTTGCGGCTATCTAAGACATCGGTTCTCGCTTGCACATCATCCTCACTAGACGTCTACAATCCGGTGTACCGTTCGATCCAGGCAAGCACGCCCATCAACCCCGCGGACCAGGCCACGGACCATTCCCTCCCTTACCGACGGGAAGACCAATACCGCCTCTTCAGCTACTTTGCAAGTCGTGAGATCGCCGTGGGCGTGCGGGGCTCGGCGCTCATTGCGGTTCAAGTCGAGCCGCCCAAGACTCGATCCATCAAGCGGCGCGGGGAAGGGCTGCTCATCGACTCCATCGGCCGGGGAATTTCGCGGGCACAGGTTGCGGTGAAACAAGGCAGCGAGGATCAAATTGAATCCCTCTTTGCGAATCAACTCCCCGGCACCCTATCAGACAGCTACTGGGCTGAGTGGCAAGAAGAAGTGGCTAAAGCAGACGCCCTTCTTAGTGCCCAAAGAATTGCCGAGTTTGAGCAGCTCCTGGCCAGCAAGTTTGGCGTCCAGCTCGCAGAGACCAAAGATAAGACCAATGGAAAGGTTCCATCGGACGCCAAGCCTCTCCCCGAGTGGCTCTGGCCCTCGAGCCGAGCCGAATACCCACGAGTGGACAGGCGCTGGGTGCTCTACGCGATCAGCAAGGCATTCGCGTGGGACGAGAGTGCAGGCGGTGAGCCAGGTGCTACCCATCTGACTTGTCAGATATCCGAGGGCGGGCTTGTCAGCTACTTGGCTGATGCCGGCCACTTGACGGTAGCGAACATTACCTCCGCGTTCAGGGAAGAGACCAGAGACCTAGAGCAGGCCGAGCTCGTCGTGGCCGAGGAATTGCCCCAACTGGTGGCATCTATCGACCCAACCCTGGAGTTGCTCGCCAGCTTCCTTTCTGCGACGAAGCTCGGGCCAGCGGAGCTCCTCTCGTCAGTACGCCTCATCATTCGGAGCCTGGACTTGGTCCAAGACCCCACGAAGCTGCAGGGGCTCATTGCGAACGGAGAAAACGGGGCGGACGAGACAGATCTTATCAGCATGGAGCTCGACAGGGCGGAGCAAGAGCTGAAGATGACCGAGTTTTACGTCAACGACACGAGCACGCGGGCTCGGGGCCTGGGCGTAGCATTCAGCAAACTGGGGGCTTGCGCAGCGCCCGCGACCGTCAAGAGCATGCGGCGCCTGCTGAAGCCAGAGGAGATGCTGTGCCTCGTCAATATCCTCCGGATGGAGCTGGTGAAAGATGGTTGGACCACCCGCTATCTCGACGCCCCGCAGCCGGAGAATGAGGAAGGCGAGGCACCGCCCGACGGAAGCATACAGCTCATCGCGGACCTGCTCTGCAGGTGCATCGATGCTATTGGATCTGCCGGCTTTCTGACTAACAACGCCCTGTTCACCGCCATGACTTCCCATGTCGACATGGCCGAGTTCTTCCAGCAGTTCAAGGCGGAAATCAGCGTTGCCCTAGAGGGCATCGAGGAGGCCGTCCGGCTACGCGGCATCCTTACCGAAGTGGTCAAGTACGGGGCGAGCCTGCAGAAGCTGCAGCCGCACGCGAGAGGCAAGGGGGTAGCGATTGCGGCTAAGCCTAAGCAACCGGCGCTCGACGCCTTCCCTGCTGACGGGCGCATGCTGCCGCTGGGACTGAGGGCATCCGCGCCCCGCATCTCACAGGAAAAGATTATCTCGGGAGGAGAGATCGTGCAGAGGAGCAAGAGAGAGACGGCTATGCTGGTGCGCAAGAACCTTGGGCCGTACATCATCGAGAAGGTTGGCCCCAAGCACTAGAGGGGGGGGACAAGGACGATGCAGGCCTTTCGCACTTGCTGTATACGTGGTGCTGTACATAGGTTGTCTAAAAGGATATACCCAATCCAATCCGAAGCGGATTCGTGTCATGGATTCCAGTCGTCCGGTAAACTCCCACCGTACCACGGTGATGCGGTGTGAGAGATGACTCCATAGAGTGGCTTCCATCGGCTCTCTTGACTCACCGAGAACCCGTCGGAGGCTATGGTGTAAGCATCACAAGCCGGGACCGCTCCTCCTCAGGGCGGCAACGGATTGATTCGGACGGTGGGGGGCCCTACATAGAGTTCGCCTAGCCGTTTGAACTCACCGGCGCTGTCTCTCGCTGCTTGAGTCGTGCATTGGCGGGGACTGCGAACCACGAGGCCAAGGCAGTAATTTAGCTCCGGGCACAATGGCCTTGTCCCTCCGTCGAGGCGGAGCCTCATCCGATGTCCGGTAGGGCCATCCCAAGCAAACTCTTACCCTCGACACTAGCGGGCACGACCCCTTAGCTAGTCCCACGGTTACACACGGCTCGGGGGATTTTTTTTGCGTGTCACCCTAATTCCGCGGTTCGAGACGACGACTCGTCGGCGATGCTGCCTGGCGAAATGCCCTCCTGAAGCGCAAGACTCCGCGGCCGTTGGTCGGGCGAGATATTATCAGTACCCGCGATGCTATAGCACCCGCAGTGGAAATTTTTTTTTGGGGGACTGAAGCAAGGTAGAAGTGCAGTTTTTGCTGGAGCCTTTACGAAGGCCGCCGTCGGGGATGCCTCCCGCGCGAGGTGCCGATAGGGCGGCCAGGGCGATCAGTCCGCGGGCCCTCGAATCGCACACCTGCCGAGCCGACTGTGGCTCTCCGCTGGCTGCAAGACGGGCACGGTGATACAACAGGTGGTGGGGGCGTGGACTTCCTGGGTTGCGCGCGGAGGGGTCTGCGTGGTTGTGCTGTTGTTCTTGTCTTAGCCTTTTTTCCCCGCCAGCGTGTCAACGGTACCACCCCAGACTGGCAGCGTGGAGAGCAGCGTGGAGACCAGACGCGCCGGTTGTCTGTCGAAACTGGCGACTACATGCGCGGGCGGTGGTGAGCACAATAAAGTGTATTGCAGCATCACGTAGAGACAGCCTCGATGCGGACGGCGCCCGTGCAGGGAGGAACCGAGCGCTCTCGTCCAATCGTCGGCGCTGTACATGGCAGCTGGCGGTGGCGGAAGGGCTACACTGCATGCAGGCTACCGGGAGCCGTGTATGCTTTGCTGCCCAGTTGAGGCAACCCGATGGCTTAGAGCTGGAGAAAGTTTATTTGCTCAAATCGGTCACGAAAGAAAACATAAGCCTACGGAGAGCTCCTTGCAGCTGCGCATCGCGCATTTTCCCGGTCTCGTCGGGAAGGGAAGGAGGAGGAAGCACCACCGCCGCTGCCTAGGCCGGCCAATCATGCCACTTAGACCTGGTCTACGTCTACTTCAGCCAGGGGCACAGCGCGCAGCGGGCGATGCGCCGTGGGGTCCTGTGTTGTTGGCATCATTGGCATCAGAAGCTAGGGCTGAGTGCGAGGCCGGTAGGCCGTGTTAGGGCCTCGGCGGCCTTCCAATGAGCAGGCCAAAGGGGGCTCTCGACTGCGTTAGGCCAGATGCACCGTCCGCCTCGTGTTCCTTCGCCGGCGGCTGGGCTCCTGCTCCGCGCTGCCGTCGCTGCCGTGTCCCCTCCTTTTGGCCAGTCCGGACATCGCCGCGGACGAAGAACCGTATGGAGTAGAAACGTAAGAGCGGTAGAGAAAAAAGAGGAGGAATACGAATGGGGGGCCGCCAACAGAGGACTGCAACTTCGAGGTCGAGGCCCGGGCCTTCTGCACGTCACTCTCGAGCATAGCCGCCACGGCAGCAGCCAGATTGCTACGAAGCTAGGCTCTATTTCCATGTGCTCTCATCGCTGCCCTGATGTGTCGGGGAAGGAGGGGGTGGGAGGGGCAGAAGGGGTAGACCCTGCTGATCAGCGAGACCCTTTGCACAGCGCGCAGCCGAGATGCTAGGAGAAGTGAGGGCTTCTTCCAACAAGAAAATCTTGATTCCACTGCAGCGGTCCGGGAGAGGCTTTGTTTCAAAACAGCCGGTCTCTGGGGCCTTCTCCCGCGGCTTCTGCTGCAGGATTGGGCTTCGGGCCAGGATTGTCCTCGCATCGCGATCGGCGAGGCGTGGCCCCTTTCCGCGTCGATGGGGGGGGATTGGCATGGAAGGGAGGCATGGAGGGAGGGTCGGCGGCCAAAGGGAGAGGGCCGTCTGGCAAAAACAAACCAGTTCGTGTCTTCGGCCATGAGCGAATGCAAAGGCCAATCTAGCTCGGTGGCGGTGCCTAGGTTGGCGGATGACACCGGGCGGGTGGGGTGCTGGCTGGCGCGCGCTGATAGAACAATACAACAAATACTGGGTCGCCACGCAGCCCTAAGCCCTTGGATTTGCGGGGGACGTCTGGGCGATGGACCGTCCTCGCTTAACACGAACCCAAGTCCTGCCAACCAAATGGAGCCAAAATCGACGGGGACTAGCCCAAGTCATGCGCCCCCCTCCATATCAGTGAGGTCGACGGTGGATCCTCGCCTGCCGGGGTTGCTTTGGGTGTTCACGCAGAGACACTCCAGTGGCCTGCCCCAGCGCCGTGCCATTGGGCGGCACCAGCTCCCGCACCAGAGGGACCCAGAGGACAGGGGTCCCCCCTTCGCCAACATGTTGTCATGGAACCGGCAACCGCAAGACGTCATCTTGACTGAAGTGGGCGCGTTTCCACCCGGCCGGCGCTCCCAGCCAGCCAGCCAGCCAGTCTTTGCCAGCCGACGGGAAACCGCAGCGAGGTCACACATGTCACACATCCCGAGGGCGAACTTTGTCTCTGCCTGCGTACACTTGGCCCGCTGCCCTCGCATTGTTGATCACAGCTCAGCAAGGCATCCATAGGCAAGCAAAGAATTTTTTTTTTCCACAGTGGTAGGAGCTATGGAGCTACAGCGCCACCGCTGCGGCCCCCTGCTGTCTCGCTTTCCCTCTCACTTCTGACTGTGTTGTTTTTTTTATCTTACGAAGAGCCATTGCTTGGTTCATACGAATAAGCCAGTCAGAAACGAGCAGGGGCGCGAAATTGGCAAATACGGGGGCGGACAAGCGCGAGGTTTGCTGCATGAGCCTGCAGAAAGGGGAGCAGTAAAAAAAAAAAGTTGGGAGACACATACGGGTCCATAGAGTGCCAGATCTCGCTCTAGCTCAATCTAGGCCACAATCTGCCTGTCTTCTGGGCCGGCCGGTGCCCAACAAGACGCGCGACGGGCCGCTTGGGCGTGCTGTTTCCTTCCCTTCCCCCCGCGCCAAACGTGTCCTTACAAATGCGACGAGGGAATGAGTGAACGAAGTCGAGGCGAGGGTCGATGTTACGTTTCGAGCAAAGAGGATCGATCAGCTGGGCGCTGCTCTGTCCGTCATAGTTTAACTAGGCCGATCCGAGCACCGACGCTCTTTCCCGCGCCCATCCATAGACTTGGCCCTTTCCCGTTTCCTCTGCCCCTCCCCCTCCGCTCGCACCGACCACGCATGTCCGTCATATCCAGGCGCTAGCTCCTTAGACCAGCAAGACCAGTCTGCACCACGTTTCGCGTGCCGACTTGTTCCTGGCGCTTCCCTGATCTCAAAGCGCCCGCCCTGTCTGCCCCCCGGCTCGTGACTGCTCCCAACACCCCGCATAGGCGCAGCCCTCCCTCGACCACCGGGCCTGCCTGACCTTACGGAGCGCTTCCCATCCTTTCCTAGCTCCCTCTCTTAGCCTCTGCCATCATCGGCTTGACTTTGCGCTTGCAGCCCCAGGCTGGCACCCCCTCTCGCCAGCCTTGTACCATAGGACTACCACCAACACTCTATTACTCATCATTTGCGTGCCCCGTCTTACATCTTGGGCTTTCCCCAAGGCGTTCGCCTCGTTTCTTCCTCCCACCGAAACCCAAGCACTCTACGCGACCAGCGCGACCAACCAGCAACACTGCCTGGCTGGAGCCTCCACGACATAGATTCCGTCCCTCTGGGACACACAGACTCATATTCTCCATATTGACCAGAACGCATCCCCTTCTGAAGCCCCCCGCCAGCACCGGCACCCCTTCCTGAAGGAGCCCTGCGAAGATTCCCTTGTTGGTAGGCATGGCCGTTCCCAGTGGCAGCACCTTCTCGCCCGCCTCCAGCATCAACCAGCTCGATGCTATCGCACGACAACTGTGCCGGCGGGCGCGCACCGCAGGGCCCGAGTTTGACGACGTCGAGGCTGCCGTGCTCGGACTGCACACGGTGCTGAAGCACTTACGCGCTGAGGCCGAGGACCCCGACAGCCTGCTTAACGCCGCGCCAAGCCCGACCAGCGCGGCGGCCGGCGAGCCCGCGCAAAACGTCTACGTGCGCAAGCTGATGCCTATCGTCGAGGATGTCGATTTCACGCTGAAACAGCTGGAGGCGACCCTCGACAAGTACGGCCGCGGCGACGAGGGTGACAGCATCCATGCGGGGAAGCAGGGCGAGCTATCGCTCCACGAACGCGATGTTGTTGACCTCATGCGCTCCAAGCTGGCCGCCCAGAAGACGGACATTGGCTTGTTCCTGGACACGGTCCAGCTCCAGAACCAGGCCAGGGACGGGGACGGGGACGGGGAGGGAGACAGGGACGCGCGGGGCCTCGTCACCTACAACCCGGCGGCCAATGCGGAGCAGGCCGACAGGATCAAGGACAAGGTCGATGCTATCGCGACGCGGCTGTTCCGCCGCCGAGATGGGGCCAGCCGCGAGAACGAGGAAGATCTCTGGCGTCAGTTTCGGGCCGAGCTAGAGGCCGAGGGCTTCTCTAGCCAGGTGCTACAGCAACACAAGGTACGTTGCACGATCCACGCCTGTCCCACAGTCTCTTTGTCCCATGGCCTCGCGGCCACGCGAGGCAAACGGTTGCCGGATGCAGATTCCCGCCACATGACCCCACTATCACATATCTTATATACACAGCATGCTGACATGAGGACACGCAACAGGAGGTGCTCCGCGCCTACATTCGCGAGCTCGACACTTATGGGCCGCGGGACGGCGGTGCTCCGCTGTCGGTCAGGGGCCTCCTAGGCCAGGGACCGACGGCGCCGCCGACCGGAGCCGTCACGCCCTACAATCCTGCCTCCTATACGAGACGTGATGGAGGGCTCACCAGTCCTACCCACGGCGCAGGCGGTTTTGAGAGGTCCATGGGCCAGAACCCGCAGTCCTACAACCCCAACGTCCCCCAAGCTCTGCAGCCCTATCACCACTCCCAGCCGCCCACCATCCAGCACCAAAGCACCGGTTTCAGCTTTGAGCAGAACAGCTCGTCCGACTCGTCCGACTCGGAGACGACCAACGCGAGTGGTATGGCTCTGATCTCGACACGTGACCTCCTGGCTCTAGACCGCCGGTCCGACCAAATCACCCAGCGCATGTCTAACATGCACCTGTCGCCGCATCTCCCTCCACCAAACTACAGCATCTCGCCCTCACCAGGGACATCCCCAAGCGGGCGGTTCCTGCCTCCTCCGGCGGGCACACACCCTCTCGCCATTACCGGCAGCGTCACTAGCAGCGACCTTCCGCCGTACTCCTCGGACCTGGCCTTGTCGACCTCGCCCAACAACCAGCTTCTGGGAACGTCACCGCGCTACGTGCCGCCCATCCTACCGCCGTACTCCAGCCCGACTTCGTCGGTGCTGTCAGCACCCCCTGCCTATGGCAGCAGCCCGTCTTTCTCTTCCGCCTTTCCTCCTGGTATGGCGTCTACCTCTGCCCCCAACGCCCCACCAACGCGGTTCAGCCGCCTGGCTCCGGACAGCAAGGGCATGGAGATTCCTCTGGATGCGCAGTGGACCAAGATCAAGAGGACCCTGGTGTCCCCCGAGGTGTTAGAGAAGGCCGGTGTGCGGTATGAGGCACGCCCCGAGTTCGTCGCCGTACTAGGCATACTCACCCGCGAGCAAATCACCGAGTTCGCCCGCCAGAGCGATGAGGTGCGGAAGGCAAGGAAGAGGGCCTCGTTCACCCCTGGCCCCTCTGGCGCCCAGGCTTCTCGGCGCTACGTCAGCCCTTATCCGGACGAGAAGCGCGCGACCTACAACGACCCGCCTATCCGCGGGCGAGGGAGCAGCGACTCTTCGGATTCGGACAGCGATGGCTCTGATCGCCGGCGGAAGTTCGACCAGCGGCGGTACATCCCGAAGGACCGCGACTCCAAAGACTCCAAGGACGCGAAGGACGACATGGACGGCGAGAAGAGCACTCGCTTCTACCCTGTCATCGTGTCGCCCCCCAGCAGCAACCACGGCGACAGCAAGGCGAGCCCGTCGGCCACGGCAAAGCCGAAACCAATCTTGAAGAACAAGAACGAGAACCATGTGCACTTTGACAGGGACACCGGGGCGCCCATGGAGATCGATCCGCGGGACCTGGAGAGGCGCCGGGACCGACACAGGGACCGCTCGTATGACCGAGACCGCAGGCGACGGTCGAGCCGCGACAGAGACTACGACCGCGATCGTGACCGCGACCGCGATCGGGACAGGGACAGGGACAGGGATCGCGAGCACCGCCACCGGAGACACCACCGGCGGGATAGGAGCAGGGAGAGGGACCGGGATCGCGACCGCGACCGCGACGACAAGGAAAAGAGCAGCACCCTGCGCAACACGGGCGTAGCTGCTGGCATCGGCGGCGTGGCCGCCACCCTCCTGAGTGTCCTGACCGAAGCGGCCTCACACGGCTTCTGAATAGACACCAGGGACGACGGATAGAGGATACACGGCTTAGTCCCGCGAAACGGCCGATACGCTTATGGCACCCTTCACGACCACCCTCGGGCTGGGCCTGCGGGTTTCTTTTTTAACGATAATGGATGATTGGAAGAAACAGGCGCGGAATGGCGGATTACAGGACCACAGGGCTACTATGCTCTCTTTCCCAATCTTTTTTCTTTCTCTCATGTCGTTCACGAAGTTTCTACGCAACCATGTCTTGATATCTACTACTATTACGCTTTATGACAGCGAGGACTTGTACTACATCATGTATATATATATACTACAGACAGGGATACGAAGATACCCAGATTGACGGTCGTTTACATCATTACTGGCTAAGCCTATTCCTATCATGCTGCCCAGCGTAGAGACAATGGCTCCACAGATGCTGTAGTAAAATATATATCTAACCCGAGCGCCGCTCGCATCCCAACTCCAGGGCCCAAGAGCGTCGTTCCGAACGCTGCACCATCCCGGCTTTTTGCTTCCAAACATGCTGTGCTCCATTATGCAACATGATTACCCGCGGCGTCTCGCCCGCCGACCCTGTGTGGCACCCCCATCGGCCCCTCCTTCGGCATGCATACCCGCGACGTCGCTGATGGTCAGGCCTCCGCCGGCGCTCATACCCGCGGCTCTCGCTTGCGTGCTCCGCGTGGTCCTCCCGCTCGTGCCCATCAGCCTGCTCATGACCATCTCCTGTGCGCGTCGCGCCTGCTCGTCGACGTATCCTAGCTGCGTGCTCGCCGGTACCTTAGAGACTGGGTCCGCGTCGAGCTCAGAGTTGTCGCTGTCCAGCGCATCGGCACCACCACGGCCGCTTGCGAGCGCCGCCGTGAAACTCCCGGCCGCAGACTTGGCCTTACCCGAACCATTCTCTTCATTGCTGCCTGCGCTTCCCACGCTGGCATTGCTGATGGCGCGGCCAAAGATCTCGCGCTTCCGTCGGGTTGGTCGCGCGCCGGGTGCGGGCGCAGAGGTGGTGCGCGTGAGCAACTCGTCGCCCGCGACGACCGGGACGGTGGCTGGCGCGTCGAACAAAGTTGTAAACTTGGAGCCGATGGCGAGGCGTTCCGCGGCTTGTCGGGCCGCCTTCTGTTCGGCGAGCCGCCGCTTGGATGGCGCGTGGTCCGGCTCTGGCTCCGGCTCCGGCGCTGCTTCCGGCTCGACTTGCGACATCAGCTGTTCCGTCACATCGACGGCGAGGAGCAAGGTAGAGTCCCCCACGTCACCGTCGGTTGCCTCTGAGTCCGCGATCTCGCTGACCACTCGAGCCATGGGCTGCCGGGGAACTTTAACGGGGCTGTCGGACTTTTCGCCACGTTGAGGGTTTGGCGATCGGTTGTTCAACGCGTTCGAAGACACCTCGGATAACGGACCCGAGCCGTTGCTGGGCGAGTGGCTTCGAGACTGATGCGTTGGAGCCGTTTCGAAGTTAGTGGTTGTCGATTCCCCCTTGGATTCCTCGCTCCGCAACGGCTTTGGCTGGGCCGTCGCGCGGTCGCCGGTCTCGAACGCGCTCATGTCGATGTCACGAATGCCAGGCTTCTTTGCTTTCTGCGCGTGGGGATCGGCTGGACCCTGGCTTTCGAACTCGCTGTCTATGCTCGACTTGTTCGCCTTGGTGGCCGGTTCGAGGTGCAGCGCTTCCGGGGAGAGCTTCTGCTTCAGCTCTTTGAAGAGATACGCCTTAATTGGGACCTTAAACCCCGTGGAGATGCATTCCCAGAGCCAATCCCCGCTAACCACCGGCACCTTCCAGGAAAGGGCCAGATCGAGCTTTTGCTTTCTGACCGTCGCCAACGAGTGGCACACCAGGACCGAAACATGGGCTGTGAATCGCTCTTCATATTTCGCGCCCAGCTGACGGATCGCTTTGTCCACTTGGTTGAGGTCCACGCCTGTGAAGCCCCCGGTGCAGACGGTAAGAGTCTCGAAGCCTTCGATGGGGAACACGGGAAACGGCCGGCCGATGACATGATCTGTCGGACCGACAAAGCTCTTGCGGTGCAGGCACTTTTCTATGTAGAATTCGGTGATGATGTAGACGGTTTCCGGAATCTTGGGGTGCGACTCAGCCGTCGACTTCTGAGGAACGATTACAAACCGGTGCGAGAGCTGGGCGCCCGACGCTGAGATTACCTCGTCAAGCGACTGGCACACGAGGCCGCCGAGGCACGACACGGTATTGGCCAGAATCTCGGTCTTCTGGTCAGAGAAGCCGTGGATGTAGAAACCACACGAGGCGAAGACCGAGTCTCCGTCCGAACTTCCGGCGAGGGAGGAAATTGCTGATTCTCTTGAGTTCGTCGCGCTCGGGCGTTGCTGCAGCGACATACCCGTCGCGGGTTG
The DNA here is from genome assembly GCA_021432635.1 of Thozetella sp. PMI_491. Classification (NCBI taxonomy): domain Eukaryota; kingdom Fungi; phylum Ascomycota; class Sordariomycetes; order Chaetosphaeriales; family Chaetosphaeriaceae; genus Thozetella; species Thozetella sp. PMI_491. Next base: position 1,376,470 of record MU270019.1, read on the forward strand.
GGTAGGCACCTCGTCGAACGGAGACGCCCGCGCAGACTGTACGGACTGGTCGAAAGACGCCTCCGCCCTGCTCCCAAGGATGTCTCCCCACAGGTTATCCCTCTGGCTGCTGAGCTTCATGCTCGCCGTCTTCCGGAGCTTCCTCTTGCCCTGCTCCTGCACGGCAGCCGCACCCTCGCGCAGCCGCTTGCCGAGGGACACCCGCCGCACCTCCTTGCGGTTCCAGGCCCCAACGCCTATCTCCTCGGCAGGCAAGCATGGGTCGTAGCACGACTCGTTGAGGATCAAGCCGCGGGCGATGCTGTCGTCTAGCCACTGGGGCACGACGGTATGGATCTCCCACTTCTTTGCCGCTGCATACTTCTTGCCTTCGGGCCGGCGCACGATCAGGTGCGTGGCCTTGCGCGTCAGGTCGCCCGTGTAAATACCGCCGTTGCTCTCGATCTTGTCAATGATCAGCTGCCGTTCTTCTGCCTCGTCGAACCCGGAGACGGAGCAGATCAGGCGTCCGCGCTGGAACTCTGGGGCATCCTCAGGTGCGTTGGGGTCTCCGCCGCTCGTCTCGAGGGCCCGGAGCTGCCACTCCTTCTCCAGGGCGTCAAAGTCCATATCGGCATCGTCTTTCCAGAGATGCAGCACGGCATCGACCCAGCCGGCCGCCATGGCGCGGATGTCGGGTCGGTCCTTGGCGACATGGCGATACTTGAGGGTGTCGTACTCGCCGACGATCAGGTGCGTGACGTCCGGGGTGAGATCGTACTTGTGGATGCCGCCGAGGTTCTTGGTCTTTGCATCGATCTCTGACTGGGCAAGGGAACGAAGGTTAGATCTCGGACGATGATTGCATGTTTGCTGTCGTCACGTCTTTTGAGGGGAAGCACGTCTCTCAATCGCGGTCACTCACCCTCAGCTCGGCCGGAATGCTGGTGCAGCAGAGTACGACTCCTTTAAATGGCTGCGAAGGATCGTAGAGGTCGTCCATCCCAAGCGAGGGAGGAGGAGACGCCATGGTAGGAACCTTTGGACGGCGTCTTGCAGAGATGAATGGGAAGCTGCTGCACCGATTTCTCGAGTCTCGCAGGTCAACCCAAAGCGCGTCGCGTGAAAGAGGTGGGGGCATTTCGGCCAGGCCCGCAGGGGTGGGGGCTCTTTGTCTTCTGGCGGCAAGAGCTAGCTTGCCTTAGTCAGTAGTAGCCAATCAGTACCTCGGTCAAGTTCGCGCACTTGCCAACCTGCCAGTATGTACATTAGATGTGTGCCATCTAAGTACCCCTGCTCGGGCTTCGCCATCATTTGTGATTGCTATTTGTGATATTCGTGTTGATTTTGAGGACAAAACAATGCGGCCATTAATCTCGTTCACGCCTCTCCTGCTCTTTGTAGGGCTGCCGGGCTTAGCCGCCATTATACACCCTTCTCCGGGTATAGCTGCGCCACGTGAGGTCAGAATCAGGGCAACGCTATCCCGGGGGTCTCTGCGTGGTGCGTATGCCTGCCTGGCCGGGTTGGCATACAGCAAATTGTAATTCTGGAAATGGGGGAGGGGAAGTGAGAGGTCATACCGACCGATTTAACGTTACGACATCATAGAAGAGAAGGGAACAAGGGGCTGAAAGTTATAGAACTGTGGTGAAGAAGCATCGAAGCAGATGTCCTACCGCTATCAAATTTCAACAGAATGACTTCTGCCTACTGCCTAATTGCCCACCCAGTCAATCATAACAGAGAGCTGGGCCATTCCGGTTCTTCCCACGTATGTTCTAATTGCCTTTCAATCCTTCCGAGTTGCAAAACTCCTTCGAGTAATATTGAAGGTAGACGGTGAGGCCGGCTGAGGGACTGAAATGGAAGCTGCTCCAATCGCTGAAGCCGAGGGTCCTGGAAGTGTTGTTACCATAGAAGAATTCGCAGGTCCCAAAGAGCCCGTAATCGGAGTGGCTGGTGTCGCTTGGCCAGGAGAGGAGGTAGCAGGAGGTGTTGTAGGTGCTGTTACAGCCGCGACGGCATAGGCCTCGATGGCCTGATCTATGGAGCTCGATATGGATTGAGCCGACTCTTGGGCAATCTTCTGGCCTGCATTGGGGATTTTAGTGAGCAGTACATTTGACAAGGCAGTGCTGGTCGTTTTCTGAGATTGGATGAACTGCGTTATCTGAGCCGTAACACCCAATGATGTAATGACGGGCAGTTTGGCGATGAGGTCGCTCATAGTCTGTTGAACTTGGCTAGCTAGGGCATCGGTATTGTCCTTAAGCTTTAGCGCATCGTTGACACTTAACGTGCCGGCAGTCGCGTTAACCTGGGCTGTGGCGCCGGTAACAGTCTGCTGGAATTGGCTAGCTGAATTGAAGACAGCCAGCGCTCCTTGGAGGTTCCCGGCTGTTAAGGTCTGGATCTGAATATCCAGTACGTTCAACGAGCTGCTCACAGTACTGACGGCCGATGCGATCGGTGCCAGGTCCGCCTTGTTACCCCTGGTCAACAGGAGAGGTGCAGCAGTCACGGCCTGAGCCGTGAGTTGTAGAATGATAAACACGGAAAAAGTAATCATAACGAGTGGAAAAAATTGGTTGAACTTGCCTTACGGAATGGTGGAAAGATTAAGGACGGAAATTCTTTTATCACGGGTAGGTGATATGAAAACCTGTTAGCACTTAGTCTGATAGCCACCACACCACCCCTTTTCGGTGAGACATCAGTCAAGGCTTCTCCCAAACACTTCAAAATGGGGCTTAGTTCAGTATCGCAAGGTTGGTTTGAGACCTTCGACTTCTAGAATAAGGGTTCCATGCGCGATAACTGCCTGCGCCCGGATGACATTCGGTTGAACTGACTGACATCTTCATAGCCCCTAATTCTGACGACAGCACTGTCATTCGACGTCAAAAAAAAAAAGTGATGCGGAACCAGTCGCAACGCCCCCTGCCTTCGTCCGATCGCAATGCTGAGATGCCTAACGATTCACAAAATGTATAACCGAACCCCATCTAAGATGCAACCATAGGATTGGCGGATATTACTTCGCCAATCGGCTGGAGTGTACTCCGAGGCCATCGAATCAGTCCCTGACTCGCTTAACCCGCACAAATAGTGAGTCGGAGGGGGGTACACAGACTACCTGCGCCGCTGCATCTGGAACAAAACCCTGGTGTCCTCGCGGCAAGGCAGATTTTTACCCTCTTTGCTGGCGAGAATACTCCACATATTGAATACCGCGACTTTATTTTCTTTTGCTTTTCTTGTGATATCGGTGGACCGAGGTCCGGATGCAATAGTGCACTCCAAACACCTGGCGCGATGGGTAGGCCTTCAGTGATTGTGCTTGGTCCCCCCATTCGCTCGCCCTAAGATAAATGGTGGAGGTAACGAGCCAAGATATCGCCGCCAAGTAGCTGCTAGCGCTTCTAACGCTCAATATTAGGGATGGCTCACCTGCCTGAGTCCGCTTTAGCACGATGGCATGTTCTGACGTTCAACGACACACTTGTTTATATTTCTCTGGCCACTTTAAGCCCCAGAAACGGACCCCAGCGCTCTTTTGTTCTCGATGTTTTTCAAGATTCATGTTGATCCCATAGTGTCATCAGAAAAGACGTCACGATCTAGGTGGGTACTGATGTGACGGTGCTCAAGATGCTCAGATGATTGCCATTAGAAGGTAGCATCTCCGGTTCAAGATATCAGACAGAGGACATTCCACATCTCCGCTAGCCGATGTCCAAGCTATCCGATTCTCCCGTATCACCTGTAGGTACCGTCACATCGAGGTCAAATGAACGCAAACCGTGCATTCTCTGCCGAGACAACGACCCTGTAATTATCCAAGGGGATAGATGGGCATGTCCCTGTTACTTCCTCGTGTTCTTCTTCCTGTTGTTGTCCTCCGTATTCTTCTCTTTGCAACCAGCCCAAGGTGGTTTGGTGATTTTGGTCCGCGCTTCGGTCACCAAGGTGTGTTATTGGTTGGTATTGCTTTATTCTAGTGTGCCAATAGCTGCCATTAGATCAGGACAGCGATCCGTAGAAGTTCCTTTCCGTGATTCTGTTCGCTTATCTGAGTGACTAGGACTATGGTGCATGTTTGAGTAGGGCATGATGTGTGACTGAAGACTTGTCATTTCTTCCTGAGACGAGGCAGACTATTGCAACCACACTAAGTAGAAAATGGCAGCGCATGCAGGTCCCCTTGGGGAACTTCGTCTGAACGTCGGCCACAAGGAAGGGGGTTGCGGGGCGGTGGGGAGTGCCTCAGAACCTCTCCTCCGATCTCACGCATGCCAGTCCCCAGCTACCAAACGCTCCTGGGACTCGCAAAGCTGCGCCACTATTATCTATGTTGAATTTTCTCGATAGCTTGGGAAAGCCCCTTCGCTAGACATTTACATGACCCTTGCAGTGCTCACGACTATTCCGTTGCGTGGAATAAACCTGATCGATTTCGCAAGACCCTTCGTCTAGGTTACTGACTGGACGAAAAACGCTTTTTGTTTTCTCGCAAGTATCTGCCAGCTCCGACCTTCACTCGATCGGACCCCGGCCGGTATTCAAGTCGATATGGTCAACACGGGCAAGCCATCGACCGGTTGCTATATGTGCCGCTCGCGGAGGATCAGGGTAAGGTGCCCCGAAAAATCCTCATTGTCCCCTTTGCCTCCCACTGCCTTCAAACGCAGAGTGTACAACGCTTATACTTCTGCTGTCTAGTGTGATCAACAAAGCCCCCATTGTCGGAAATGTCTCAAGAGAGGCTTAAAGTGCCCGGGATACCCAGATATCGGCGGCATTAGAATCATAGATGAAACGAAGAAGTGCATCTTGCTCTTTTCGGGTCCAAAAACAACCACAGACATCAAGAGCCGCGAGCCATGGACATCACTTGCCCGCCGAAAACGTGCACTGTCATCGAGAAAGCTACAAGCATTGCTTCCATCGGAACAACTGGCTTCCTCCGACACATCACTTACGTTTCCTTCTTCATCAGTCCTGCCCTTGCGAGTCCGTTCCCTGGAAGGAGCGGATTGCCAGAACCATCTTCCTCCAAGTATCACTCCATCCATTCGCCAGGAAGTCTTTGCTTTCTTTATATCCAACTTCATTCTACTCTCCTCACCATCGCGGGAGCGTGGCTATCTAGACTTTCTGATTCAGCTGATGGGAACGAACCAAAGTGACTCGCCTTTGCCGCTTGCCTTCTCAGCCGCTGCGATGGTCTCTTTCGGCACTCGACGAAAGGCGACTAGCATCCTTCATATCGCGGAGCATATGTACTGTACGGCATTGAAAGCTACAAAGAGGGCCATCGGCGATTCTCAGGAAGCGAAGAGCCACTCTACAATAGCATCGGTGGTATTGCTGAGTCTATATGAGGTAATTCGAGTCCCCAGATCAACATATCTTCTCTGACTTAAAACACAGCAACTAAGGCCATCGAACCCTATGCAGGAATCCTGGGGCTCGCATCTGAGGGGAGCCGTGGAGCTTCTAAGAGCAAGAGGCACAGAACAGTTAAAGTCGTCCGTGGGCCGGCAAATCTTCGTCCTCTTGCGAGGCCTTTTGGTTAGCCCCTTCCTACGCTCTTTCGTCCTAGCTGGCCACTAATACAGATTCTTCCATGCTAGGTAACTCGAAGTCTCGCCAGCGGAAAGCCACTAGATCCCATATTCAGCACCCTAACAGAAGCAATGGAACAAGATCCTGTACAGCAGCGGTTTGGCGAGCTCAGCATCCGCGCTGCCGAGCTGCGCGTGGAGGCAGAGAGGCTGTTTGAGATCCCATCGACGCAAACCACTACGGATCTCAAGGCTTTCTATGATCTCCTTCAAGTGATCAAGACAATCGATCGAGAATACGCATCGTGGTTTCGAATGGCCAATGCTTTGCGCCGTTCCCTTTCACAGCGGCCCCGGAGTTGTGCATTCACGCTACCCGGGCTTCCCATTCAAGACACCTCTCTCTTTCCTACATACATGATGAATCACGCGAGAGGATGCCGTCTGCTTCTTCACTCCATCATGGTCACCTGTGGAGCAAAATTATCACAGCGTCGGGGGAATGTAGAGCGTCATCGGCTGGCCGAGTATGAATCTGCCAAAGGCTTGTGCTCACGACTCATTAACGACATCATCTCCACCATGCCAGCACAGTATTGCATTAAGCCAAGTCATGTCGAGAGTACTATCCAGAAAAGCGACTCCTCTGACAGCAGCTGCCACGACAAGACCAAGGACGGGGCCAATACTGTTGGCATGCCGCCTAACGTTCCTACCCTCGTGGCTATCTATCTATTATGGCCTGTCCTTGTGTGCTTGACCTCCGAATTTTCCACAGACGACCAAAAGACCCATCTTAAACATATGATTGGGCACATCGCAAATGACTTCGGAGTCGGACAGGCCCACAATCTCATATCGAGACACACACACAGATACGGGAGAGGCGTTGCTGCCATGTAAGGAAATATAAAGTCTAGCTTAGTCAAGTAGTCTTATAAGCTATATAGAGACTTCCTACCTTTGAGCCATATCTCTATATATATGGTCTGCTTAACCAGCTGCTGTGCGGACGGTCTTGAAGGGGATGGTCAATCCCGCTACCTACTTTGCGTATGCCTGGCCACAGTAGCGCTAATGGGGTAGCTGAAGTCATCATTAGTCTAGCTAAACAGTAGTGTGGCTATACAGCACTAGCTTCCTCCTTACAAGGTGCAACTTTTATTCAACCCCACTAACTATCCCCCAAAGATTTAAGGTTAATCTACCACCAGATCCCACTAAAATGTCGTCCATCTTTCAGTCATAATTAGCTTGTTCGAGATAAATGTAGTTTACCAAGGACCTCCCCTCGTCATGACAAAGTGGTTGCTATACCTGAAGCAATTATATGCGCGCCAATTAGATGGGCGTTATAATGAGCTAACCTGCAGCGGATTTATTAACACCTAGCGCATAGTTGTCCGCCTACAGAGGAAATTTATCCACCCGTAGCAAATTTGTCCGCTCCTAGAGCAACTTTATCCACCCCTGAAACATTTCTCCACCCTTGCTTTTGGGGCAATGTTCTCTTGGTGTATATTGACGGAGAATCTACTGCCAATTACGAGGTTACACGCCGTAGCACAGTTTACGTTTCTCTTGTTCAGGATCCGTAGGGCCGTGTATAGCTGTGTCCACACTGCAGGAAAGCCAACGTTATATAAGGAGCTAGGAACTCATCCGCTTCAGCTGCCATGAACCTTCCCTACCTGCTTAACATTACTCTCAGTCCACCGAAGAGAAAGCTGCCGCCATGAGACTGGTCAAGACCGAATCCACTTTATCGTCAGCCGGGGCCGTGTTCCTAGCCTCAGTAGCCGCATTCTGGGCTGCGACAGTTGAGGCTGCGACGTGCGCTCTTCCGTCGACGTACCAATGGACTTCAACCGGCCCGCTAGCAACTCCTAAGTCGGGATGGGTCTCGCTCAAAGACTTCACTCATGTGGTCTACAACGGCCAGCATCTCGTCTACGCTACGGACCACGATACCGGATCGACCTGGGGCTCGATGAACTTTGGCGTCTTTAGCGACTGGAGTTCGATGGCCTCGGCCAGCCAGAACACCATGACCGCTTCTGCTGTCGCACCTACTCTCTTCTATTTCGCCCCTAAGAGTATCTGGGTGTTGGCCTATCAATGGGGCTCGACTGCCTTTTCTTACCGAACGTCAACCAATCCTACCAATGCGAACGGGTGGTCGGCGCCGAGCCCGCTCTTCTCCGGTACTATTTCCGGCTCCAGTACTGGCCCAATCGACCAGACTCTTATTGGCGATAGTACGAATATGTACCTCTTCTTCGCAGGGGATAATGGCAAGATCTACCGGGCTAGCATGGCCATCGGAAGTTTCCCGGGTAACTTCGGCACATCGTCGACGGTAGTCTTGAGCGACTCTAGCAATAACCTATTCGAGTCTGTTCAAGTCTATACGGTATCAGGCCAGAGTAAATACCTTATGATTGTTGAGGCGATTGGAGCCAACGGGCGGTACTTCCGTTCCTTCACTGCTACGAGTCTGAGCGGCTCATGGACCGCGCAGGCTACCAGCGAGAGTGCGCCATTTGCCGGCAAAGCAAATAGCGGCGCCACCTGGACCAACGATATCAGCCATGGCGACCTGATCCGGAGCAACCCAGATCAGACCATGACAATCGACCCATGTAACCTACAGTTCCTTTACCAAGGCCGCTCTACCACTTCTAGCGGGGACTACGGCCTCCTCCCTTACCGGCCAGGCTTGCTCACACTGAAGACGTAGTGTCTAAGTGTGATGTCCTAGTGCTAGGGCGGCATTGCGTACGATGTGGATCGAGCGGAGACGAAGTGGTGTACAAAGTGAACAAGCCGGTCCCTCGGCGAAGGTAACGGAGTGGGGAGAAGAGATGCGAGAGTTCGTGAATATAGCTTCCATAGGTCTATTACTATTTGCTTCAAGCTACATGCCTAGTGCTGTTGCTGTCTCAATTCTCCATCTGCCCTAGCTTATAGTTCTACTTCTATCCCTTCTAGGCTTCTAGGATATCTAACGGTTCTAGAGAATTACGCCGTCTAAGCCCATGTTCACTATTAATACCGAAGTCTCTTGAAAAAGGATAGGAACACCCTACGCCCGTTTTAGTGGAGTGGGTGTCCTGCTCACCTTCCCCTTTTGAGATATACAGCACAGTGCCCGGTTCGAGACTAAATCTAATAATTCTCGATAGTCCTACGATATGGTCATTAGGTTTAGGTGCAACACGGTAAAGTTCAGTTTCAGCGTGCGCGGAATTGAGGAGAATAAATTCGAAGAGCGGGGACAATCGGACTGATACAATGCGAAGTTCTTTGCAATGTGTACCTCGGTGCATCGGCCTGAACAGAGCCATAAATGGATGTTGTCAGCGCAGCGGCTCTTTTTACTTGTCCCTAGTGAGGCTTGAGTCACCGTGTATTAAAGCTCGGTTTGACTTTGTGGCTATGTAAGGGGGAAAGGTTGGGCATCCTTGCATTGCGATCCGCGCATTATGTACTTTCAGTGGTTGTCCTCGCACTACGCTTTGAGGCGAGGAAACATCCTATCCATCCGATGAGCTTAAATGGTAATATTTCAACCTTTCAGCTGTCTCCCCTCGGAACGTTGAGATCATTCAACCGAATGCGGTAGAAGCTGTCAGCGGCGTGCCTTGGAGGCTGGCCAGCACCCGTATTCTGTTGATCTTGGTTTCTGTTTTCCTGCCCGTTTGCCTCTAGCTGCTTCTTCATCTCCTCTAGTTGTAGCTCCGTCGATCGCGCTGCGTAAGCCTCGAATAGCTGTAAGATAGGAATTAGCAACAGGACAATTGGGATCAGCTGCCCAAACCCTGTAATTTCATCTTCGGCCTTTTGCTCGTCCGGGTTCTCCATTAACGAATGACCCAATGGTCGATCCTGTAGCTGATCGGGAATCTGGCCGAAGATCCAGTAGATGCCAAGCGAGAACCAAGCTATTGTCTGCAGGAAACTCGTAAACTCCGAACCGAAGAAGTGCCAAACACACTTGAGTATCACTCGTGGCCATTTATGAGATGCGAGGAGCCGCAGCGGCACTCCAGCCCACCCCGCCTTCCACGAACCTGGTTCAAAATCCGGCTCGTTAAAGTTGCTTGAGAATAATGGACGGACGTTGGATATCCACCACTCCCTCCAAAGGCGGATGAGCATAAAGATACCGATGGTGTAGTCCCAAAGAATGAAGACAAAGTTCACCACCATCCACTGGAGCGGAACCCCTCCCTTGAGATACCAGGTGTCGCTGTCCAGCGTGCAATTCGCCGGACAACGAAACTCGTCGTACCAGTACACATATCCGGTGATGAAGCAGCAGGCAAACAACATGCCTGCCATGCAGAGCATGAGAATGGCTCGGACCCATTTCGCAAATTGGGATGCCCTCAACCTCGAACGTCGCGACGGATCACTATCACGCCGCTCTGGTTTGACACTTTCGTCGAAGCTGCGCACTACCATGAGCGATAAACCGTGGGTACTAGAGGCCAGCCAAACCAAGTCGGTCACTATGCTGAAGTGATACACGGTTATAAGTCCCTTGGCGAGGCGGATCAGGGCGGCGATGAGCATCGCGATACCGGTGACAAGCTGGGTGTCACTGAGGCTAAGCACCACGTCGTAGGCCGTATAGGCAATCAGCTTGCATCTTCGTTCTCCATGGAGCTTCTGCAGTGGATCGCACAATTGGTCGCGAAAGAACCGGTCGATACTGTTATAAGTACCACCAGGCTCCTTGTTGGTTCGGCTGAACAGTAGACACACGGCGGTGGCGATTATTGTGAGCCCAGCGGAAGCAATAAACGCGATGATGACCTAATAGCAAATGATATAAGAATACGACGCTAAAGGGAAGATCATGTGAGGATAGGAAGTAAAAGAGAATGATGCTCACCCCAATGCCTGCCACGTCCGGATCAGCCAGAAGCTCTGGACAGATGCAATAGCACTGTGCTCCAGGCTGTTGAGCATCGCATTGATCAAAGTCATCGCCCAGCCAGAACCTGTCAGTGCTGTTCTTACACCTTACCCAGCCGTCTAGATTGGCGTCGCACATAGCTGTCAGCCGTAAGTTTGAGTTTGACAGAATGGAATAATACTTTGTATCTAGGTAGTCTCCGTCTGGGAAAACGAACATCAAAGGCTATTAAAATGGGTAGAGGAGACGCCTGGGAAGTCATCAAGAGAATTCAAGTTTTGAGGCTCTGTAGTAACTGTCTTATTTATACTCTTGGCACCTTGACCAACAAGCTGAAGTGCGATGCGACGGGTGAGTGGTTAGTTCCAATATATGACGCAGTGGCGCTCGCTCGGGACCAATATTATTGTGTATCAGCAGTATGTGAATGAGGCTGAAGACAGAGGCGCCGCCTCTCATCTCTAATCACAAGCGATAGTCCCATCTCCTGACAACCTCAACCTATAGCAGGGGTAATAGTATGTGTGTGTCTTCACGATTTAATTACACCATACCATCCAAACCTAATAACAGCACTAGACCTCGCTAAAGTCAAAGTTGCAGCACCTACCATAGCCTAACGTATCGTGGCTTGCTTCTGCGACGAGCGTGAGCTTCAGAAGAGAAGCACCGGACTAGATACATCATTCGCCAAACACCTCCGCCAACGGTCCAATGTAGAGGACAAAGGACGGCGGTGGCTAAGTGATCCACTTGGCCGAGTATATCAGTAGTCGTGAAAACGAGGCCAGGCAAGAGCAGCTCCCAGAACATGCCTCATCCTGGTCCTGATGATGGACTTCAGAAATGGCTGTCCTCCCGATAGACTGCCTTTAGAATACTGATGACAGGAGGGGAGGCTGGTCGAGAACTTGTTAGGTGGGGGTAGTAGAGGCACAGAGTGTGGGCACTGAGGCATTATCTTTAAGCAAGAAAAGGCCCCACTTTTAAAATCCTTAAAATGCCAAACCCGGACGCTCAACCTGAACTCTACCATATTCCTATGAGACGAGTCGTCAAGGCTGTCTAGAATCGCGCTGGCAACGTCTGCAACGGAATAAGTATCAGTCCTGCAAGGAGGGTCGCATAGCTGCGTCTTCAACGCTGATCACGTCGGTCTGACAGTCCAATCGCGTCACCGTCTGATCCCCGTCCACATTCTGAGGCATGCTAGACTCGATCAGGAAATTTACGGGCCCGTATTTCCATCAGTTATGTCACTGTGCCTCTGTCACTACCAAGTGCCGCTGTCACCACAAGAGCCGCTGTCACCACAAGAGCTTTACTACTGCTATGATACAAGACCCCTGATGGCGCTATTTCCGCCGCGTCATTCTAGCTAAGAAGCGCCTTTGATCAAGAGGGATGTTCATGAGTGGGTAATATTCGTGTCGTAAGCAGCAGCACGGTGGCTTGTTTGAAGGGGTACCCCGAAAAGTATAATGAAGCCGAGTCACTTGCGCTTCCATCCGAAGTGCCAAGACTTGAAACATCCGAGCATGCATTTCGGACGACCATTGGCAACACGCTGGACTGCGCCGCCCCGGATCTCCTGCTTTTGAACCGGAAGCGCTGCTCCCCAAACACGCGACGATCAATTACGTTGGCACCCTCAAACCGGATGCCATCCCACTCGTCCTGTTAAGCCAAAATAATATTTCATCCGAGATATGAGCAGAACCTTCGACAATATTCCTCTTATCCTGCTGATCGACCACGCTATCGTTTGTTCCATTCTCATCGCGAGCTTACGCTGAATTCTTTTGTCCCCGTGATTTCAACGCAATCAACATAAATGATGGGGTAAGTATGATCCTGATCAACCAAGTACGTACCTCATAACCTGACTAGGATGCAGACAGCAGGGCAGCGGCGACTTGGTTTTCTCCTTGGATGGAGTCACCATCCAGCTGGGCAGCGGTAAAGACGACAAGCATGACTTGCCTGCGTCCTCTTCAATCAGCTCATCCTCGACCATTTCGGCGTCGCCTTCAATTGTTCTGGGACCCATTAGCATCACTCAATCGCCAGAATCGCCTACTATTGCAACCACAACATTGCAAACTATCGTTACAGAAACGGAGACTGTCTTTGTAAAGGAAACTGGGTCTTTGCAAGCAGTCGTCAACGGGACTTCTTCTGAGTATGATACCATGCGCGAATCTTCTCAAGACGGGACCACGAACCCCGACCGCACCGTCCTTAAAATTTCCATCGCTTTAGGCACCGTCGGTGAGCGACTCAGTTCTTAAATTATACCCGTCCTCTTCCATTGACTGTGATCCTAGTCGGCTTGGTTCTACTCGGCCTACTCCTCATCGGATTTATGAAGTTCACAAGATGGCGAAGGAGACGACGCGCGCCAACAAAAGAGGACCAAGCATCACTCCTTCCCGTTTCTCAAAAGGCTGTGATGGAAGGGCCAAAAAAATGGTGGGGGTTTCCTCCAAAGAAAGCCGCGGCTACAAACAACACTACACCGCTGCCTCCACCGCCGACCAAAAAACGTTCTGCGTCCTCGATAATGAATGAGCTGATGAGAGCGGTATACGTCGCCGAGGGTGACGTGTACCCCCCACAGCCCAGAGAAGGCCAGATTGACACACCAAAAAGGGGACTGTCACGACGCGGGACTAACAGATCTCTTATGAGTTGGACTTGGAGAAGTGGCAACGGCTATTCTCTCAAATCGAGCCGCAGCTCACGGAAATCCGCATTGAGTGCACCACCGCCGCAGGGCTTATCTAGGGACACCTCATTCAGAGACACCAAGGACTTACCGCCCCCACCGCCCGCAGCTTTGAGCGGTGACAGCCGTGAAGATGCGCGCAGCTCTGTCTGGACAAAAGATACCCGTGATATCACAGTATGGGCGAGAACTTCAGTTTTTAATGGGGGCGGGTATACTACTACGGAAGTAAGCCAGGAACGGAAACCTGAACCATCTCTACCCAGTATGAGGGGGGGTTTCCAAGCCCGAGGGGTCTCTGCGTGGTCTAGTTCCGATACCGCATCCAGGTACACCAAAGGAAGCTTGTCCTCTGAGTGGTGACAATACTAGGAGGTACTTTGTGTCAACCAGGTCTTAGGTAATTTTCATATCTTCTCTCGTCAAAAGCGAGTGAAGGCGGTAGTGACCTCTAGTAGGCTGCACCACAAGAACTGCGTAATCCCTTGCTTTGGATATTCCATAGATGTTGGGAAATGGAGCTTTACCTGCAATTAGTCTTAGTAGCACATATACCTCTACCACCCCAGGCTCTATCAATGCCGCATATAAGGAAAAGACTAGGCTTATATAGGTTGGGCGGCACAGTGGTATATATCTATCCGCGACATGGCCTCTCCGAGCTACCCAAAACAGCTTTTCGCCTCCCAGATGCCTCGCATTCAGTAATCGTTGTTATTTTGCTGCAAAATTTGCTGCCGGTAGTTTCAGTCATCTTGCTGCTGCTGTAGCTGAGTGCGGGAGTCGACGTTTTGCTGTCGATAGTCGTTGCGGCGCCGCCGATTATAACGCTCCTGTTCTGCCCTCCTTCCCGCCTCGACCGAATAATAAGCCGCCTGGCTCTGCTGGTGTTGATATCGTGCTAACCACTCGGCCCTTGATTAGTTTGAGCGCTGCTGGGGCGTGTGAAAATTTCTTTGACCTCGCTCCCAGGAACTTTCCTGCTCAAAGGAGAAGCAACCGCCCAGTGATTCGATGACACCGAGGTCCAAATTCTTAACAAAAATTGCTATATTTAAATGAAAATATTTCCAGAGATCAAATTACGACTTGTAGGTCGAACCTTGTTTATGCGGTGCCAAGGCCGGTCAAGGACAGGACACCTGGTTGCTCGTAAGCCTCTTACAAGGATGCAGGCGGGGAGAGCTTCAGGTCAGGGCCTTCAGTTGTTGAGATTCAAGAACTGGCCGGGATGCTAAAAGCGGAAATCGGGCTATTTATGAGCTTAGCACGTCATATCCCTCTCACCCTCCTTGCAGTGCGTCAACATCTCTCTTCCTGAAGCGTGGCTGAACAAGTCTATCATATGATTCTCTGTCGACTGATTTAAAGCATACTAGCCCAAGCTAGCCGCTACAGCCGATTACAGATATCCCCTAGCGTAGTCCGAGATAGGCTGTCATAGGAGAGGACATGATATTAATTGAAGAGGAGGCGGCACCATTTTTCTCTATGAAATGGGTTGGCTTAACGCCCGCAGCCCTGGCTCAACCCACCAGCACGGAACGCGGTATCCTGGTGGGGAGTGAGATCAAAAGCTGTACCATGTTCAGCGTTATACATCACTTCAAGAGGTTCATAGAAAATGAACATTATTCCAGGAGGTCCAGACGCTGATACGACAGAGCAAAGCCGGGCATGTGTACTTCTATGGTTGCTTTGTTACGGTTTGACTTTTTGTTGTTGCAAAAGGGGAAGAGTTCCCCTTTGGCCTAGTCCTTCTAAATGTGCAGGTCTAAATGGCAAGCGAGAGTAGGTATAGGAGTAGTTGGATAGGTAACTTAAGATGGTTCGTGCCGTGACAAGCTCACCGCGAGAGGAGGTCGATTCTCCACGTTCATGGTGCAATCGCGCAAGCTTTCCGTTGAGGTCACCGTCCCGGTCCTAGTGGCCGTCGGGGCGCCCGTGACGGGCTTTGGAAACCCTCTCATCGCCCCATCCGTTGCCTGTCAGAGTATGCGGAGCGCTCGATGCAAACCGCTGACGAGGTAGTTTTGCTGTAACCTACGACTTGACCAAGGGGTCGCGAAGTTTAAAGCTTGATTCTAGCCGATTCCTGAAGACAAAGATAACACATGGGGGGCAATTGGGGGCGAAGGCGAGGCATCTAGCCTTTGGAAACAGAGACTCTGATAGTGATGACGAGATCGACGGGTCATGCAAGGAAGATGGTGCCAATAGAGAGGGCGAAATCACTGAGGAAGAGATTTCTTTCGTTACACTGAGCTTATTTTGGGACGAGCGGCTTAAGGATAAGGACGCCGTGACAGGTTCATTCCAATTCAAGGGGGGCGGGGGGCATTGATTCAGTAGACACACAATTCCGGGCTTCAGTTAGCTACAATCTCGAAGTTTTCATGGGTCTAATCCCTATCTTAAGAAATAGCCGACTTCAACTCGGTTGACGAGACCGACTATACAAGGAAAGCTTAGGCGATGAAGGGGACGAACAGGCTCGTATACGAAGTGTTGTGACGTGGGCCCTAAAAGAACAAAAAGACCATTCGATAGTGCAATGGTTACCTGCCTCACCGCCAAATCCCTGTCTCTGCTACTCAGAAAGCGCCGATGGCTCTGCTCGTATTAGGAGCCTCTTGAGGAGTTTTATTTGGGGGCTACACATTGGCGAGATGATCAACTATGCTAAGGGGAAGGAGCAAGCTGACGGGCCTTGTCTTGTGGACTGATACGTGGTTCCATAAGTTACGAGGCTGATCAAATTACTACTAGTCCTAGGTATCTCATTGGCAATCTCCCATCTTTGGCAGGAATTTTGTGATGGCATGTGTGAAAGGCATTACGGATGTCTCAGTATCACGTTCAAGTGACCGACTGGGACACTTATGATTAGAAGGACCGACGGGCAAGGAGCTGGTATGAGGTTACTGAGACTTCATCAATCATGATGGCTCCAGTAGTCACACAAGCATTCTAAATAATGACCTCAGGTAGATATGCTCCGTAAGTTGTGGCAAACTCAAGACTGTTATAACCTCATCGTCAGTCCTGATTAAACTACGACGCGAACAACCATCAATTATACCAGCTCACCAATATCTTCTTGCCAAGACAATAGCAACATTCACAGCACATTATACATATTTACAGAGCATTGCCCTATGAACATGAAGACAATCGCCATTACCTCGACGATTCTCTGCGGACCACTTGTCGTCGCCGCCTTTGAAATTTTGCTCAGCAGCAGTATCCAACTCGGTCTCTACGTTGACTTGTCCAACAATGATATACCCTTTTTTGGTTCGTGCATCAAAATCAACCAAGACCCGGCCATAATCGTGACCCACGTCAAATTCACGACGGGGAGGCGAAGGGGCTGGACTGGGTTCAGTCTGTACGAGTCTGAGGATTGCAGTGGCCAAGCTGCTTTCACACAACAAAGTTCTTCCCTAGCATCTGCCCCGGGCGAATGGGACATCAATCCGACCACAATCCGGAGCGTTTCACGCGCTTAACCAACTCGCTCTTTTCGCCACACGCAGGATTTTGGGTCTCTGTCTAGCTTGAAATGCCCACCATTTGCTTAGGAATCTTGGTGTTCAATCCGTTCACAAAGGTATCTATCTTGCACTTTGAGATTTGAGGTCAGAGCGCATCCGTTATCATGATATCTACTCGCTATTGAATGACAAAGAGACGCATGGTGGCATAAGATTCAAGGCCCTTGCATCTGGCTGAGGTTTATTAGTCGTGGCGACCCCCCAGGTGTCAATGGGTTATTTAGCTGGTATTTAAAAAAAAGTATATTGAGTGCATAGTTGAACCAGTGAGAAAAAGTGCCCTGGGAAAATGCGCTAGCTTCGCCGAGCTAATGAATAAGAAAATGCAGAGGAAGTACTCCGAAGGAGGGAGCTATAAAAAGTGCACAAGATGGATCTGGCTAATGATATACAGTACTATGATGCAAACCCTGACGCAGACACGTGTGTACGTGATGTCGGCGGGGCAGGGAAGCAGGTACAGACACTTTGCATGTCAACGTAGCCGCGAGCCTTGCTCTGTCTATAGCTGATATTGTTTGACTTCAATAAGCATATTGTAGGACCTAAACAAGCCAAGCCTTCATTTGCAATCGGGGAATTGGAAACTCTATAGCATCCTGGCTAGACCTTGTGTTGTGATTGGGCCTGCCGACTATACCGCAGCAACATGCCTTTGTCTGGTAGGTACCGTATATTTGCCGTCCCAGCAGCGACAACCCCTCCGGAACACGTGGGTACGCGTATCGATCAGTACGAGTCGCGCACCCAGTCTCGGTTTCAGGGGCTGGCCCGGTCTCCACGGTACTAGCGGGCTGTTCTGGATCAGCGACAAAAATAACAACTATGGTGCAGCAGCCAGACGATCAGTCTACGATGGAGCCTGGAATAGACCATTTTGATCTGCCCTGCTGTGTCGTTTTAAAAACGAGCAACTCCACCGTGCACCTTCGACAGCGGTGTTGTGGTACCAAGTCGATCTTCGGCGGAGGCTGGCTCGCCCAAGATCAACCTTATCCCACCCAGATCCTGCTCCAGGAGCGATCAGTCTTGCGTAGGGGGTGGTTCGTCAAATCGGAAAGCTAAACGAGGCCGATGTCATGCACCCAGCCCAATGCTGTGCAGCCTCAGCCCTGCCCCCGGGCCCCGTCCCAAAGCGGCAGCCTATGCCATTGGAACCCCTCAACCCGAAACACTGCGAGGACCCAACTGACTTTTTCTCGGCGTCTGATCGACGGCTGGCACAAGCGCCCTGTCAGCAACCTGGGAATCCGGGGTATGGAACCTCTTCGCTCCGGCCACAGATCTATTAAGCGCCTAAATTCAGGATCCCACGGACACCAGCGATCTCGACGCGCATCTAGGCTCGGCCAAACGGTCATGCTGCGAGCTTGTTTGGTGGGCCCACCCGAGAAGCTGGTGATGGGAAACGTCTTTAGTTGGAGAAGAGAGCACACTGCGTCCATGGAAGCAGCCTGAGGGCCGAGCAAGTGGAAGGTCATGTCGTGATTAGTATGCAAAACGCTCTATATGCAAGAGTGCGCCTGCGAAGACTACAGCAAGGCGAATATGAACAAGAAGCACCGCCTCCAGCGCAGGAGGAGCGGGTGCGATTCCCGTCCCAGGACAGTTTCCCGGGACAAACCCAAACACTAGAGAGCCTGTGGTGTGCCTCAGAGCATGCATGCCAGGGCGGCACACACCATGAACCAGCCCAGCATGGAGCCACTCCCTGCCGTCCGCGCCGCCGCATTACCCGTGGTCGTCGTGGCGGTTCCGCTCGTCGAGGCGGTGCCCGATGATGTGGTTGTCTTCGAGCTCCCGGGGCTCGCCACAGTACTGCTA
The DNA here is from genome assembly GCA_021432635.1 of Thozetella sp. PMI_491. Classification (NCBI taxonomy): domain Eukaryota; kingdom Fungi; phylum Ascomycota; class Sordariomycetes; order Chaetosphaeriales; family Chaetosphaeriaceae; genus Thozetella; species Thozetella sp. PMI_491. Next base: position 1,395,052 of record MU270019.1, read on the forward strand.
CTGCTGCTCGGCGATGTCACGGATCGGCTTGTGCCGCACGCGCCCTGCAGCGTCGCCAGCACGTCGACCGTGTTGAGCGCGGCTGGCGTCGAGCCGCAGCTGGCCGCCTGCGTCATCCAGACGTTGTTGCCCTCCAGGTCGAAGACGGTGTAGGCCGAGCGCATAAAGGTGTCGCCCAGCAGCGTGAAGCTGGAGCTGGGCGAGATGCCGAGGAAGCAGGTGGCTGAGGAGCCGCTGCCCACCACGCGCACGAGTTCCTTGTACGGTACGTGGATAGTGGTCCCGTCGAAGGCAAAGTCCAACGTGCCTTGGACGCTGGTCAGGCTGCAGTCGACCTGGTAGAAGCCGTTAGCGTCGGCGCGGGCGTTGCCGAAGTCGGCGGCGATGGCGGACGAGAGCGATGACGGGAGCAGCGTCATGGTGCTACCGCTGTCGAGGAAGACCGGCACGTTGCTGCCCGTGTAGGTCTTGTTCTTGCCCGATGGCGGCGACAGCGAGATGCTGTTCATGTTGACCCAGTAGCGCGGCACCTGGTCGGGGGACTGCGCGGCCGGGATGATGGGCAGCTTGGCCAGGCCACCGGCGAACTTGCTTGTGTCGACGCCGCCGAAGACTATCACGCCCTCCTGCTCGTCCTTGCTGCCCAGGGCCAGGGTGTAGGCCTTTACCTTTGTCGTGTTCTGCGCCTGGAGCTCGTCGATGAAGTTCTTGTATTTCGTTGCCAGCCCCTCGCCGTACCCGATGCCCAGAATGCCCGCGAACTCGTCATTGCTGGAGGTGGCGACGCCAAACTGCACGTTTTTGAGGCCGTCGGTCGTGCCGGGCAGTGCTATTGTGTCCCTGAAGTAGGTGATGTTGGCGCTTCCAATGCCGTACGTCAAGACCTTTCCTGTTCCTAGCGACTGGGCCGATGAAGACTTGGACGGGTCGTACTGCCCAACCCCTTGGCAAAACCTGGCGTCCGAACCAGACACCGTCGTGCAGTCCGGATTGACCCACAACTCAAAAGATCCCGTGTCGAGCTGCACGAATACCGACTGTGCAGGCGACCCGATATCGACTGCATCTGGTTAGCTTGGAGGGGTCCTCTCTTTGAGTCAATCGGAGCCGTTGGGGAGCATATACGCTGTGCATAGTAAGCCACGTCGGAGCGGTTGGCTAATTGGACCTCGACGGCTCTTTTTGAGAAGTAATTGGTGTTTGTCGAGTGGATGATGGGCATGTGGATGCACCCCTCATGGTCTGAGATGTTGACGAAGCCATTGAGCGCCGAGGCGTAGCCCACGCCGAGGCCGAGCAAGAGGAGCAGGGAGGAGGAGGAGAAGGAGGTTGCCATTCCTGGCAACGAGAAGCGTGTCGAAAACTATCGTAGTGCCGGCTTCATGGGGGGTTGATCCGGCCTCACAGCTGACGAAAAAAGGTGTATTAAGTTGCGAGAATTGACGATCCCGCCGTCGCTGGTTGAAGAAAAAAACAAAACCACAGGAAAAAAGCCCAAGGGAACGTAAATGGCGACTGAGCGCCGATGAACTAGCGTCTCGAATTCCCGGCGGGGGAGAACCGAGGCGACTGAGAAAATAACAAGCGTCGGAATTGTCGATGGTCGGACGCTGCCTCTAGGACGAGTCGTCTGGCTCCTTTTTTTTCCCCTTGACGAGCGCTTGGGCTCTCTCTAGTGGCACGAAGGATAGAAGAGCTCAAGCCCGGAGCCGCAGGAAGAAAAAAGAACAGACGACAAGAGGAGAAACGAAGGAACCTCCCAAAAAATAACGCGGAAGAGAAGGGAAAGAAAGCCAATTGGAAAATAAGGAAGCGGATCAGCCGAACTAAGAGACGAAGGGGAAGAAGAGAGGGTGCGGGCAAACAGCGCAGAATGGGAGGGGTGGGTAACAAGAGACGAAACAAGTGAGACGCACCAAGAGCTGTCAGGTTCGGCCGGCGTGGTGGGATCGTGAGGGGAGCTGGGCGGTGGAGCGGGCCACCTCGCTCCAGTGTCTCAGACCGCAGCCCGGCCAGCCGGATTGTAAGAGGCTTCCAGCCTGGGCAGCCTGGGCGCCTTGGCCAATTCTGGGCAGGGCCTCGGGGCTGTCATGCGCCCTGGCCGACAGGGCCGGGCGAGGGCCACGAGGCTTACGAAGAAGGTGGTCAGTGGCTCGCAGCCCTCCGCGCTGCTCTGGTCCTGTATGCACCCTCTGTAATTACGGCGAAATGGTTGGGTGCTAGCTTCCGGAGCGACATCTTGGCTTGCTCCGCCCGGGCTGCACAGCACTGCGCAGCACAGAGAGACAGGAGACAGGAGACAGGAGCGACGCTTCGGGAATTTTTCTTTTTCCTTCTCCCTTCTGCTACCACTACAACCTACCATGCACACCCAAGAAGCGGCCCCTCTGGTTCGGCCTCGGGCGCGGGAGACGATTGACACAGCTGGAGATCGCAAACGCTTGTGTTTTGCTGCGTCGGATGCTTAGGCGAGAAGGGGAAGGGGCGAGGGGGGGTAAGAGGCTCTCTGTCTCTGGCGGACCAATGTTGGATTGCCCAAACGTAAACAACTCGCCTGTCCCACGGACTGCATAAACTCCTCAGGCCATCGACGCTCGAAGTCGTGAATACGATAACTAGGGCCCAGTGGAGAAGGGTAGCAGCAGCGATTGCTCGCAAGGGTAGGGGGGGCTCCCCTGTAGTCTGTAGCAACCCCCCAGGTGCCCCCGGGCTCAGGCTTAGTGCTACATTGCAGGTGCTGCTGCCAGAGGCGCGCAAGGGGGCCGTAGAAGAGGGGGTGAGAGAGAGCGAATGACGAGATGTTGGTGCACCTGCCACCTGCCACTTTTTCCCCCCGGCCCACGAAAGAAACAGCCAAAAAGAGCCAAGAGGACGATTTGACAAGACTGGTCGCGAGCCGGCGCGGCGACCAGGGCGTTCAAAACACGCGCGCCGCCAGGGGGGATACCACAGAGCGCAGCAAGGGTTGCGACCGCTGCTGCAGTTATCCGTCGAGATGGCGCGCCCTGCCGGACTGGGTCAGGGAGATCAAACTCGGGTCAGGGGTTCTGGAGCTGGAAACGAGGCTCTAGCGGGTCGCGTCTTGGCATCGATGTCTCAGGCGGCCCTGCGCGTCCAATCACCGCCCGCCCCGCCGCTGGGGCTGGTCTAGTCCCGAAACCCTGTGGGCTTCCGCTCATTTTGGCCGCTAGCCTCGGCGAAGTGGAGAAGGGACGAGGGGCGAGCCGCAGCAGGCCAAACGGTCAAGGGAAGAAAGAATGGAAAGGCGTGGCAGCGCGGGAAAGAACCAAAATAAAAAAAAGACGTTGCCTTTGGCAGGTTAGCGCTTGTGAGGGACCCTTCCTTTGGAAGGCAGTAGGTAATTATGGACCACCTTAATCTGTAGTAGTATAGCGTCCCCTAATCGCTTCCCTCGCTAGTCTCGGCTCTCCTGCTGTCCCTCTTAGGACTTTTCAATTCTCGATGGCCGCCCCCGCACTCCGCGTTTCCGCGTATCTTGGCTCCCGCCGCATCATCCGCCAAGCCGCCCGTTTTCCTGTCAGCAGCGCCTATGCGAACGCAGGCATGAACTGCTCCGAGTTGGGATGGAGGCCAGATGGCAGAAGTTCCAGTCAGAGTAACGTTAACGCATGATCACTATATTTTTTTTAAACCTTGTCTATCGCCAACACATCACTGTGCAATACACGCCGGGAGGCAGAACAGAATGTGCTCTATCTCCCCTTCCCGTCTGCCTCTGACCCCCCCGTCCCCGGCTCCCCGGCTCTCCGGCTCTCCGCTCCGGCTGGCTCTCCCCGTGTTTGCCCGCCAGCCGACCCGCAGCCTTGCCAAACCGCCGCTTTGCCGCCTCTCTGACGAATAGCCTAAGCCTGGTCGTGCACCTTAATGAGGATCTTGCCCGTCCCGTGGCCCTCTTCTAACCTCGCGAACGCCTTCTCGAACTCGTCAAAGTCGTACACGCTGTCGATGACGGGCTTCACCTTGCCCGCTTCCACCAGCTCCCCAATCTCGGCCAGCTGGCTGCCCAGCGGCGCCACCACGAAGAAGATTTCCTTAGTCACCGACTTGTTCAGGTCGGCGGGCTTCACCATGGAAGGCGGCGTGTTGATGCCGACCATGGCCCCGCCCTCCTTGACAGCTGCCCAGCACCCCACGAGTGTCTTGCCGCCCACCCCGTCGACTACCAGGTCCACCTCGCGTGCCGCCGGGTTCTCGGCCACCCACTCTTCCAAGGACGTCCGCGTGTAATCGACCACCTCGGTGGCGCCACGCTCCCGAACGAGGGCCTCCTTGCCCCGCCCAGCCACCGCCACGATGCCGCCGGCACCGGCCAGCGCCGCCAGCTGTAGGGCCCAGCTACCCACGCCGCCGGACGCCGCGGTGATGAGCACGCGCTTGTTGGCGTTGCGCTCGCGCGCAGCAACGTCCCCGTGGATGGCCGCCGCCTCCAACGTGCCCTGCTCGAACACTGCCTGCCACGCCGTCAAGGCCGACAATGGGACGGCGGCAGCCTGGACCCAGTCGAGGCTGGGCGGGATCTTGGCCAGCTCGCTGACACGCGGAAGGGCGTATTCCCGGGCGGCACCGGCACGCGAGGCATCGATCCGGCAGAAGACGCGGTCCCCCGGGGCGAACCCGCTACCCTCAGGCGCCGTGACTACCTCGCCAGCCATGTCCTGCGTGGGCACGGGGATCCGGTCCTTAGGGATAAGGTCAGGGAAGTTGGCGGCCCATTGGAGCTCGCCAGCACATGGGGAGCAGGCGTAGACCCGCACGAGTACGTCCTCGGGGTGCGTGGGAATTGGGAGGGGCGCCGTGGTCTTGATGATCTTGGTGGAGTGTATGTCAGGCTGGAGGAGAGTCTTCATCTCCTTGGGAAGTTGTGTCGCCGCCATGGTAGGTATGGAGTGTGTAATATTGTGACGGTAAGTTGATCAGTGTGTGGTATTACACAGTTTAGTGTAGTGGTGAGGCGATAAGAAGTGTGATGCGGGTAGTGGTAGGTGATTCTGATGTGTAAGTGCGACTTATGAGTCTGGCGTAGTGGTGTGTGTGTTTAGCTGTGCTGCTGCTTCTTGCTTGTGCTTGATGATGGTATGAGTCTAGCATCGTGGTTCCGGGCGAGGGCAACGCTCCTCTTATACCCAAAGACTCACGAAGCTCCCTCAGAGGATTTCTATGGAGCAATGCTAGAAACCATGCTCTTTCGACCGAATCGCGTAGATACTCGGGCGCGGTCGGATGCGCGATCATGATCGATTGGGGTCTTGGCGCCGCTGCACGACATACACCAGCAGCACCAAGCCGTAAAGGGTATCCGAGAAAAGCTATGCGAGGCCAGGAACGGCTAGCGCCATTTTGCTGCCTGTGGATGAATAATCTGGCATTGCATCGCCCGAAATTCCAGCACGAGGATGGTGGGGTAGGACCTGCCCATCTCCGCGGCCGCCTCTAATTCGCTACTATGCTGCCACCCGCCGGCTTTTCTACGGGGTGTTAAGCTACAGAAGTCCCAGCTGCCAAGCCCGCTGGCACTTTCTATCTCCTCGGACACGGTGCGAATGCCGCCACCTCGCTGCCGGGGCTTTGCGGAAGAGGGACAAACGGCTAAAGCTTGACTAAAGGAAAGAAAAAAAAACCTTGCTCGCTCTAGAATAGCTTTCAACGCTGTTGATGTCTCACATGCGGCCCCTCCTCAAAGGCACTGCATTTCTCAGGCGGCATACACCAAATATCCAGCCGTGCCCAAGCTCTCCTAACATGTACCACAATCACTGTGACTCATTGCCGAGCCTCGTCAGCCTTAGCTCTACACCGGAGGAACAGCACCCCCGAGCAGAGCAATTCGAAATCCCATATAGCCCCATCTTAGATGCCTCTGTGCAAGGGATATTGGCTCTTTCTGTAGTACCCTCGCTGAGCCCACGCGGCCAGAATTGTTTGCCACGATGCCACCGCCTCTGCCTGCCTCCGGGCTGAACTTCACCTACAACCCCTCCCTCTCCGAGTTTGCCGTTCCCATGAAGGACTATCTTCATAAGCACCCCCAGTATGGCGTTATCGGAACAGGCGCCTTAGTATTTACCAGTGCGCCGGAGTCTACAGACGCCGGCGGGAAGCGGCTGCTGTTGCTCCAGCGCGCGGCCCACGACTCCAACCCGCTCCGCTGGGAAGTCCCCGGCGGTGCGGTTAACCTCGAAGACGAGTCTATTCTACACGGACTTGCGCGCGAGGTATGGGAGGAGACGCAGCTGCTCGTGACGCGCGTGGTGCGGCGCGTGGGCGTCGGCCAGACCTTCAAAAGCCGCAAGGGCCAGCAGGTGCTCAAGCTCAGTTTCGAGGTCGAGGTCAAAGGGACGCTGCAGGACCGTCCCGAGGTGACGATGGACCCGAACGAGCACGCCGACTTTGTCTGGGTGACGGAGGATGAGGCACGCCGACACTGGGCAGATGGGCCCACGGCAATTGGCAAGCAGGACCTCGAGATGCAGATCACGAGCAGCGACCAGGAGGAGATCATGTGGGAGGGATATAGACTAGCGAGGGGGGAAGAAGCTCAGCTCACGGGTGTTCTTGGGTCTATTGCCTGGGAGTGAGATCTGGGGCTAGACAATGATGTCGGACGATATGGATTTAATGGCGGATCAGTGCCCTATCTGACATTTGGATTCGGCATTCGGCCTACAGCAATGCTTGATTGAAGTTCGCTAGGAACGTTATATCAATGATAAAATTAAAATAAAAAGCAGTGTTAACAAACTCTCACCCATGAACACATAGATACCACTCATCTAATTCCTGAAGATAGATTCGGTCTCCCCTCTCCCCATCAAATCACATCTTCCAAAGTCCCAGCTCTCCGATTGACATAAACACAGCCGCTCCCCCTCCAAAGCCCAAGGCTGCCTCCCATCGCAGCGACCCTCCAAGCCACATCAACGTACACACCACTACATCGGACATGTCGTTGAGAACGTTCCCCCACAGCACCGAGCGTAAGTTACCGGTTTCCTTCTCGGCGCTCTCGGGGGTATCCGTGCGAGCCGAGATTGCCTGGCGGCGAGCCGCGAGAAGCGTCAGGCAAGCGAGCGTAACCTCCCGAACCCCCAGCAGGCGTGGGACGAGTAGGACCGAAGGTGGCAGTTCCAGGAAGAAGAGGCTCCCCGTTGTGACGGGGGCGAATATGCATGCAAGGCCGATGAGTGCCCGCCCGGCCCCGAGGAACGTGGCACAATTTGTGGTGAGGGTTGACATGGCGTTAGGCCTGCCGTACGCAACTGAGGCGTTAGAGCTGGGACCGGTTAGGGAAGCGGTCGGTGGCAGAAGGGGGCGCGTGAGACCTGACTTGGGAGCGGTGGTGGCCATGGTAGGAAGATGCGTCTTGTGAATTGCTCTGGGGTAGCTCTAAGGTTGATCGGTGTCTACCACGAGGAATCAGTATCTTGTAAAAGTATAAATGGTTATTTATAGTGTTCGTTATCTCTCCGAACATGTTGGTGCCTAGTTCGACGCGTAACTTCGGCACCAGACCATAATGAATAGGCATAACGGGTGGCGGACGGATTATCCCCGACCCCTAACAGGCGGAGAGGAAACAACCGAGAAGTCAAACCCGAGGCCCTTGGCACGGCTATAATAAGAGTTATTCTAGTTATTCTATACCAATGGACATTAGCAGGAAAGTACGTCGCCAGTTCCCTTATGCTTAAGCCGTCGACCTTAGAGCGCGATAACTATTACCCATAGCATGGGTCTTCCGGGCTTCACCAACAAGTATGACCTGATTACATGTGTAGCAAGATAGTCAACAGATACATTGTTTCAAGAAAATTGGGCGCGTTTAGCACCCATCTCACTATGGAGGGTATCGGCGAATATCGATTGGCTACATGTCGTACGTCCCCGGGCGATGCAGGTCCCACATTTCCGTTCATCCGGACCCGGAATCGGAGTGGAGCCCGATCCGGCTCGCCGCGTCACCTCACGGCTCTACCTTCAGCCTTCAGATGAACGAAAAGAAATCAGATATTTTTGTGAGGAGAATAGCTCTGCCGCCCCCGACCGGCCGGTCCACGGGGCAAATTGGGCTGAATCCCGCTATTGCGCCGCCTGCCGCCGCCCTATTCACATCACCTGCGGGGCAATCCTACCGAATCCTAGCTTCAAGCCATTGGCCGCCACATCTGACAAGGAGGTCACTAATACGGCTACTTTTGGGTGAAAGCGAAACGCAACCACCACAATGTCTTGGGAAGTCACGAGGGACTTGCTATCAGCAGGAACTTGCAAGGATCCGCGGCTATTCTCAATCGGTTTCCCACGGGCTCAGGCTCGAAAACGACTCGTCGGAAATGTCTCCACAGCTCTGCCGTCTTCTGGCGGGTATTGAAGGTATGTCTGCATCTACCGAAGCGTCTACGCGGGGTCACGCACCAACACTATTCCATCATGCCGCGCTAAGCCCCGCGGCCCCGTGAACTTGCCATCCTACAAGGGTCGGAGGAGAAGACAAACAAGGCTTCAGTCCGAACTGTAGATTTGTAGATAGAGGTCGAATTCGCTCTGTATCGTTCTTTCAAGTTGCCAAGTCAGCAGCAAACTCCGCCTTAGCAGCTCGATTATTGCCTTACTACTTCAATATGGCGTTTGAGGGTAGGATTCCTGACGTGTACGGTCCGGGGACGTACACAGACCGCGAGTTCACGCCGGTGCTCCAGGATACGGAGCGCATCTTTCGTCTTCTCGCGTCACAGACACCGGGCTTTACCAACGACGAAAGCCTCTTGTCCAAGGTCACCTTCCAAGGCGAGGACTTCCCCGTGTTGCCCGGTCCCATCAAGGCCGTATCCGTAGCTGCTGCCCTACATGCCATGGCGGGTGTAGTGGCCGACGAGATACTCAGTCTGCGGGGCGCGGACAGGAAGGAGCGCCGCATCACCGTCAATACGACGCACACCGCGATCTGGTTCGCAAACGTCTCCGCCGCGTTCCTCGATGGCCACCACATCTCGACCCTCGCCCGCCAGAAGAAGCTATCGGGGGTCGTCCCGGACTGGGAGCGCGGATGGCACGACACCCCACTAAAGTTTCGAGGCACTGGCATCTACCCGACTAAGCAGCAGGGAGTGTGGTACTGCGTACACGGCTCGATGGACATGCCGGCCATGCTGCGATCCTTCAACATTGACCCGGAGAGGCCAGGGATCGACACGAATGAGAAGGCAGTCGAGTATATCACCTCTATCACGAGAGAGCTGCTACCGCAAGAGTTGGAGATGAGCAACATTGTGAACGGGTTCTGTGGGAGCATATGCTTCACGCCGAAGGGCTGGGCCGACACATCGATGGGGAGAGCACTGGATTCTCACCCGTTGATCAACGTCAAGGAACAGCCTTGGCACGGCGTCTCACCTCCGCCAAGGGTTCCCTTTCCACCACTGAATCCGGCCGATCAGCGTCCACTCGCCGGTATCCGAGTCATCGAGATGACCCGGATCATCGCCGGACCACAACTAGGAACTTACCTGGCGTCCCTCGGAGCGGACGTGATACGGATCAACGCGCCGCACCTCCGAGACCTCAATGTGATGCAGATGACTCTCAACGCTGGGAAGCGCACTATCGGGCTCGACCTGCGCAATGCCGACGATCTCGCCCACCTCCACAGGCTCCTCGAGGAGGCCGATGTATTCCTCCAAGGGTTCCGTCTCGGGAAGATGGAGAAGTTCGGGCTCGGTGTCGCAGACTTGACCGCCATGGCTGCTAGGCGAGGACGGGGTATCGTTTACGTGAGTGAGAACTGCTACGGCCCAGACGGGTACTATGCCGAGCGGCCGGGCTGGCAGCAGATTGCCGACACGGCCTCAGGCGCGGCATACGTGATGGGGCGCGGACAGAACCTACCGGGTGAAGAGAGCGTGCTCCCCTCGCTCCCCATCAGCGATATGTCAACGGGCGCCGTCGGCATCGTCGGGACTCTCATGGCGCTCCGCGACCGGGCGACAAAGGGCGGCAGCTATGCCGTACATGCCACACTAACGGCGGTGAACATGTTCGCGCTGAAGCCCGAGGTGGGGCTGTACTCTCGGGACACGGTCGCCGCGTGCCAGGAGCGCTTCCAGTGGGGCGAGATGCGCGGGTACTTCCACGTCCTCGATTTGCTGCAAACGGTCTGGGCAGGATGGAAGCGCGTCTTGCCGCAGTATCTCGACGTGAACGGCGAATGGTATAGTAGCTTCAAGAAGAGTGCTTTTGGGGGGATGCGGCTGAGTATCTTGCGGCCGGTACTGCGGTTTGACGATGAGAGCACTCCCTGTTGGCGTACGGCGAGTGTACCTTATGCTCATTGGAAGAAGGATGACGTGGCTTTTAGAACACTGGCCGGACTGAATGGCACTCATGATGGCGGAAGCAGCAATTCTTCATAGAACCGGAGGAGCACATGAATAAAGAGGAATCTCTCCCCGGCCAGCCGGCCTAGTCTGCCACGACATCCTCGAAATGATCAATCATGTCGAGTTTTTGACGACTGTCATGGTTTATTTAGCCCACTTCAACCGTCCTGTTGTATTTGATGTGTCAAGGGGGTGCCTATCAGCCCAAAGGAGCTAAGCTCTTCATATCTCCAGCAGTACATAATGGCAGCTTGTTTACGCTAATTTCGACCAATGGTCCTGTGCCAAACAGATACAGTAGGTGCACTATGGTGTGATAGTTTAGCCGGTTGAACGGCTATTGTACAAGGCAGAATTCGGTTGCCAGCGTAGCGCCTTCAAGCTACCCGAATAACACCGACTACGCATTCCTTGGCGACGTCAATTCTTTCTCGATGAACTGCGTAGCTAGGAAGGACTCAACTTACTATCTAATTTACTGCGTTTTGACCTGTTCAGAATGCTGTTTCCGTCTTATGTTTGGGTATGGTCTGTCCTGGCGGGCTTCTCATACGGCCTCTTCCATTCGGAGGTCGCTACGGAAGTCGCCGCCGTTGCGGTAGACCCTATACCAACACTCAAAACCAGTTCTGATGGCACCTGCGGTCAGGGAACCACATGCCTCGGCTCGAGCTACGGACCATGTTGTTCAGAGCACTTTTACTGCGGGAACGGGGAGGCATACTGTGGGGCGAAATGCCACCCGGAGTTTGGCCACTGCAGCAAGAGCGAAACGGCCGTGACGGCACAAGCCAGCAACGGCTGCGCATCTATCGTGACCCGAACAGCGTCAGACCGGACAACACTCACAGTTAAGACGACCGAAACGGGCACGGAGGTCATCATCAGCATATCTACCTTGACCTCGACGCTGGTGATTCCGGTTACATCAACAACGATCTACGCCCATGTCGTGACGAGCACCTCCATTGCAACGGTGAGGGTAACAGAAACTGCTACACAAACGATCACAGAGACATCCCAAGCGATGACAACAAAAACAGCCACCACGACAGCCACATACTATGTACTTTATACGACGACCCTTGTCGATAGGTCCACCAGTACGTTATTTACCACAACAGGTACCGTAGCTCCGAGTCGGACGAATACCGCGCTGTCTCCCTCTAAGACCTTCACCGGAACAGCCTCAGATTGTATGCGACTCAGAAACCAATGACCAACGATCTATAGAAAGCTAAATCTGGCTCCCAGGCAACAAATGGTATCAGTTGCGAGGCGATGAAACGTGCGACTATGTCGCCGCAGTGAGCGGATTGAAGTTGCAAAGATTGTAGGTCCCAATATCTCCGTTCCGAATTTCTGACTCCGCTCCTGGGATGGAGCTGACTGATACAACCGACAGGTTGGCATTAAACCCTCTGCTGGTTATGAACCCTCCGCCCAGCATGACTATTTGTGACAACTTAGGCATGCTGCAGCGCGGTGGGTGTCGAGTGGACTGTGTGAGCATGTTTGCAGGATACTCTTTGTGTGTTGGGACCTAGTTTGCCGGGCAACTTAAAGACATGTCGGAGTACGACAAATAGTTGGGCGAGTGTGGGCACGTTTTGACTAGTTCGTTGAGCCTTGACTTAGCCGTAATTCAACAAGCTATATTAACGGGGCGACTCAGATCTTAATATGACCGTGGAACTGGCCATTGGTATCGTTCGAAATGCAGGAGCGTCAGTAAGCGGACCGGTGTAATAATTGGCCGCAGTCGGTGGCCGAGCAGAAAACGCATTTCCCCCTCCACAGCTTTGCGTCACAACCTTGGGCACGCACAATTGAAGTCTAGATGGCCCCCGGATCAGAAATGAAGCCAATACTCATACCCATCGTTTCGCTTAAGTCTATGTCAACATGCGACTCCTCAACACACAAACTCTCCAACTGTCCGAGTTCTTCGATGACCAAGCGCCTCCATATGCCATCCTCTCCCACACGTGGTCGGAAGAAGAGGTGACGTTACAAGATGTACAGCAGGCAGAACCTTCAAAACTCTCCAAGAAAGGTTACGAGAAAGTACAAGAGTGCTGCCGTCAAGCTCAAAGGGATGGCATTGACTGGGCCTGGATGGATACTTGCTGCATCGATAAGACGTCGAGCGCGGAGCTGTCTGAAGCTATCAACTCTATGTATCGTTGGTACCGAAATTCGAAGCGATGCTACGCCTACCTCTCCGACGTCGACCGCGAAGGAAAATCTGTCGAAGAGCTAAATAAAGCTATCGAAGCGAGTCGGTGGTTCACTCGCGGATGGACGCTCCAGGAGCTAATTGCCCCCTACGAGGTCGACTTTTTCGACCGCTACTGGCACGACATTGGCTCTAAGTGGAGCCTCTACGACTGCATCTATGAAAAAACTGCTATTCCAAAGAGCATCTTACGCGGGGATAGATCTGCTCTCGACTGCTCGGTTGGCGAGCGCATCTCCTGGGCTGCCTACAGACGCACCACACGAGAGGAAGATCGTGCCTATTCGTTGCTCGGAATTTTGGGTATCAACATGCCTCTACTCTATGGCGAAGGGTCCCAGGCATTCTTCCGCTTGCAGGAGCAAATACTCCGTCAGTGTGAGGACTACACCCTTCTCCTTTGGAACGGAGAGGTGGAGGATGGGGGGGCTGTCCTCGCCAAAAGCCCTGATCAGTTTGTCTCAAAATTTGACTTGAGAACTGAAGCAGGCGACACCGCGGTGGAATGGTCCAACATGACCCAGTCCAGACTATCGTTGACCTTCGATCCTCCCACAGTGACCAGCCGTGGACTGAAAGGAACCTTTCACGTAAAGAAACTAGCCGAAGAAACTATACTAGTCTGGACATTTGTCACGATAAACTCACTGCCAGTCTGCATAAAGCTCCAGGAATCTGGGAATTTGTGGAGACGAGTCGCACCCGAATGCTACATAATTGAAGACAACCCCAGCGAAATGGCAAGCACTCAACTTCTGATGTGTATAAAGGTAGTAGATATGACACCGAATCTCCAAATAGCCATCCGAAAGTCACTGTTGCGAAGGGATGACTTACCTATCAAAGTCATCGTACGGCATGATGTGTCTACATACGGGCCCGGCGTGTCGGATGAAGCCGGAAAATATGGCATCATTGTGCTTGAACAGCACCCACCCGAGCTGCCTGTGAGAAGCACAAGAGTGGAGGGACTGGATAAAGTTAAATTGGAATTCGACTTCAACCATTCTGCTCCGAACAACCAAGCTCATCGCAACGTCCTCATCGGGGCTTTTGGCTTTGAGTATTCAGCCTACGGATCTGTGGATCACTTCGTCCTATTCATCGGGTTTATCGACAGCGGGCTGTTTTGCACTGTCAACGGACTGCCATATGATGTACCGATGAAAAGATTCATGCATCGTTGGGCCGGGCGATTGAACCTAAGGGCGTCTACTGTAGCAATATCAGACCGCTCGACCAGCATGCGAACATTCAGACTACAGGATTCGACGAGCCAGTACGTATGGATCAGAGCGAAAGCGAGGAGGGACAGTCAACTTGGAATTGTGGAAGTTTCTGTAGGACCATGACCGCGATTGATACGGATAGGTACTTAGCCACTTTGTGCTGCTCTCTTACACCTTCATTAGTATAGCCATGGTCCCTGATGGAGAAGTATATGCGTCTATTGAAAGAGTACGTCCCGGATCCGGATGAGATTTCTATCTATGCTTAGTACAAAATTGCTGTGCAATGACGCGTGGATCAGAGGAATGAAGTGTACCGGTATCGCCTGAGATATCGTAAAGCCTAACGGAGTGCCTGGTGGCTGCTGAGGTGTGGTTACACCATTTAACTATTGGTGGGGATATGCTCTCAATGCAGTAGCGCAGCCTTTCCCTTCTCCAGCTCATAACCTGCCATGCCCCTTCAAAGGGTTACCTAGCTCTTGCTTCCTAACCCAACTGTCAGCATCGTGTGTAGGGCATCTAACTTTCGACCCAATCCCTTCTGTCACAGTACCAGTGCGCCAACGACCCAGAAACAACCATCGTGCCTGCGCCATGGCCGAAGCTACTTTCGGCAGGCTTCAAGCTGCATTAGCCTCGGCTACTAACGAAGTCACTGTCGCAGCAGCTAACATTAATTTTGACTTCGCTCTCGTCAAGGTGGAAGCGCCTGCCGAATACCAACCTCTGGGTGTCGTATTGTCCGCGGGTAGGAAGAAAGAGGCCGAAACAGGATCTCTTCATGTCACGGCGAGACGGCTCGGCGCCCTGTTCCAAGGTCTATGCCCCCCCTCGCCGAATCTGATCAAAGCATACGGTAAGCGGGTATCCGAGATCTCCAAAGTGGTGACCGAGACTTCAGCCACGAAACACTCAAGCTGGATTTTCCCCGAACTGGTTGGTATCGATGCGACATCGATATGGGCCGCGGTGACCTCGAGCACAACCTCCATCCACGCTCACTTGCTTGCCTGCATGCTTGCTCGTATCTGGAACGAAGCCGAAGCAATTTCTGTGTGGGTTGAAATCATTGAGGAGAGACGCCGAGAAATCGCTACAAAATTCGAGCAGGGAGAGGAAATTCCATTCGCTAGTACGACCGCAGCCACCCAGCAGCCGATCACAAGGGACCAGTTGGCAAGCTGGGACGCCAGCGCGCGAGCTTGGTTGCGGAGTGCTGATGCAGTTAAGTGCCGCCAGCAGAAGCAGCTCCTTCTCATCATCGAGAACATTTCTCTCTCTGTCAACGACGAACCTTTGCCGTATCAGAGCGTCAAAAAAGCTTGGATCACTGCGATGGAGACCGTGGAGAAGATCATCTGCGGAGGGGCATATGCCGTCCGTGATGGGACTATTCTCGTGGCGCTGTCCGCTTGGCATCTATACCCTGACTTGTGCGTCTACAGGCAGCACGAACGGGAGAAGGAGATAGCCATGAAGGACGACTTGATCCAAAACGGCGGCGTTCTCTCCCTTGGTCTCGTGGATACCGCAAATCGCCTTAACAACGGGGTTTATTGGTCGTTGCCACTGCGGCACTTCAAGTTCTACGGCCGCCCAGTTAGAAAAACCCGAACCCTTCAAATCGAAGGAAACAGAATGACATTCACAGAGCTATTGCAGGCTTATCTTGGGATAATGTTACAGGAATATAACATCGATCTCGGTGATACGGCTTTAGCACTCCAACTCTCGCTGGCATTGCTGGCCTTATTGCGAAGAAAATCACTAAAGGAGGGAAAAGAGCATGCCGATCAGTGGATTGATGTTCTCACGGATCCCATCTTGGCCTATTTCGAGGATCAACAGCTTGGAGACACGCTAGTGTCTCTTGGCCGTCGGCGGGCACGCTCACTGAGAAAGAAGCCGGGGCAGCTATTCGAACTATTGAATCTGAACAACCTACTAAAAGTCCTACGGGGACCGGGCTCGAGGATTGAACTCCTGCGACGAGTTTCTCTCCGGCTAGAGGATACAGTGGATGAGGTCCTCATTGGATTCCTTGATGATACAACGGGAATAAGATCCTTCACGTCCGGGTATCGAAAATATGTGCCAGGAGACCCAGGAGTGTGTGCGAGGGATGGTAGGACTGGTCCTTATACCCGGTGGGTATATGAGACGAAACTTTACCCGCGACAAGCCAGCGAAATACTCTTGCCTCTATCCTCTCGGTTTCTAAGTACTGCGCACCTTCCAGTTCCGTTGGAGGAAATAATCACAAAAGATGGACTGATATTCAATTTGCTCGCTGGTTCGGACAAGACTGCTTTGCTATACACCACCCAGAAGGAGCAGGACGAGTGGAACCCTCGGGTAGCTAGACTGCCTCCACTGTTTCTCGAAGATCTCAAATGGTGTCTACAGGAAGACATGATAGACCCAGTGGCACTCAGACATTATTTCCACGATATCATATTGGACGACGGCCGGTGTCGATTCTCACATATAACTCGATTTGTGAAGCTGGCCAGGCCAGCACGGCTCTACGGCACTGAAGCTATGCAGGGCGCGACCGTTCATCCCGGCGTACTCGGAGATAGCAACGAGCCTAGGTGGTCGAAATTTGATTTGGTGCTGAGGAAAGACCACTCAACGGGAGAGAATGAAATTTTCGAGAGAGGGGTTACCTCAACCCTAAAGGCATTGCAAATCGTGGCGTATTTTGAGGCCGGTTACGACATATTAGACCCTCTATCGTCAGGCCAAGATCTTAAAACCAAAATACTTGGGTTGAGTGTGGGGGATTCCCTATATCTTCCCCAGGCGGTAAGGCTGTTTTCTCTACCGTGCGAGTTTCTTATACTGTGAGCTAATGTTTAGCAGCTATTAGCAGATCCCATCGAACAGATCCCCGCTTTCAACGTCGTCCGACTTCTTGGAAATGTCGGGAAGTCAGGCATTGTGCTCTTGCGGTCACCATCAGACGTAATGGTGAGAGAGCTTGATCACGGCGCTTGGAGGGTTGTCAGTGCCTCAAGATTCGATGGAAAGCCTCTAGACTGCTTTGGGAATACCACCCTGCACCTGAACCTGACAGAGTGGAGCAGCCCTATCATGACGGAGCAAACTTTCGGCCAGAGGGACGTAGAAGCCTCCATGATGGAGGCTGTACTATCTATCAGAGACTCGGGGGCTTGGGTTGCTGACATAAATGTCCCCCTAAAGGATGGGCTGCACGATACGTTTGAGCGTCCCATCCTCGCTTCGTCGTCATGCATGCACCCAAAACCGTCAGCCCCAGCGACTCGCATGTCGCCAATTGAGACCTGGGATCAGGTCCTCGACCATCCTGTGGGACTCAGTGTTGTTCAGGCGAACGGAAATTGGCTGGCTCGGCTGGCCGTGACTGCTGTTCTAAGGCAACACTTGAACCTCGCGCCGAAGGATATCACGATCTGCCCACCCGGGCTCTGTTGGGCGTGTGTCAAGTTAGATTCGAGCGGTAAAGACCAAGTATGGATATTTTGAAATTATGTTGAAGGGCTGCACGTGAGGAAACTTGTCATTCCAGAGGGTGTCTGCCTATTAGCTACGATACGAGCGAAGTTTTCCCTCTCAATCGGGACCTTCCTCATCCCCTTTTCGTGGCTACGAAAGCTATGAGCAACTGGTGTCTAGACTAACCGGCTCGCCAAGCTCGTGGGGAAAGGGTATGAGGAACATAGAGGAAATTCAGGTAAATTAGAAATCTTCTTACACTACAAATCCAACGCGGAATAGCCAATATTGGGAAGTAGAAGTATCCTGCGAACGCGCCTAGCCAATGAACCTGGCTTGTGATCCTTCAGATAAGAAGAGGTATGTGGGATGGACTGGTCTTCAGTAAGATAATTGGAGGTTTTTTTCTTTCCACAATACCACCTCTATCAATCCTGAGATAAAACTCTGGGCGTCATGTCTGCAGTGAAAGGTAGCGACAGCCGCCACACGGGGAGTTGCTTCGTGTCATCCTCATTTGGAAGGTCTAGGCCCTGGGTCTGGTGCACAGTTCACCGAAGGCGACGGCAGCGCATTGGCAAAAGGGCCCTGAGAGCGTAACTCGGGTGCTTTTTGCTCCCAACACGAGCTAAGGAGCCGCCGCGGTTGGGTTAAGCAGTTGCCAGAACGGGAAGGTCGGCAGTTGGGGGGATGTGCTGCAACCTTGTGATCGGCTATCCGCCCCCCACAGGCGGCACTTCTTCTTGTTCTGGCAGTTAAATAAGGCAGCTTCCAAAGTGTAATGACACTTCCGGGACGATGCAACGACACAAGGCGACGGGCGATCACTCGCAAGGGGCAGGGCGTGTAGGCTGTGTGCAGCCTGTGCGGGCAATTCGCCGCGATATCCACGCGTGAATGCCTGTCCCGTTCTACCTATTTAATCTTGGCATTGTTCCTCGGATCCCTTGCTATCAACCCAACTGACTCTCGCCGCCGACACCAAGCCAGTGTGCAGTGCTTGCTAGTCGCCACGATGAAGGCCTCGACATCGCTTCTTCTTTCACTGCCGTGCTTCGCGGCCGCCGCGGCGGTCCAGCAGGCCAAAGTCTCGTACGATGGCTACAAAGTCTTCCGTGTCGCCGTGGGCGATGAGGTTGCCAAGGTGAACGGAATTGTGGAGAAGCTTGGCCTGACCACCTGGAAAGGCGCGCCCCGGGCTAACGCCATGGCCGACATTGTCGTGCCGCCGGCGCAGCTCGAGGCGTTCAATGCGGAGATCGGAGACATGCAGTCCATCACCATGCACGAGGACCTCGGTGCCTCGATCGCTGAAGAGTCCAACTTTGGCGTCTACGCTGGTATATAACGCCCTCATGCCCTGACGTAGATCGGGGATCGTTTTATGGCAATTGGAAGAAGCTAACAAGCCACTGAGCAGCCGCAAGCGTTAACAGCACGTGGTTCTCGAGCTACCACGCCTATAGTGACCACCTCCAGTTTCTCAAAGATCTCGCCGCGCAGTATTCAGGAAATGCCGAGGTCGTCACATCCGGAAAGTCTCTGCAGGGCAATTCCATCACGGGCATTCACATCTATGGCAGCTCCGGCAAGGGAGTCAAGCCGGCAATTGTACTGCACGGCACCGTCCACGCGCGCGAGTGGATTGGTACCATGGTGGTGGAATATTTTGCTTACACGCTCCTGTCCAACTACAGCTCTTCGACCGAGATCAAGGGGTTCGTCGACAAGCACGACTTTTACATCTTCCCGGTTGTGAACCCGGATGGTAAGTGCGCCATTTATTAATAGACCGTTGCTACATTTCTTCGGCATGATTAGAGCATGTCTGACGGTGCGAAATAGGCTTCCTTTACACGCAGAGCAATGACAGGTTGTGGCGCAAGAACCGGCAGAGCACTTCTGGGAGTACCTGCCTCGGCCATGACATCAACCGCAACTGGCCGTATATGTGGTCTGTTCCCGGTGGCGCATCAACCGATCCTTGCGCCCAAGACTTTAAGGGATCGGCTCAGGGAGACGCTCCCGAGACCGCGGCTCTTTCATCCTATCTCAAGAGCCTCAAGGCGGCTCAAGGACTGAAGCTTTTTATCGATTATCACTCCTACTCGCAGCTGTTTATGACGCGTAAGTCCTCATCTCGTCATCTGGCGTTCGCAACAATGCAGTCGGAAGTAATACTATCGGCGGACCGCTAATCAAACCGCTCGCTTAGCTTATGGGTACTCCTGCACTGCTGTTGCTTCCAAAAACACGGAGCTCCAGGCCTTGGCCAAGGGCGCTGTTGCTGCCATCAAGGCGGTGCATGGCGTTACTTTCGACTATGGCCCTATCTGCTCAACCATCTATCAAGCTACCGGAAGCAGTGTGGACTATGTCAACGACGTTGTCGGCTCCGACTATACGTTCACTTCCGAGCTGCGTGACACGGGGAACTACGGATTCTTGCTTCCGGCAAACCAGATTGTCCCCAGTGGCGAGGAGGCTTTCGCCGGTTTCCGCTACCTGCTGCTGAACATGAAGTGAGTTGGCAAAGCGAGTGGTTGCCGTATTTCCGATGAGCTCCAAGGCATTTCTTGGCGTTTGAAGTGTGCGGTGTTGGTCTCCAATGGAGTCGAGATAGGCTGTTTAGCCTAAGACGCCGATCGATGAAGGTAGAAAGAGAGGGATGCCGGCTACACATACATACCGGAACATATAGCCATCTAGTATATAGTCCCCAATAGTACAAATATTTTCCGATTTGAAGGCCGCAGAAGTCTCCGAGGAGACATAACGTCCGCGAAAATAAAAAAGCAAAAATCTCTATTGGCTATTTACATACATGCCTTCCTCGGCAATGGTCCGGTCTGCTTAATTTCTCCTTTCATTAGCATTGATCTAGCCCCAACCCATTACGGCGACGAACCTAAAGAATAATAGCGCTTGCAGCTCCCTAGGTTGGGGTTACCATGATGGATCCTCGTGAGGTTTGCAGGTACAGTGCTAAGAATGGGTGACAGATATTATGGCTTGCCTTGGTGGGTCATCTCTAGGATGGTCGAGATGGTTACTATGCTCTCCTATGGCGAATATACTCTGTCTATCTTATGCCAGATAACCCTTCCAAGCACATGCGGCAATATTCACTAGAGAACTCGTGATCCTGTCCACTCCCCCCCTCTGTTTATAGAACTGGAAGCCTAAAATTTGTGTTGACAATTCTCCGATATTCTCGAAATGGTCTCTCTAGGTAGAAATATATTACTACCTCTCATTATCGTATTATCATCAAGCACGCCCAGTCACGTTGTTATACCATCAATGTGAAAGAAGAGCGGACTTCCACGAAGATGGGGTAGCTGTGAGGGTCAGCTGCATAGGTGCCTGAGGCTCAAGAGCTTCTTGCCCAGATATCCTTTTGAGCTCTGATCACATGGATTTGGATCGATATCTCAGCCTCGTCGAAATTCTCGCGGCACCCACCGTTTGCCTATGACAACTGACAGCATCGGCGCGAGAGATAGGTACGCCATGCACTGGCATTCAATTACCAACACAGGGTTGTCTGTCATTTACGAGCCAACGGATTGTTTCCCGATAGTGGAGTAAGTGAATTTGCCAGCATCGCATTGGTCTTGGAGCTCGGGCCTGAACACGAACCTAAGAGATGGTTTGGCTAACCCAAATCTCGTCCCAGTATTGTGTTCGTACATGGATTACAGGGCCATCCATACAAAACATGGGCCAGCGAGATCACCCCGAAACAGCCTCCGTCGCGACAGGCCCCTACTCTTACCGTTCCTCCCGGCGACCAGGGAGCTAATCGAAAGAAGCTTGTCCAACAAATAGTACCTAAGAAGTTGAAAGCCGGGAAAGAAGATACTGGGACGGAACTTGATCATTCGGCTCGTGATGATGGCCACGTCGACACTGCAGAAGGGGTGTATTGGCCTGGGGACCTTCTCCCAACCGAGTGCCCGAGGGCTCGCATCCTGTCCTTCGGGTACGATACGCGAGTGACCCGGTATATGGCCGCCGCTACGAATCGGAACAGTGTATATGCGCACGGCAAGGATTTCTTGTTCGCGTTATCGAGGCGTCGAGAGCAAGGGCGACCACTCATACTTATCGCTCATAGCTTAGGTGGGATCATCGTCAAGGAGGTAAGTGTATGATAATCCGAAAGCGATATTCAAATGTTAAAGCCTGACGGAATCCCCCAAGATGCTCACTGCATCCTCCCTATCAATGGACGACAATCACAAAGATATTATTGGTTCGACGACAGCCATCATCTTCTTGGGCACTCCTCATAGAGGCAGCCCCGACTTCGCAAAATTTGGCGATAACATCCGTAGGTTTATCGGCATGCTAAGGGTCGGGACAACGTCAACTATGCTGGATGCCCTGGGTTTAAAAAACACCGACTTGGAGAGGACCCAGGACGCATTTTCCCGGCTTTGGCACCAATATGACTTCCGAGTGAAGACTTTCCAGGAAGGACTGGCCATGACTGGAGTCGACATCGGCGTATTTGGGAAGAAAGTCGTTCCCGATTCATCATCTCTTCTAGGCGATTTTCGAGAGCGTGCTGAGACATTGCAGTCGAACCACCGGGACATGTGTCGCTACATCGGCGCGGACGATCCGAGCTACCGAAAAGTTGCCGGAGAAATCCGATCAATTTACAACGGACTTCACCAATCAAGTCTAAAGGTGTCTCGAACGTTGACGGCGCAAAAAATAACACAAAGCACTGTTGCCGAGATTCATGATGAGCTGAGCGATGTTGAGAAGAGTGCCCTGGCATCTCTGCCGTTTCCGGCCATGAATAAACGCCGTCAGACTCTAGAGCTCCCCGCCAGAGAGACATGCGGCTGGCTTTTCGAAACCCAGAGTTTCCAGGACTGGTCCAGGGGCCAACGTCGAGATACACACCGCGGCATGCTTTGGCTGAAGGGGAAACCAGGATCTGGCAAGTCGACTCTGATGGGCGAGGCTTTCAGGAGGGCAAGCGAAGATCAAACTAGAAGACAAGATTTCTTGTTGGCAGGTTTTTTCTTCAATGCTAGAGGAGAGGAATTGGAGCACTCTCCTACGGGCCTCTTTCGTTCAATTCTGTTCCAGCTGCTTCGGCGCCATCGTATCGGCCTCCAAGTATTCACCAGGACTTTCCAAGAGAAGTTGTTGGAACAACAAGACGGAAGTGCCTCCGTTTTCTGGGAAGAGGAAGAGCTTAAGATTATCTTCAAGACTATTTTTACAGAACGGTCCACGCCGCGGATCTTGATATTCATCGACGGCTTAGACGAATGCGACTCGAAAAGCGTGAGAGGCCAAGCATATTTTTGGAGAGACGTGACGAAGGCATCCGAAACCGATCTAAACGTATGCCTCTCCAGCAGGCATTTTCCGTCTATCACGGTAACTGGTTGCCCGGAAATCATCGTCGAGGACTTCAACAGCCCGGACATTGCGAAGTTTGTGGACCAGAAATTCGACTCAGTTGTGCTCGGAAGCAGAGGTGAGATTGGCGAAGCTCATTGGGAAATTTTAAAAACCAAGATTTTTGCAATGTCTTCTGGTGTATTTCTATGGGCGAAGTTGGTCATAGATCTCACCTTCGCGTCTTGGGACAGCGGAAAGGGACCAAAGTTTCTCCTACGCCAGATCAACCAGGTACCTCCCACACTCGAGGCTTTGTTCTTGCAGCTATTGCAATCACCCGAACAAAGCTCGGAGGAGACTGACATGACCCTCCGGCTTTTTCAGTGGGCTGTCTTAGCAGTGGAACCTTTGCGTCTTTATGAGTGGCATCACATCCTTGCCTTTATCCAGAGTTCACCGCCCCAGTCTCTCCGTGATTGGCGGTCCTCCGATTATTCGACAGACAGTGACGAACAGCTGGAGAAACGAATAAGAGAGATATCAAAGGGACTTGTGGAGATAAGGACCTTCCCAGAAGAAGCCCTAGACGAGAATGAGAAAATATCGATTCGCGGGAGGGCGGGTTCCTTCGACCTTGGGCAAGGCGAGACACGGGTAGTCCAAGTTATACATGAATCGGTTCGAGCCTTCTTTCTGCAGGGCGACGGGTTCTTAGTTCTAAATCCCACATGGCACTCGAGATCTAGCGCAGTTGGAGAAGGTCACCTCTCGATTATGGCGTGCTGCTTGAATTATCTCAATATTTCGGAGCTGGATGCCTTGGTCACTGCCCGGAGAGAGGCTGGAAGGAACGTGCGACCAAATCGAAAAAGCTCTCCAATAATGGATATATCTTCGCAGTCTTGTACTTCGTCAGAGGCCGACGACCAGGAACGGCCCAAACGGCGACAATCAGTCAGCTCACAACAGTCCGGGCTCAGGAGAAAACACAGCATAGCAAGCTTTGGATCAGCTAGTGGGCATGAGCGTCGTGCCAGGTTGGAACGCATGAGCGACAGCGGCCAGTCCCGGGGCTCTACTGCAGCGAAATACGCACCGGTAACGATGTCGCATCGGGGAGAGCCGAGTGTGCCGCCTGTTTTAGAAACGCTACGAGCCAGCGCCGATACCACTAGGGATTCCCAGAAATGGGCCGCGGTTAATGATTTTGTGGCGAAGCAAACGACATTGAGCATTCCCAATGCGCATTCGGCGACGGACACAACGTTTACCGGGGAGTCGCAACAGCTAGAAGACTATCCTGCCCTAATGTCGTACGCGCTCTCTCTGATGTTCACCCACGCCCGTCTTGCCGAAGAGCAAAATGCAGACCCCAGTAACATCGTCGTCAGGCTTCAGGATCCAGCGGTGTGGAGTCGATGGATTCTTCTAAGGGAGGATCTTCCGAAAGACACTGAACTACTCTTCTTCGCGGCGTTGCAGAACCTGCCCTCCTGGGTGACCATCTTATCGGGCCATCCGCAGGCTGGTGGAAATCCTAGCCCGGCTTTAGGCCCCTCTCTCTATCGCGCCATCTGCCAGCAGAATCAAAGGGCATTGGAAATTCTTCTTAGCTGCGGAGGGTTCGACAAGGAATGGACAGATCCATTCGGGGCTTCAATGCTGCATGTTGTCGTCAAGGGAATGAATTTCTCACTCTTGCAAACCTATCTGTCTCATGTCACTGCTTCACCGCAGGGTTATGGGGACTTGAAACTCCTCTCCCCCAAAGATTTGTCTGGGGACACACCATTGCACTTAGCTACGGCAAGGCAAAGTTGTGAAATGGTTAGAGAGCTGCTTAGGCACGGTGCGAACCCCGACTCCATAGATGGCAGTGGGCGGACTGCTTTGCATCTCGCTTGCCTTCAATCCTCAGCCTGGCTCTCAGGCGGCACTTCTACTCTCGCCCATATGCAGGCACGAATCGATGAAGTTGTGAGTGAGCTACTACTGCATAATGCTGATGTCAATATCCGCACGGAGGAGGAGCAGTCCCCTCTACATCTCGCATGTTGGGGCCGTGTAGGCTCAAGCGGCCCGGAAGTCAATAAACTGCCGCTGGTCCGAGGTCTACTTTCAAAGAATGCCGAAACGGACGCCAGGGATGCTACTCTCGAAACACCGCTGCACATCGCCGCATTCTGGTCAAATACGGAAGTGATTGAAGAGCTGATCCGGAATGGCGCCGAGGTCGATGCTAGGGACAAACGGAGACGTACACCTCTCATTATTGCAGCGGCGTGGGGGTCCAAATCGGTGGTCGCCGCCTTGATCCAACACGGTGCCCAGGTTGAGGCCCAGGACGAGGATGGCTGCACGCCCTTACACGCTGCATGCCATCTTGTGGGCGGCGAGGCGCAGGTAGAACAGAGAAGAGCGGCCATTATCAAGCATCTCCTGGAAGCAGGAGCTAGTGCGTCTCTACCAAACGTGGTTGGTCAGTCGCCACTTTTTTTCGCCCAACAGTTGAACTTTTACGCTGCAATCCGGTTACTTCTAGCTGGAGGGCCACCCTAGGCCCAGGCCCAAGATACACGGAGCATAGATACGCAATTGTCGTGCTACTTATCCCGCATGCCGCAATGAACGGCCTGTCCTTATATATTGGAGTCATTAACTAGTCTGTTTATCGGGTCCTTGATGAATATTTCGAGGCCTGAGCGTGTCACTGGGTAGTCAGTGGGTTAGGATTTAGTGGCCTGACGCTCTGGCTCGCACTTCCGGCCCGGACTCTGAAGGATGACTTTGTTCGTTCGACCTTGACCTGCAATGTAGTATAAGGACCATCGGTACTGACTTTAGAGGCCGGCAGTCATTGCTTAGGATAAAATTGCAGATTGTCGTGCAATATAAGTTATTGGTGCGTGTCTGTATCAAATATGACTCGAGATGATTCGGCAAGTGCTAACTCTCCTGGGACGCGCCGAGAACGATCTGCATCATCAGCATGGACGTTTCCTCTGTATTACTGCTTGCTTGATGGGGGCCTATCTAGGATGGTCGGGATATTTACCTTGCTTCCTATAGCCGATACGCTTGGTATATGATTCTCTAGTCTACCTATAAACCCCTGACAACTTACCTCTAACCCTCTCCTAAGCCTTTAGCCCTTTACCTCTAGTCTACCTATAAACCCCTGACAACTTACCTCTAACCCTCTCCTAAGCCTTTAGCCCTTTACCTCTAGTCTGCCTACAAACCCGTAATAACCTGCCTTTAGCCCTCTCCTAAGCCCCTAGCCCTTTGCCTCTAATCCGCCTACAATCTTAAGATTATATGCCTAGCATTTTTAGGTTGTAGCACATCTAATACACGTAATTCGCTGAGTGGTCCCAGTGGCATGTCGGCGGCCATTAACAGTCCGGCGGTAAGCCGGCTGCCGTTTTGTAGCGAGTGAGTGAGTAAGTGATTGAATTTGATCCCCAGTGATATTTGTCAAACTGCAGCGATAATAACTGGTCTCGGTTGTTTTACGAGCTTGCTCGTTGTTCTTCTTGAGTTTGTTGAGCTGCCCCTCTCGTCAGGGAGCCCTAAGCCGTTGGCTGCTCACCTTAGACATGTCCCGGAAGCCGCTTCTCCGTCCCCAAAACCACCTTCCATTGTTACAATCTCGCTCAGGCTGGGTACGTCAGAAAAGTCGAGAAATCCTCTGCGGCTGGGAAGCTCGGGGTCCAGTGTTCGAGAACGGTAACAAGAAGCGTAATACAGGGGACTGCGGTTGTAACCCAACAAGTCCCCAGGCTGCCGAAAGCGGCCGAAATGTACGTCACTTGGTAATTTAGGTCGCCCATTACTGCTCTGTAGAGAAAAATAAGTTGACAGTCTTGATCCTCCTCGCCATAAGTATCCGCTTCAATAAATCCTAACATCCCTCAGACAGCCGCTAAAATACAGTATCATAGCCAACAGATTAGTAAAATCGGCTACCACCAACGCTCAGCTAGTTCTCCATAAAAAATCGTCACATGTGAGAGGGCTGACCTATCAGCTTTCAGAAATGTATTTATAGTGGGAGGCAAAAAGTTTTGAGTCTTGACTGCGTAGTTACTCTTACGAGCGAAAATGGCGTCCTCTAAACCTAAACTCTTTCAAATATTTTTAGGGCCCACATAGCCTCATGACAGTGCGGAATATTAGCTGTGGGCACGCACTACCTCAGCCTAGTGGGTCGGCACTAGATATACGTTTTGCCGACTCTGTTAGGGCAGAGATCAGCCTGCTGCTATGATTTGGCTTGACGCTGCCATACACGTTTCGTTGCCTTCGGTCGTAGGCCAATACAGATATCGCTACGGAATATTGTAGAGGCATTTATCTAACGAGAAGGTTGGGTTGCTGCCTTGATTGCCATGCCAGCCTGCGCTCGAATGGCATTGTGCAGCTCAGCCTAAACGGTGGCTGCCAATTGCTAGAATCTGGGCCGGTCCCGTGACCCTGCCTCGCGGGGCTGAGCCAATTCGAACGCAGGCAGCATCACGGCCCGGATAAAGTTCCTCGCAATGAAGCCTGCTGCCGACCGCACGCGTTGTACGGGCTCGCGCAGGTTTGCATCATGCGTCTCTTATATCGTTCTCCGACCGGGGATATTCGCCTGACCGATGACCTCTACTCGAATCTTCCCCGATATGCGATCCTTTCCCACCGATGGGGCCCCGAAGAGGTCTCCCTGCAGGAGTTAAACAATGGCACTGGGCTGGACAAGGGTGGCTACCCCAAGATACGCTTCTGCTGCGAACAAGCCTCAAGGGACGGCCTGTCCTATTTCTGGGTCGATACCTGTTGCATCGATAAGACGAACGCTGTGGAACTTCAGACAGCTATCAATAGCATGTTCCGCTGGTATCGAGATGCAGACAAGTGCTACGTCTATCTCGATGATGTACCTTGCCCTACAAAGCCGTCTTGGCAAGCGGCATTTCGGCAAAGTCTTTGGTTTACTCGAGCATGGACACTCCAAGAGCTTCTCGCGCCGTCATTAGTGGAATTCTATTCGAGAGAAGGCATGCTACTTGGGACTAAAAACTCCCTCGAGCAGAGTATCCAAGACGCAACACGTGTCCCTGTTGAAGCACTTCGGAACAACCGTCTATCCGACTTTCACGTTTCGGACCGACTTTCTTGGATGATGCACCGTGAGACGATGCTCGAAGAAGACAAGGCCTATGCGCTGTTGGGTATTTTCAATGTCCATATGCCGCTAATCTACGGCGAGGGTATGGCCAACGCGTTTCAACGGCTGCGAAGGGAAATCGAATACCTGAGTATAGAAGCCGGTTTTAGAACATCGGGCTTTGATAGGTAAGCAATGCGTGGATCAGGCAGTTATAACCGAATACCTAATGTGATCGTTAACTCGTTTGTCTCTAGAGGCGCCAATGACAGAGCAAGTGGTTTTCGGCTAAGACGGGTACTATCTGAGTCCCTCCGGATAAGCTCAATACCTACGTCATCGCAACCGTTTACTCCTATAACTAGGACTGAGATATCGCCCCTAAGGCTTCCACGATGGCCCAGCAATTCAAGCATAGTGCTCTTTGTCTTCCATCGGACAACATTGATAGCAGTCGTCCTACTGTTTAGCCTCTTATGTGGTGTTATGATTATGCTAGCAGTGTACCAAACGCGTGACCCTGTTTGCAATCCAACGGCAGACACGCTGCAAGGAGACGATGGGTTCTGGACATTGCTAAGCCAGCTAACGCTTCTAGTTCCGACGATTTACTGCACACTATATCCTGTCATTCTGAGCAAGCAGCGAGCGGTCTTCATTAGCAAGTTCTGGTTTATAAGTCTCCTTCTAATCAGCTTCATAACAGCTTTGACGGGCTTCATCGTTTACCCGTGGAGTTGGAAAGCTGCTACAATACTTAGTTGTTCATCTAGCTTTGCCCAGCTCCTGTCTGTAGCGCAACTAGCGGACTGCTTAGGGTCTATCGCTGAGAATGAATCTTTGGCTAGGAGAAATACTTTTGAGATGGAGGTGTCTCGTCGCTAATATTACGCAAAATGCTGGAGTCTCATATGAGAGGACTCGTTCTCAAAGCTGAACCGAAAAAGGAGGCAGAGCGAAGGCGGTGAAGTCTCATTTGAAGAAATGTAGCCAGAGTTCTAGCGCCCTATATGATGAGTCACATGAACCTTGCTGATTCTCTCTTCTCAACACTAGCAGTGCCTAGACTTGTTGAAATGTTTTCCCTTTAACGTGAGTTTGTATTTTGAAGTACTTTGGTCGGCCCCAAGTCCGCCAAATTTGCTTGTAAGAGTACTTAGCCACTGTATATCGAGTAAGTTAGTGTCGCATAATCCTCAGTTATTTTCTTTTATCATATCGTGCCACAGGAAGGGCCTGGGAGGATGAGCCAATTAATATAGCATTATTTTCCCAGTCCCCGAGGAAGTTAGACCAAAAAGGGTTAGAGGAAGCGGCATTATGAAGGATATGTAGTTCAGTCTGAGCCGCACTGTGCAATGACTCATTCGGCCTGCTTACTTGGCGCTACCTTCTGGTACATTGATAGATGGATTCTATGGGCCTAAAAGTAAGCTACTCTTGGAGGCCGTCTGTACTTGCAAATATCCTTTGGTACTGCCTAGGCTGCACCTTGAGTATTGAAAAGAGTTCGAGAGGACGCTAATTTCGCACATGAGAGTACCGTTGGGCCCAAATAAGTATAGCGAGGTACTGTACTTCCCCCAGGCTCCCACTGTAGAATGTGCTAAATAATAAGTTCGGTCGGCCTCAGCCACTTGACCTGTACAATAAAACACCAATCCGCCTTCGTATCTGCAGTTGTGCGGCACGTAACCCAGAACGTGAATTTATGGTGCTGTACGCAAGGCTGGCGGTTAATTATCGTGCCTCTCGTCACAGAGAAACGTCAAAATGATGCCCATGTGGCACTTTTGCGCCGCTCCTCGCGAATTATCCATCAAACAATCCACATGCGACGGACCGTTCCCCGTTCTGCCTCTTTATATGCTCCATTCTGCTTGAGATTACCCCTCAGCCCTAACGGGTCAATGTGAATCAATTTCCGATCGTTATCGCCGTGACAGCTCAGCCGAGAACGCCGAGAACGTGATAGTGACAGGACGCTTGGGAGAGTCTCCTTTCTAACCCAGCCATGTCCGGACTCCAAAACTTGATAGCCAATCTTGGCATCACAAAGGCCACAGATCCCTACAGCTATGAACCCGTCCCAAAGGGACGATTCATCCGCTATCTCACCCTCGAACCGAAGCAAAATGGCACGACCTTGCGTTGCTCTATGCGCATCACCAGCCTCGACAGCGCGCCCCCATTCGAGGCTATTTCGTATGCATGGGGCAGTGACAGTAGGAACCACACGATCTTTTGTGACGACTGCAAGATCCGCATCACGGCGAACTTGCACGATGCACTGAGCAATGTTCGCCACGAGAACCGACCACGGAACTTGTGGGCCGATTCAATTTGTATCAATCAGCAGGACCCGGAGGAGAAGAGCCGCCAGGTGGACCTCATGGGAGACATCTATAGCGTGGCCTCCAAGACGCTGATCTGTCTGCGCCGGGACCCTTATGGAAGCGGGTTTGCGAAGGGCATGGTCGCGCTGCTGGCCGAGCTGACGGCCATGATAAACAACACAATCCAGTCGAAGCAGCTGGCACGGCCAGGCAGCTTTCCGTGGCCGAAGCGCAGCGACCCTATTCTCCGCGATGACCGTTGGGCATGCTTTCAACAGCTTGTTGCTTACAAGTGGTTCACGCGCGGATGGGTAGTCCAGGAAGCCGCACTTTCTCCTACTGTTGAGGTTCACTGGGGCATGCACGTCTTCGACTGGGACCAGCTGCTTCTCGCAGCCCAATGGGCGTCCACCCGCGCGAACAGCGTCGCACCAGAATCGGTCTGGGGTTGGGCGGACCGCGTCAAGTTCCTTCATACCGAGCGCCTCCGGATGCGCTATCCACAGCTGTACAACCTGTTCGAGAGGCAACGCTTCACCCGGGCGGTGGACCAAGGAGACCCCACGCCCCTGTACATACTTATGGAAGGGGCGCGCGGCCTCAACTTCACATGCCTGCATGATTATGTCTATGCAATGGTGAACCTGGCCCGGAAGACGGGCGACAATACGGTGCAAATCCAGGCAGACTATAAGGCCGACTTCCGCACCGTCTATCTTGACTTTGCGGCTCAGTACCTGACAAACACGCAGAACCTGCGCTTACTCACGCTGACCGAGCCGGATGCTTCCGATATCAAGGGTTCGCTCAAGTCTTGGGTACCACAATGGAACAAATACTTCCACCGCACCTCCGATCTGTTTAACATTTGGTTGGAAGAGCCACTCACCAACCCCGAGGGGCTCGTGTGGCCGCCGCAGGTGGACGCTGCCAAGAATCTCTGGCTGCGCGGCGTTCTGATCGACTCTGTAAGGCTCACATCGGACGCTTTCGACTTCAAGCAGGACCACGAGGAGTTCCTGGAGACTTTCGCCGGGGTCTGGAACAAGTTTCTGCAGTCCAAGACAGACCTCGTGTACTCCAAACCGGATCTCCTCCTCGTGCTTGCCATGGCCATTTCCAGCGGGTCCTCCACAGGTTCGTCATGGTCGTCATGGAAACGAAATCGGGCGGCATTTATGCTGCGCGTGCTGAAATCCTACCGCGGGCAGCCGGGACCGGTCGATGTCTCCCAGCTGGAGCAAGAAGCACAGGGGGGTAATGCCAGGGTCTTCACACGGACGGTAAGGGAGGTTATGCACAATAGGCGTCTGGTAGTCACCCAGCGGGGTTACTTCGCGCTGGCATCAACGGTGGTCAGAACCGGGGACATGTTTGCTATTGTGTTTGGTGCCCCGCAGCCATTTGCTCTTCGGTACGTTAAGAATGGGCAGTATAAGATGCTGGGGCAATGCTTCGTACCGGGTCAGGAGTGTGGTCGGGCTTGCGATGCGCCGGGAAATGGGGTGGGCAGGAAGTGGGAGTGGGTCAACTGGGGGTTGCAGGAACAGGATATTGTGCTATGCTAATGGTTCGAGACATGTTGAGTGTAGATTACCTGCACCCTCAACTCTTGCGTCCCCAGGAAGCAGGTATTAGGGATAAATCCGCAGCTCAATCTTCCCAGGTTCGTATTGTATATTCTCGTGGCTATCAAGTGCTTAGCACTGCACTCTGTCCGTCCGGGTTGATCTCTTTCGTGTGACGAGACGGAAGACGATCTCTGTGAGCACCGTGCGAATAAATACCAGCCTGTGGTCTGCTTCTAGCGTCTACGGGTGAATCTCGCGCCTCCCGAGATACGCGGCCTCACACAATCATGGGCACTCCGCAACCATACATGTATGGCTTAGCTACACGGAGAATTGCTGCCGTCTGAAGAAGAAAAAACCATGTTTAATTTCAAAAGTCTGCCTAATCTGGAGCATGCCCCTTACAACTTTGTTGCTTTCTTTTTCAAATCACGGCCAAGAAGATTAAATTTCATACCTTTTTCTAAGTTAAGTTTTAGGCGCTATAATACAGTGGGGTTAGTAGTTTATTTAATGGAGGGGTAGGCCAACAGAGTGGGAAGGCTGGCAGGGTGAAAAACTTCAGCTCGAGCTTGACTGACCTTGCTGTCACAGGCCTGGATCTCTTATGGTGTAGATCGTCTTTCCAAAGTCCAGCAAGATATACTTGGCAGCGCGGGAAGTGGTGGATAATACCGGCCAAAGATTAGTCCGTTATGGGTGAGCTGTCCAAGGTTCATCAGACAGTCACGACGGCTATGCAGCCTTTGTAGTATATCTCACTGCATCTGGGTATATATGGCATAGTATTAAGAACGCGTCATTTAAGGGAGTGAGATATATGGCAAGTCGTTCCAATGCTATATATACTATTTCGATTTCTCTAGCGTGGAGATTGTAAGGTCGGTCTATTGACAAATAGCATATGCACTGTGCTTCTAAGGACGTTGAACTGTCGTGGCAACTTGCTCGGTCGTTCCATACAGCCCAGTATTCAGATACGACTCCTCCCAGTTAGACCAGTCGAACATGTCAAAGTCAAAGTCCGCAGGGACAATGGGGCTGGCGTTCGTGGAGTCGATGTGTGGAAGATTGAAGTTTTCACTGATTTCTACAATCCACTGCGGGATTTCATGCTCGGCTGATCCGTTTCCGAGCCTCTCTTGTTGGATGTTTGCGTTGTGTTTCTGCCAAGCTGCGAGAGTGAGGCGCGCAACGGAAGTGACCTCTGCCCGATGGACGGCGCGCTTAAGCTCGGGGTGGATCGCATACACCTTCCGGATGGAGTCCCAGAGGTCTGCAGCCGCGTTATGGTCATCTAAGCGATGGTGGGCCTCGAGGATTACGTATACGACTGCATGCCTCTTTAGTTCCACTCCGGAGTCCGCGAGCATCAGTGCGAGGGAGCAAATACTTACCTGCTACCCAGTCGAAATTGGTCTCATTGTGCCACTGAAACCCCTGGAGCGATTCGGTCGTTTGGCTCAGAACGTAGTATTCCAAGACCTTGGTGCAGATTCCGAGAAGGTCGTCTCTCTGGCTCCGGGACATCTCCGAGATTTTCGCGTTGATGAGTGCAGGCTGGCGCACAGTCCTGCGGCACGCCAGTAGAAATTCGCGAATACCGATGTGGATGTATGTATGCAGTGGATTGAGTAGCTCGCAATGCTGCAAGAATCGCTCGCCGAGTATCTTCTCGATGATGTCGATCCTTGCGTCCTTGTCGGCCAGCGTCACGTGTGGTGATAGGATCCATGCCAGACCTTCTCTCTCTTCACCGGACCGTCGTCTCTCGCGCTGCGTTTGCAGGATTCGAGAACGCCATAAGCAGTATGACATTCCCGTGAGTCCTCCGCGTTCCACGGGGAGAGCCTTGATGCCCGGATACAAGTCACTGTCCTCCAGGTTTGCCGGAGGTTTCGTGTCCCAGCTTCCATACAAGTTCATGGCAACGGTCCCGACAAGTCGAGCAGTGGCGATCTCCATATACTGTAGATACCACCATATACGGCGGCGCTCTTCGCTCCGCAAGACACTAAGACCGAGCAGGTCACCGTCACGCTGTAAACCCATGCGCTCGGCGATACGAGTGGCTATACCCATAAGCGAGAAGAGAGCGGCAGGCCGGGCTCGGCCCTGCATTGCTACCTATCGGAATTCTGTTAGGCTCGCTTAGCAAAATATCAAATGCCAAAAACATACCAAGTACAACATGAAAGCTTGTAAGACGAGACGATCAGAGGTTGTAGCAAACTCGGCAAGAAAAAGTGCATCTTCGACGCCTCTCTGGAACCTGTTCAGAACACGTAACTTCTCGTCGCCCAATAGAGTAATGAATTCATCCTGTTGAATGCTCAGTGAAGCCACAAAGCAGATGGAAAATACCAGGGCACGCTCTCCATTCGAGAGGCCGGAGGCATCCTTGCACGACTTCTGTATGATCGTCTCGATCTCCCAGCTAAAGAAGATATTGGCGAGTGGGTGTACATTCTTCAGATATCGTCTCCATAACAAGGTCACATGAGCCGCTAGAGGATGCCGCGCAAGTAGAGAGTCTCGTTCGGGGAGGCTGGCAGGGTCCAATATTGTTGGAAAGCAGTGAGAGGACAGCGTTCTTGAAGCCAATTGCGGATTCTCTGGCGTTGGGCTACCAAGGGGGCCTCGATATGTCTGGTGCGCGCCACTCCAGCTGTACCACATCGGACTATACACTGAAGTTAGGATCGTTCCCCATGACTCTCCATCTTCAGGGTTGAATGGTTGCCCACGTCTCGATGTATGTGACCTCTTCATCGTGGACTACAAGGCCAGCTGCTTGCTCCATTGAGACTCCAGCCGCTGGAGATCTGGAAGTCTGGACATTGAGGCTTTCGGCGTGAAATGGCGATGTGAGCTTATAATGGTCTTCCTGGTACCCTCTTTGTGTTTCCTTCACGATTGGGCTGCTGCTTTCGCCAGATTGAGCAGCCTCTTGTGGGTCTCCCCCGAGGGACCGAATATATCGCTCGAGCGTCTCGATCCGCCTGGTATAGTCTTCTTGGTCGCCATCAGGGGGCAGCGGACTCGGTGCGGGATACAGGCAATCGTCTTGCGGCCGCCGCTTGCAGTGGCAGCAGGGCTGAAGCCTGTCGCAGCGCACTTTGCGTTTGGCGCATGGGATGCAGCTGACTGGCTTCTTGCCAGAGCGCATATCGAGAAGTTGAGATGCTGCAGAATGCTACCATTCGTTGACGCGTCACTTCCAAATTTCCACTATTGGACATGGCTGGCCAGCGAGCGATCGACGATACTCGGTCATTGACTCCAGGGATCGGACCCACATATTGACATCATGAACACGAATGAGAGGCTCGCGTGGACCCCGAGCTTCGGCATTCGGTACCGAACCCGAGGACGCTAGCTCTTTACCACGCCCGTCACCCCTTAGTATTGAGGATTGATATGAAGGGAGCTTATATGCCCTGGCTTTGACCTCGAAGGTATGTCCGCTCATATTCATGTAACGAGATCCTCATCACCCGGTTCAATAATTAAGTTACTATACCATGCCGTGGTCAAAGACTAATAACCGTTCACCCGAAGCGGAGAAGCAGCAACAAGGAGACCAAGTTGAGCCGCAGAAGCTGGAAAATGGCCCGGAAGGTGAAAGTGCCAAGGTCCAATACCCAGGACTGAAGATCGTAATACCTGTCGTGCTCTCGGCATGTCTGGCCGTCTTCCTTGTGGCACTCGTAAGCCTCCCGCTCGCGGCTCTGTGCTACAATACTCTCTGACCGCAGCGCATAGGACCGAACCATCATTGGAGTCGCGGTTCCAGCAATTTCCAATGAATTCAGCTCCTTCAACGACATATCCTGGTACGAGTCAGCCTACCTACTTACTTTCGCTGCTCTTCAGCTGCCGATGGGCAAGATCTATGTATGAACTGTTCGTCTTGTTCGCGGATCCAGACACTCACACTACCTACACCAGACTTTCTTCCCCGCCAAATGGACTTTCATGGTCATTGTTGCAATCTT
The DNA here is from genome assembly GCA_021432635.1 of Thozetella sp. PMI_491. Lineage (NCBI taxonomy): Eukaryota > Fungi > Ascomycota > Sordariomycetes > Chaetosphaeriales > Chaetosphaeriaceae > Thozetella > Thozetella sp. PMI_491. Next base: position 1,430,824 of record MU270019.1, read on the forward strand.
CGAGATCGGTTCAATCATCTGTGCCGCAGCCCCTAGCTCTACTGCCTTCATAGTTGGCCGCGCCATCGCCGGCATCGGTAGCGCGGGCGCTACTACCGGCGCAACTGTCATTCTGGTGGACCTGCTCCCGCTGGAGAAGCGGCCGAAGTATCAAGGGTTCATCGGTGCCACATTCGGACTCGCATCCATCGCAGGGCCTTTGTTAGGTGGCGTGTTCACAACCCGGGTATCTTGGCGCTGGTGCTTCTGGATCAACGTGCCTATCGGTGGCCTTGCCCTGGCCGTGCTCTTGCTGGTGCTGCCAGCCCAGGCACCCCCGCAGGATCAATCCAACCAGTCATTCCTGCATCGCGTTCGGCAATTCGATCCTTTCGGTACCTCCCTGCTACTTCCCGGGCTGATCTTGTTGCTCCTTGCCCTGCAGTGGGGCGGGAACGGAAATGCCTGGGGAAGCACTCGCGTGATTGTCACGCTGGTGCTGGGTGTCGTGCTGCTCGTGTGCTTTGGAATCTCTCAGATGTGGGTTGGTGATAATGGCACAGTTCCACCGAGGATTGTGCGCCAGCGAAGCATTGCGGCAGGAGCAGTGGCATCCTTGGGGTTCGGATCTACCCTTGTCATACTGACTTTCTACATGCCTATTTGGTATCAGGCGATCGAAGGGCTGTCGGCAGTGGAGGCAGGTATCAAGATGCTCGCGTACTTTTTGAGCACCGTCCTAGGTGTGATTGTGTCCGGCATCATAGTCTCCAAGACCGGGTATTATACCCCTTGGCTCATAGCCGGGACGGCTCTTGTGACTGTGGGTTGCGGCCTCCTCACAACGCTTACAACTACCACGAACACCAGCAGATCCATTGGCTATCAGGTATGTGTTGCATAGTGCCCAAAATCGCTTCTGCAACTGCATGTGCAACAGCTGACACAATACCAGCTTCTTGCCGGCGTCGGCATGGGTTTGAGCTTAGCACAATGCAACAATGCAGCCCAGACCGTCCTCTCCCGCGCAGACATTCCCGTCGGCATCACAGTCCTAAATTTCGCAAACTTTCTTGGGGGCACCATTTTCGTCAGTGTCTGCCAGGGGATCCTGTCCAGCACGCTGAGTTCACAGCTCAGTCAGAGCATTCCTGGCCTAGACGTGTCGTCAATAGCCTCGGCCGGGGCAACCGATCTGTCGAAACTAGTGCCGCAGGACCAGCTTCCGCTGCTTTACGAGGCTTACAACAGAGGCATCAACAACGTCTTTTATTGCGCGCTAGGTCTCTCCGGTCTTTCATTTGTAGCCTCGTGCTTCTTGGAGTGGAAGACTGTTAAGACAGCTCATTGATTTACCATACTCTTTTCGATGCCCTTCTTATAGACGGCACCCTCGAGTGCTCCTAGGATTCGGAGGCAGGATACCTACTGCGCTTCTAGCTTCGCCCTAAGCCCACTGATAACTCTGTAACTTTTTTTATAGTCTTGTTCGTATAGAAAGAACTGCCTGAGATTGTTATGCGTGAATGGCGCGAATTAGAATTACCGAGCTAGGTTAATAGGGCTATAATTATGCACTCCGGTCTAGCGCTATTTGGATCCCGCCGAACGCGGATTACTTAAATACTTCCGTTGATAGGGATTTAGTGCTTACCACTGTCCCATACACCCTAAAGATCGGTAGCTTGGGAACTTATGGCTAGCTTGGCACGGTGAAGTCGGTAAGGTCGGAAAAATGGAGACCAAGTTCAGAAATTGTATGAACGGTTATTCGTCCGTAAAGAGGTTAGTAGCAGATCGTCCAGTCATCCGCTTGCAATAGGGGTCCTGGTAAGAGGGTAGGGCAGGTTCTAAGCTGACACTCCTTCCAGGGATATAGATATGCCCACGATAGGTAAAGTAGCTAACTCTATCGCGTCTCCACCGCTTTAACATTCAAACCCGCATCTCTGCCCCTGGATTGCGCACACCGCACATTTCTTGGACCGCCCTTGCACCCTATCTAAGCCCGTCGCCGCCAAGATGGGCTCTTTACCGGTCAAGAAAAGCCTGCTGAGCCCCCTGGACCAGTACATGCCTCGCATGTATAGCCGGGTGTTCCTGGTCTTTGAGGTTGATGACCACGATGCGGCCGCCCGGCGCCTAGGCAACGGCCTCACACGGCTGTATCGGCAGCTCCCCTATCTACGAGGCCGCGTTTCGACGGTGCCCAACAGTGGCAATCGGGCGGAGATAATGTGGTCTAAGGACGATGCTGAGCCTGAGTGGAAAGAGCTGGAGCGACCCGCCGATATGGAAGCTTCATACCAGGCCCTGGCGGCCGCACGTGCGCCGCTGGAGCGCTTTAACGACGCAGCTAGCATATACGGCATGTTCCCTGCGGAGACGGATGCACCAGTGTTTGCAGCAAGCTACATCCGCCTGGAAGGTGGCCTGGTCGTGTGTTTCTGCCTGCACCACGCCGTCATGGATGGAGGCGGCCACGAGCACATGGCACGGCTTTGGGCCGTTTTAAGCGCTGCCAATACCGATGCCGAAGCTGAAGCCGCAGCTGCAGTAATTTCCCAGGCGGATCCAGACGAGCCGCTTGATCGCCTGGCCCGGCTGCGCGATGTGTCTGGCTCGGCCGAGTTTGCCCATCTCTCCTGCGAGGAACTAGTCTCCCGCCATGCCGAGTGGCAGTTTACTCCACCGCCTGACCCATCCGCCCCAGCGGGAGCAAATGGGGAACCGGCACTTGTTCCCGACGGGGTCGCGCGGATCTTTCGTTTCTCGGTCGCGAAACTGACTGAGGCTCGTACGGCGCTCAGCGAGCGCGGACTTGGCTCTCCAGGCCAGCTGACGACTAACAATCTACTCACTGCTCTCTTCTGGTCCTTCCTTGCCCGCATTCGCCTCGCAAAATGGCAAGTCGAGGCAGTGCCCGTCCCGATCCCCGACGTTGGGCGTCATGGCTTTGCCCTAAATGGTCGCAGCCGGCTGGGCTTAGCCCCAGGCGAATACCTGGGCAACGTGAACATCGTTGCCCTGGCCGAGGCACCCCGCGCGGCACTCGAGGCGGCCGCGCGCTGTCGCCACGGGGCCTTGGCCGATGACGGCGGCGCGCTCGAAGGGCTAGCCGACGTCGTTGTTGCCCTCGCCACTGCTGCTGCCCGCGTCACCCGATCCCACATTGCCGAGCTCCTAGAGTTGATACACCAGGTGCCCGGTATCAACGATATTGTGCCAACTTGGCACATCTTTGGGGATCGGTCGCTCGATCTGACCGCCACTAGTTGGGCCAACCAAGACTGGTATACTTTCAACTTTGGGGATGGTGTGGGAAGCCCTAAATTTGTCCGGAACCCTTTCTTCCCGATTGATGGGCATACTACGGTGCTTCCAAGGTGGAGAGGAGATGAGAAAGAGATAATCGAGGTCGCTATGTTCCTCAACCGAGCCGATGCCGAGACTATCGACCGAGACGAGGTGTGGCAGAGCTGGTCATGAACCTCGTGGTCAGTATGACTTTCTGCACCACTTTCTAGGCTTGTTTTGGAGCACCGTATGACAGTGATCCGATACAGTCAAGCGGCATACAACCGTGAAACGACGACAGTGGGTGCTGCTAGAGTTGCGTAGAATGCTTCCTGATAATTTATTTCCATAGACCTTGTGCCGCGTTAGAAAAGCCTACGGACTAGTTATGAATCATCCATATTTACAGAACATAGTTAAAAGCTGTGGGAACGTCTGGCAGAGATGCCAATAATTAAGCCCCTGACTCCAACTAGGTAGCCTCTATCCTTACGCATAAAACTTCCCGCCTACTGAATCTGCCATCGAGTAGGAGCCTGTTCCTGAATGCTTCTCCGCCCGAAAGTGGTAGAGTTCAGCCCGCAGTTATAGTTGATGCAATGCGAGACCGTATGGATATAGCGAATCTTGCCCTCCTCGACGCGGAATACGTGGCTGTCGGGGATCGGGCGCATCGGTACGGAGCGATCCAGGCCAGGGAAACCCAAAAATATATCCACGATGCCCATCTCCTCATCGATTACGTACCGTCGGTTCGTTACTGTAATGGTTGACGGGAGGCCGTCGCACGTATTCGCGCTGAAGTTGCCCCTAGCCGTATACGACCCCCCCTCGAGCCGAGCGCAGGCGCTGCTGAATGGGATGACCACGCTAGCGTTCTTGAATCGGTCAAAATATGCGTCACCGGCCGCCTTGATAACAGTCCTGGTATCTCGCTTTTCCTTTGGGATGGGCTCCCACTTTTCGAACTGGCTCCAATGGAGGTACCCGGTGGCATTGAAGGCCCAGTCGCCTGGTTTGGTCACGATAGAGTCGACGATGGAGACCTTATTTTCAGTTGCTATAAAGCGCGTATGGACGATATAAGGCGCCTTCGGGTCAGCAGCTACGAACTCGGTAAAGGCCGAGCATCCCGGGAGATCGTGGTAGCTACGGCTCAGGTCGATCTTGACGGGCCGGCCTAGAGTGGTGTTCACGACGGGCAAGACGATCTCATTCTCGAGGTAAGTGACATTGCTTGCAAGAAGGGTAAACTGGTTAGGCTGTCCTGCAACTTGGGCCTTGAGGTATTGCTCCGTGACGTTGGTTAAGAAGGCACGGCTGCATTCGGCCGAGACCGAGGCCGCACCTACCATTAGCAATACGCACGCCGGAAGAAAGAATTTGAACATTTCTGTGATTTTAGCTCCTTGAAAGATGTGTTGCTAGAAAAAGATGGGGTCCGTGGGGACTTGCCAGGCCTAGAATTATAACTGCCCGGAACAAACAATACGTGAATTACCGTCGAGACGGACGCCCAGAACCGAGCATCCCGGCCTGTTTATCCAAGACGGCACTTTGCCTATTATATAACGACCACGGCTGTATCAAAAGTCCACAGATGCAATCATAATTCAGAACAGTCGCAGGAAACATCACAGAAATTCAAATTGTAGGCTAAAGAGCTCATCAAACCCCTCCCTTGTCCTACATCTCGTCTAAAACATCTTGACAGGCGTTGACACAGAATTGGGAGGAATTTATCGCTTCCATGGCTCAGTGACAAGCCGATACCGTGAAAATTTCCGTCGTCACTGACAAGGTAGATAGGATCTCAATAAGGTTTGTGTAGAATGTCTCATTATGTAGATACATCATTATTTGTCACTGTAGGCAATGAGTAGCTTGATGTTTATCTTCCTTTTGGGCCTGTTAGATGCTTCATGAATGCTTGATGTACCAGAAAAGCCAAGTTAGTGATACACGTTAACAGAGGCATGATAGCCACCGTTCTTTCGTTCAGTTAACGTGTTCATTGCCCCTCCGCCTCCTTTCCTAGCCCTAAATGCATAGAGTCAGTAGTCAACTTTGATAGTCTGACTTTACGGAAAGTGAATAGGTTAGCGGGATAGGTTAAAAAATATTCTCCATGGAGGAGCGATTCTTGTTGATAATAAGCTTAGTGTAGACTATTACTGTAGAAACCTTTCAAAATAATTCCAAGAGTTTTTCTCTAGGACAGAGAATCTCAACTTGACCAGAAGACAGAGGCGAAGACATTTTGAAATTTAGTGGTAATCCTAAAGACATGAGCTGCGAAGGGAGCATAACGTGATAGGGCCGCAGCCAACAAGAGGGCCAGCTTACGCAGGTCACTAGACTTGTCCGTTAGTTACCCTGTGAGCATGTGATTGGTTTATTTACGGGAAGCACCAGGTATCTGTGGTTAAGCGACCGATCTTTCACCTAGGGGCTGCGGGTGGCCAAACATGAGTGACTTCAGCGTGGCGTTAGTCTAGCCCCAAAGAGACTGGTTCCGCCACTCCCCCTTCCAAGGCGAAATCCAACATATATTTTGCGCCAAAGAACGCCTAGCCAATGCGGCTGTACGAACATATATATAATGCTCCGCCAGAGTTTCCGCCGGATCACCCCTCGAGCGGGGTTTCTGTCTGTCTATGTTACGCTGATATAGTACCAGTGGATCAAGAATGGACGGACTCTCAAGCATTGCAACCATTGCCGGAGTCGCTTCGGCCGGCCTGAAACTGTCCACGGCACTATTCGAACTAGTCAGTAACCTTCGCGATGCCCCGCGGGCTATGACGGAGATTGCGAGAGGCATTTCCGATACAGCTATTGTCCTACATCAGCTACGCCGGATATTGAGGGACCGCGAAGAACTCTTCAAGCGCCGACTCCTAAGGTCTGTTGGATCCGCTGTTCAGCGCATCCGAGCTGTTCACAACGAAATTCGTTCCATGATTCGTCGCTGCGACGGGGCTATGGCTCGCGTGCTTTGGCTATTCCGCCAGTCCAGAGTTTCGCAGCTGCTGGCTAAGATAGAAGCTCACAAGTCGGCAATTGGACTTATGTTGCACACCATGTTGCTGGCTGTTCAATTGCGACAACTTCCAAGGTGTGTATCGATTGTTAAAAATCGTTTACTTAGTCTAACCGGTAGCAAAGCCGAACCGGCGAGCCTGTCTACGAGGACAAGCGCAGTTCCCCGGAAGAGAGGCAGTATTTACGACGTGAGACTGAGAATCTCATTCGGACGGCTCATCAGTCGCTTGTTGATCTCGCGTATGATGACAATCAACACCCGCTGGCACCGGCGGATTATGAAGACGACATCTCGATTAATAGAAATGCTAGTCGATCTACTGATAATGACCCGGATGAAGAGATAGACAATCAGCAGCCGGATAGGACTTCTGAATGGTTATACGATGCCGTATTCTCTCCCCTAGAGGGTGTAGCACGAGTGACCGAGATTGAAGACGACGAAATCACCTCGTTGCTCAGTTCTGCCAGGAACCTGAGCATCGCAGGCTCAGCCGTTCCGACCCCGGCCGGCTCGGAGATATATCCTGAGAAGCCATTTAGCGATGCCGGATCTGCAACTGCTCTTGTTAAAATCACAGAAATCTCTCTGGATGAAACGGATCAGCAGCCTTCCCCTCATTCACCTGTCGTTAATCAACTTCTCTTAGAGTGGACAAATTTAGTCGAGGCTGAGATTGAAGATGGGGTAGTCAAAAGAGCTCCCACGCGGGGCCATGCAGAATACATAACGCTCACAGACAAGATTGGAAGAGCCTATAAGCTCCCATTCCACAGATGTAACACGTGGGAAGTGAGTATTTAAACAGCCTCTCCTTCAACTGTTGAAGGGCGCCGCTGACAAGACGCAACAGGGCCTGAATGAATTCCTGAAGGATATCTTTCAAGTATCAGATTCGGCGGGATATACCACAGTGAAACAAGGGCATTATGACATTGTGGGTCCAGATGGAGAGATTTTATCGTCGTCACTCTGGGAAGATGTTGTGGAGCCGGGTTGCAAGATTAGGATCATGATGTGGGGGCAATACCTGCGCGATGCTCTTAAGTATTAAGACTTCCACTTAATGTTTACAACCCCGAAGCTAGCTATCATTCGTATTGTGAGACTGAAATTTCCGAGAGCCACCGAATTTTACAGAGACGCGTAGTAGGTGGTGGATGGCAGCACAAGTAAAATCGAGTGATGTTTTATATCACACACAAGCCTTGCTAACCTCTGCAGCCAACCACAGTGGCGATTGGTACGGGAAAGCATGTACAAAGCTACAAGACGACTCGATACAAAGCATGACTTAGGGTCTCGACTTCATTTTCCGTTATAAGTGCAATGGCATTGGCAAGTCCCAAATGGGATGCTGACCCGTGGTTTACACTGTAAAACATCGCCCAATTAGCTACGCAGCTATAGACAAATTGACAGCCCAAGAGTGTACTCACCCATGATCCATAGCAGTTCAAAGACTGACTCCCTCCAGTACAATACGAGACGCAGTAGCTATCCGTACAGCATATTCCCGCCTGATCGCAGGAATCTCGGGAGGCTAACCCCGCGTTAAGCTCGGCGAGTGGGCTTCCGAGCACTGCCACAATGCTTGTCAGGGTAACAAGAAACACAGCGCGCATGTTGATAACCATTTTAAAAGGGGGCAGAGGGCAAGTAGATGGTTTTATAAGGTATTTTAACAGATGAGCATAAGGAAATTGTTTAGGTAAAACGATAGCTGGAGGTTTGCAGTCTTTTATACCTCGTTTAGGTAGGCAATCTCCAGTCCGTCTACTTTGAGGGGATTAATACTAGACCTACTGACACAGAGAAGCTTAATCGAAAGGTCTATTCGGGGATCAGAATTCGTATTTCGGATGTACCAATGCAACCCTAGGTAGGCAATACGATGCTCGGGAGCTGTCTTCACGCCTGCCATCACTCGCTCGACGGAGACATGTTGGTCCGGGCCATTGGCGATTGGCCACCGCCTGAGTAATGCAGGAGTGTCTTACGGCCACCACACCAATACTTGCTCTAGTTCGGCGACCCTTCAGCTACACCGGCTAATTGGGGTTCCTGTCAAGACCAATACTCGCGTTGGGATCAACACCGGCATGACCTAGCGGCTCAGGACAGCAACAATGGAAGGGATAACTAACCTAGGAGGTACCCGAATGCAACGCTCCCTGTTTTAATATTGGCCGAACAGAAATGCCGACCATGCCCATCCAGTGATAGCAACAAAGCCACCCGCTTCAAGAGCATTCGGTACTGCAGCACCTGCACCGCTCGGGCTGTAGCCTCCACGCTTTGTCCTGAGCACAATACTATCAATGCTAGTCGGACAGTCTTACGTCCTGTATCAGTATGACTGTGCTACTCAGAGCCGTGCCTGGTTGGCTCTCCATTCCTCCCGCCTGTTGCGTCTTCGTCGTGGATCCGAGGCCATTACACGAGCCTCCACACCTGCACCTGCACCTTCTAGGGTTGCCTGGGCTGCGATGCTGGAGTAAATGGCTGCCCCCCTCAGGAATCTCGCGAACATCGACGTGTGTCATATCTTCAGCGGCATCACTGGCGCCCTCGTGCTCGTCGCCACCATTGGCAGTCTTCTCATGGTGCGCCATGCTCTGCTCACTCGTTCCATCCAGCTCTGTATCGAATCGATAATCTCTTCGCTTTTAGTTACAACCCGTATCTTAGCATCATCCGTGAAGTTGCTATTTTGCGGATCCAGGAGCGTCGTGAATATGCGGCCCGCGGTGGTTTGCTGAATGAACAGTCCCAGTCTTTTCGGACCATGGCGTTGGAAAATATCGTCAACAGTACGACTAGGAGGCTAAGAAATAGTCCTAGGGCGACAGGAAGGCCGGTATGACAAATAGATAGTTACACTGCATTACCTGTACGATTGGTGTGACCAAGGTGGATGGGGAATTCGGGTTCAAAGAGGGACCGTATGGACTTCCGCCTCTTCTTCTTCGAGTTCCAGCCCTAGCTCTCTAACCATGCGCTCATCACTCGGCGCCCAGGTCAACTGCGGGAGAGCGTCTACATTCAAGATCAAATCCTCCGGCTCAAATGCAGCCCTAATTATATCTGAAGCGGTCGTGCTTACCAACAGGACCTTGACGGCTGAGGGTAGATTCGTATCGTTTGCAAGACTCAGCAGAGCCGAGACGACTGGCAGCGCCTCGTCTCTCAATTCTTCCCGCTCGAACAAGTTTACGCCATCGATGATGCAGACCGTCGTAATGATCTCCGGGAGTTGGTAGATGAGCGCCCGTAGCAGCTTGACTAACTCCTGGGGACCCTCTTTTCCACGAATGTTCGCAAGATCTACCTCATACTGCAGCTCAAGCATGTCGAAGCTGTACTGACGCAACAGCTGGTCGATGAGGCTGGTGAGCATGGCGCGTCCGCCGACGCGAGGCCTGGCCTCGTTTGTGTCGATATGGCGTCCACAGAACCACAACGTTGACACAAATCGCGGTTTTATTCGCAGAGCTTGCGTCATGGTTGCGCAGAAGACAGACAAAGGCGATATGCCCGCCAGGCTCCTCGGCGGGTGGAACGCCCACTGCACCAGGAGTTTCGCCGAGGATGGGGACACAATCCAGTGCCGGAAGAGTGGCGCATTTATGATCTGCTCGGCCTGCACAAGCTGCCTGGGTGGAAACTGTGCCTTTCTTTGTACAACAAAGGAGGCGTCGACCAGGTCGATATCCATAGCCTCCAACGTCCGCCTTAGTGCGTCTTGATCGACGTGGCAGTCCTGAACCACCGTGGGTGGCGGTGGTAATCTTCTGTTTTGGTTTGCTGGAGATGATGTTCTTAGTAGTCCATTCTCGACCCGGAGGTATACATTTTCCTGCCTTGCCGCCTCAAGCTTTCCTGTCCTTCAGTTAGCAACGTCTATGGCATAGCAGAGCACTGGCGACAACTGACGGTCTTTTTCCTTCAGATGATCGACTAGCAGATCAAACATTGAGTTGAATCCTTGCGCTATTTGCTTGAAAATCCTTTTTGTTTCTCGGGAGTCTTCCGATGTGGTTTAGGTTTAGCAGCGGTATGCAAAGAACGAACGGCCACGACTCCACTTACAATTATGGAGCTCGTAGATGTGCGATTTAACAGCTTCACTCATTAGACTTTTGCTTTTGGCGTCTATGGTAGCGATGCTTTGTAGTAGACTCTTCTCGTATCCTTCTCCTTGAAAAATGGCTTTACCTCCCTTCAGGACTTGACCATCGGCGAGACGTTAGACTTATGAGAGTTTCCCAGTTGGAATAGGGCAACTCACACTCGTTGCTAATAAAAAATCCAATCGCTCTCTCAACTGCTTCTAAGGTTGTTGCTGTCAGGTCCAGAGATGCGTTCAGAATGTTAATATCTTTGGGGTAGGTCCCCAAGAAGAGCTCGACATCAGAAAAGATGGGAATAAGGCCATCGAACCCCTCAAGGACCTTTTGCCGAACTTTCGCAGCATTCTTAGCGGCCTATGCAATGGAATTTGTCAATAGAGCCTGATACCTTCACTCCCTTCCCTAGGCGACTATGGACTGGACATACATCTAGAAGTACCTCAACGACGCATAAGACCGGCGTGGCGCAGGGGTCATTAGGGACTGCCTTCGAGGCAACGCTGACCATTTTTGCAACGGGAGCGATGTTGTCGGCGATTTCACGCCGTCTTTTACGAATCCACCCGACGAAACCTCCTCTATTCTTATACTCGTTTCGCGCTGCCTCAAGCTTGTCGTAAACCGCGTCCCAATCTCTCTCATGGCGAATGTCATATGCGGTTTGGGATCGGCCTCTTGGCTCGCTCGTAGTTGACGTAAACCTAGACATGGCCTGAGAAAATATGTCATTCCAAAACACCATAGCCTGAGTGTCTGTCCAAGCTGGCCTCGAGGGAGACTCAACATCCTCCCATGGAGCTGATACGGAATCGCCCCAAAGGTTGCCGCCGCGGACCAAAGCCCGACTATCTGCAACATATTGTCCCACCATCAAATCGTAATGAACGGGGGGGTTGTCGAATAAAGGATGGTTTCTCGGCAACTGATTTTCGATGAAACTGGCAACTATGGATTTGTCGAGGCTGTGCCCGGTGAAGACTAGATCGTCCATGAGGAGATGCCCTTTCGGATAATGGGAAGTGGGAAGAAGCTGTAGCAGGTTCTTGCACCCCTATGGGGAGTTATAGCGGTATCCAGTGTCCAATATGCTCAAAGGCTTAGTTCAGATTCTAACCGAATTTGCAATCATGTAGGCGGGTGGCCGCTTACGGCTTGCATTGAACTCTGCCTCGTAGCACTTGTGTAACTCAGGCAGCCCGCGGCCCGGCACCGCAGGTCTTCGATGATCGCAAGACTGAGGGTCTTTCATTTGAATTGCCGAGATTCGACGGCTGCTATCTGCTTTAGTAGCACATCGCTTCCCCTGCAGCTTTCTGCCTGCATGCGCTGTCACGACCGGCGGGTATATGGCTCTCGGCCTGGGCCTAGTGCAGAACCTCCATGCAGACTGTAACGCCCAATCACCAGAGGCTATTGGCCTTTATCCCCGCCTCTCTCCACGTGCCACGTAGCAATTTGCGACCAGAGTTAGAGTGATAATTGATACCTATGTGCTGCCATGTGAGAGCGCAACATGTCCGACAAGGCTCCGGCGCCCGCCCTAGCGCTTCTATCCTCGTGACCCATCTCAACTCTCACGATTGTCGACAAGGTTTTCCTCTCAGCTTTACCGTCTTTACTCTTTATTCCGCCCCGGGATCCTGATAGTTCCAGCAGCATTCTGAACGAAACGCGCGGCGAAATGGAGGTCAACTTATCCCGAAATGCCAGCAATCCAGCAGTCGAAGATGACAGCCGCCTGACTTAAAGCGAGACGTCCGAGGCTTTCAACTCAGGTTACCAAACCGCTCCTTCGATGGATCCATCTCGCCTGTTTCGCGAAGTTCAAGCGCTAAAGGCAAAGCTCTCAGAGTTTGAAAGACAGACCAGCAACAACATACTCGAGGAGGATCTCAAGCAGGGCAAACCGGACCAAAGAGTGATTGAGGAGATAGAGCAGTATAAAAGGATGGAAAACTGTCTCTATACTCATAGGAGAGAATGGGAGATCAAAACTGGACCGGGAACTATCTCCGGCATGAAGCCTGCTTTCGGACCATGTCGAAAGAGCGACCTTCCCCATGAACATGTAATGGGCCCCTGGCTATGGCATTGGAATGTCGACTCCGAGAACTCATTCATACGGCCCAATCCTTTCGACCCGTTCCACAGCTGTGGGAACGATCTTGATAATATCCACTCTAAGAGCAAGGATAAATATGATATGGAGATCAGCTATGGTAGTCGCCGTGACAGGGCTCGTAAGAATTTCGAGTGGGAAATGGACCGCCTCTATCTGCAAGAGGAGGTGGATAATCGCCGACGAGCCAAGGCGAAAGAGGCGGCGATACAGTTCGAACACAGCACGTCTTGTGTTATTCCTGTTCAAGAGGCCAAACTGAATCGGCTTGATTGGGCCCCTTTCAAGATGATGGCTGGAACGAAAAGTGCTTGTGTTATCGACGTTCTTATGGGTGAGCCTAGTATCGAAGAGGAGGTCAACAGTGGTTTGAAATGGTTTGGAGGCATGAATCAGCGAGCTCGTGTGCTAAACACGTTTCAAGACCATCCCATTTGCAGCCCAGACGAGGCCAGAAGATCACCGCTGCCAGATAGAGTCCGGGTGCACTCTATAGCTCTGCTAAGGATATTTGCAAAGCTCGTCACTTCAGAAGCAGGACCACTGAATAGTCCTGAAGTTGTGCTGGGCGGAAAACCGGTCGTTTTTATCCGCCCATTCAAGTTACTAGTCTATTGCGAAGGGTCTCTCCGTGACTGGTATACAGCACTCGAGAACAGGTCCAAAGACGCCCTTAAGCCAGAGGGAGAACCGACCCCCCCAATTGGCAACCCCGCTTCGGATCTACAGGCACACACCCAGAAAGAGCCTGCAGAAACTCGGGGTCGAATCCACGGAGATGGTTCTGCTACCACCGAGCCTGAATACAAGCCCCCTTTGGAGGAAACCGTGGAAGACTTAAATGCAGGATTGCAACAACAAGACGAGGAGCGCGCTGCACGTAAGGACCACATCGACAAGGTAGAGAAGGGCGGTGGGGATGAAAAGGACGACCCAGACGACATAACCAAATCTCTGACAGCAATGGCGCATTTAAAATGCCTTCTAAACTTCATCGACTCAGACATTATATCTCGGAGAGAATATCTTCACGACACCAAGTGCCGCAAGATATTCTTCTCGGATCTTTGGCTGCTCTTCCGCCCAGGAGTAGAAGTTATCGGTAGTGATGGGAGACAAGCTTATCGTGTCATACATGTTACTAGTGCTAAGCATCGAGTCGTTCCGGCCTGGCAGACCTGGTTGTTCCCCACGGAGAGGGAGAAAACCGACAAGGACAACGACAACAACAAGAACACCCCCCCTTTCAGCATCACCTGCGTCTATATCGACTTTAATGGCACCCATATCGGGCCCATCTCGAAAACCTTCAACTTTAAGAAGTTTGATGGGGAACGGGAGGTTACGTCGCTAGAAGTCTACCCTCTTCATTTCCATCCATCGAAGCGCCACGAATTCAATGAGGCAGAGTGGGCCGAAGTGAAAAATGTCCCAGAAGCTAGCAGATACCGTAGGAAGCTGATTATGCGGGGATCCAAGTTCCTCGAAGTCGCAGGAGTAAAGCACATGTACTACAGCGGTCCAACGCTCATGGTACGAGATGAGGTGGAAAGCCAGGTTGTCATTGATTTTGAGACTGCCTTTTCGGCTGAAGCGCATGGACAGCAAGGGTGGAAACCAGAGCTTGAAATGCTGCTAATTCCACAGAGTGAAGATAAAATTGGGAAGGAAGACTGCGAAGGAGAGTGTTGTGAAGGCGAGATAGTATTTGACGACACATTCGTGGACCAGAAACAGCGTAAAGAGTACATCGATAGCCTCCTGCCTCGAGCCCGTGAGGTTGAGAGAGAACCTTCCGTCGCGGTCATGCCGCGGCTTCTGAAGGAACTCAGGGCTAAGGCGAGCGACAGTCCAGCTGTTTCTGACGATGAGCTGCTCATCATGTCGTACCGCGTCTTTGGTTTCGTGCTCCGCAGCCGCAAATGGGGTAAGCAAACCATTCAGAACAGCCTCATCTTTATGTGCTAATGCGACCTCACTACAGCACAACTAGATCTAACTTATCTCGATGAAGTTCACGCACCGGCTATTCCAGAGGATAACCTTAAGCAAGCTGTCGAGGAGAAGAAAGCAGAGCCACTCACAGCTTTTGATCGTCTGGTCCTCGAGGAAGGGCATAAGCCAATGATTATATCGCTAATCGCTCAGCATTTTCGAAACAAAGAGTCGAGAACCGGTCACCAAGAACAATTCGATATCGTAAAGGGGAGAGGTAAGAGGACCTCGTTCTTCTCCATTATATTGCAGATGCGTAAGAGTGACAACGAAATAGGAAAAGGTCTGATCTTGCTACTACATGGCGCCCCCGGGGTTGGCAAAACCTCGACTGCCGGTTTGTTTTTCTGATAATTTCCATTTAATATGTTCAAGTTTCCGCTGATGAACTGGCCGCATTATAGAGGGCGTGGCAGAACTCTTCAAGAAGCCGCTGTTCCAAATTACTTGCGGTGAGCAGAACCTGTCGAGGTGTGGGATGAGCCCCGATTGTAGAGCTGATCTCCTTAGGCGACCTCGGAACCACAGCAAAAGAAGTTGAAAGATCTCTAGAGACAAACTTCGCTCTTGCAAATAGATGGGACTGCATCCTCCTCCTCGATGAAGCCGACGTCTTTCTCGCAGAGCGGACCAAAGAGGACTTTAAGCGGAATGGACTGGTGGCAGGTCGGTTTTCGCCTTACAAGTACAGTGAGAAAGTCACAACTAACGACTTGAACTAGTGTTCCTCCGTGTCCTCGAATACTATGCGGGCATCCTTTTCTTGACAACCAATCGCGTCGGTGACTTTGATGAAGCCTTTACCTCGCGCATCCACATCAGCCTGTATTACCCTGAGCTGAGCCAGGAAAAGACAGTGGAGGTCTTCAAGATCAACATGGACTTATTCGAAGAGCGCTTCAATGGTAGAGGAAGACATCTCGAGATCGATCGCATGGGTATCGGTAGCTTCGCTACCGAGCATTTCAACAAGCACCCACACGCGCGGTGGAATGGTCGCCAAGTACGGAACGCCTGCCAAACAGCATTGGCCTTAGCGGAGTTCGAGGCCCAGGGCAACAGCCACCAAGCCATCCTAAACCCGGACGCTGTGGTAAAACTCAACGCAGAGCACTTCAGAACTGTCCAAAAGTCATATCTCGAGTTCACCAAGTACATGGATGACCTCTATGGCACCAACGCCCCGCGACGGGCAAAGGAGTCCAGGCTACGCGCTATCTGGATCGACGAGAATCAGC
This sequence comes from Thozetella sp. PMI_491, assembly GCA_021432635.1. Taxonomy (NCBI): domain Eukaryota; kingdom Fungi; phylum Ascomycota; class Sordariomycetes; order Chaetosphaeriales; family Chaetosphaeriaceae; genus Thozetella; species Thozetella sp. PMI_491. The sequence goes on from MU270019.1 coordinate 1,446,631, forward strand.
GTGTGGTGAAGACGCAGGGCATGGACAACATGCAATTAGACAAAAGGGCTGCCTTCCTCCTCTCCTCACAGCCCCAGCCGCGCCCAGCATACCAAGGGCAACCACCGCCGCAGCAGGGATTCCACCACCACGTCCCATCACCGATGCAGCCGAGGACGCCGCAGCAAGCCGTACCTGGCGTTGATCAATACGACCAATACAACCAGTACTCTGGGGCCACACCAACAAAGCCAAGTCACGGCAGGTCGGCAGCAACACAGATGCCGGCACATCAGTTTCCAGCTGGCCAGCCGTGGGTCAATAGCCCAGGCACACACATCGCCAATACTCGACACCCGGGGCAATTTTCACATGAGGAGCAGGTTCCATCACATCCGCAGCAACCGCAACAGTCGAATCCGGCCTGGCTCGACCAGAACATCCGAGCCATGTACAGCTCATCCGGTCCGCTGGACGCCAGCCAGCGGCCGCCTGGCAACTTTGTATTTCCAAGGGAAAACAGCAGCTCATTTGCTGATGACCGCTAAGTAGATCCTTGTTGGTCTAGGAATACCACAATTAGGAGAGGGGATGGGAGCAAACAGTCAGATTTCTAAGGATACAATGTGTATTGCTTTAATCGTCATTCGGACCTTTACAGGTTCACGTATGTTCGAGTATCGTTACCAGTAAGGTTATTCTAGTAGCCATGCCAAGTTCTCTCCATGCTTGCTTCTCACCGCTTTTATCTCAAAGGTATTGTTGGAGAAGAGCCAGTGGGATGAAGATAAATACTTCACGACACTTTAACTATATGCTTTGGAAACGGCGTGGAGGCCACGCGTCATGAATTAATGCTTAGCCAGTCAGGAGCGACCTTAATCAGTATCTTCAACTCTGTGTTAGCAAGACATACAGGTAATCTGTAGAAATATCCTGGATATTTAAATAACACTGATTGACAGTGAGAGAGTGTTATGTGCTACTACACGACTAACATTTAGCCAAAGATGGTAGTCCACCCCGGCGTGTAAGTTCCTGTGCCATCAAACAATACCAAATAAAATACGACTGCCGTCATAAAGTTCGCGATTCCCAACGCGACCATGAGCGTATCCTTCGACCGACTTCTCACTTGATACACGAACCAGTTGAATGTATAAACATAGAGACTTTTACCTGCCAGGTACATCCTTCCAAGTAGTATCAGGGTCCATCTAACCAGGAATCTGAGCGGCATGTTGATAATGACCAAAAGTCTCCAGAGGACCAGGGGCATACCGAATGGAGCGGTAGGCTCCACGGGATGCTGCCCTAGAGTACCTCTCTCAGCGGCCGATTGTTCTGACGTCTCCCTGGTGTTGGGCGCATAGAGGTCAAAGAGCCCCGCATACATTAAAACCAGTACGATCGCGACGCCTATCCCACCAATGATGTTTATAAAGAACGGACTGTTGTCGTCCTTAGGCATGTTCTGAGCCGGAATCTTCTCGTTGGTAGCAGCCTTTTCCTCGTCGGAACTACCGTCTGGTAGAGCTAGTGGCGTAGATATCTTTTCGACAGTGGGCAAAGAGCTGTCCGCTTCTACAGTCGGCAGCGGAATGTCCTTATCGATACTCTGGTCCGCCGTGGGAGCTCCTGTTTCCGGTCCATGATCCTGTGTGTTTGTGCTGTGAGATAACCCCGCTACATCAGGAGTGACAGCGACCGTAGAATCTTGTGAATTGCTCCTCCCTGCTATAGTCTGCATGTCGGTAGCGGTAGCAGGTGTATCCCCAACGGCACCTAACGCATCAGGCGTATTGAAGCTTGCTCTGGGCCCACCGGAAATGCTTTCGGCCGCCATTCCTTGTTCGTTCTCGATACCGACCGGTTGGGTTATTCTGGCAGTCCAAGAGAGTAAGGATTTTGCCAAAATCTCCAGCAAGTGAGCTATGACATAGCTGCAGAGGAAAACATCAAGGAGCAGTGTAGTTGCAAAACGAAGCCTGTCACCTTGTTTTGCGCGTCTCTGGCTAGGGGCCTTCATCAAGTCATCAATTCCAAAGTTGCTGGTCACCAGAGCCAGGATGATGATGGGGTAGCGCGGGATTGGTGGCTTCATACCCATCAGCATAATGATTATGTGCTGTAGGAAGTAGGCCGCAAATGCTATCGTCGTGATTGCAGTAATCCATGCTACCAAATTGTGGACGAGCTCGGTAGTAGTGATGGTGGCCTTGGTAGAGATATGATACCAGGTTAAAAGAAGTCCGATACAATGCGGCACCCAGCTGAGAAATCCAGCCAAGGTCTCTGGATGCCAGCGTCTCTTGCTTGTTTTGATCCTATCCTTAAGCTTTGATAGATCGGCATGAGGCGCCTCGATAAAAGTTCCTCGCACCATGCTGACCAAAGAAGCGGTAAAGTATACCGCTGCGAGGGCCTGGGTTACAGGTATCCCCTTCATGCTAAAGAGTTTGATTGCCTGGGGCAGAACAGCAACAGCGAAAATGGAAAGTCTTGTTGTGATGACCGTCGGCTTGGCTATAGTCAGCGTTGCGTAGTGGTCGCTCTCAGGATTTCGACGTTTGTCGACTAAGATCCACGCTTCTGCGACTGCATCCAGTATACACACAGTCGGCGAGGATCGGTGCGGCCAGGCTGTAGTTTCGAAGGCATCTCCGCCCCAAAGGTAGCCGCAGAATGAGGGCTGCTGCATCGCATTGAAAACAATTGCAACGAGGGCCCAGAATAAGGACTGTCCAGACGCTTGTTGATCGTCCGTGAGCAAAGCATCGCTGCTCCGAATGGTTCCATTCGTCGCCATCGTGATGCCAGAATACAAGGCGAGTTTACATCGAGGAAGAGGCATGCTGAACAAACTTTACGCGGCGGGAAGGTTGGCCGGCGCGGGGTTTCAGCCTTGCTAGAAGCGGGTGGCCATTTTCTCCTTGTTGAAGGCTGTGCAGACGTGCAGACAGCCTAGTCGAGTTGCCTAGACGAGAAAGGTTATGATCTACCACAATGTAACCACCCAGAGGCTATACAGCGGGTGTACAGTACCTATTGTAAATGTTCCTATGGAAATCGATATGGCATTTCCCCACTAATTGGGGGAGGCACTGTCTATAGATTATCATTTCCTACCGAGGGAGATCGTTTGCATCATACACGTCTTTACCACGTATTCTATATTTTACATAATTTCCGATGACAAGATATTCGCTTAGAGTTATCGCATTGGTGTTTGGCCATCCGGAAATGACAGTCTAGACCCTCGCATGACAAACTGACTCTGCATCTGCACGCACATTGCTATCATACAATCATGTTCTGTCCGCTCTTCGTACATGCCTCTGACAAGCTACAACTTGGCGGCTGCCGCCTCACCTGGTTCCTCGGAAGCGGGCGTGGCCTCCGCAGCAGGCGCCGGCTCTGACGTGATCTTCACCTCCGAAACCCCCGCTGATCCCGAGACAAAGGCCCCGTGGAAGCCAAAGCCGACGACGCCGTCCACACTTGCCCGCCCAATCTCCTTCATCGTCTCGGCATCGAGAACCAGCAAGTAGCTCTTCCCTCTAGCGCCGTCAAGAACCACCGACAGCAAGACGCCGCCGTCCTCCTTATCCGCCTTCTCCGGATCCGGGACGAAGATAGGCTCGCTCGGAGTCTGTGCGTGCTCGCGCCATAGCACCTTTTCCCGCGTCTCCGTGTCGAGCTTGACCAGTCCGTCGAGGAACGAGCTCTGGCCCGAGTCGATCGTCCCGTACACGTAGCGATGCTTCTTGGTCATGTACGCCGGGTGGATGCTTGGCAGCTCCGGCGCGAAGCCCTGCTCGCCTGAAAATTCGACGACAGCCTTGATTGGCTTGTTGTTGCGCTTACTCGGCAGCTGGGGTAACCGGTAGCGGCGGAAGAAGGGTCGGCTTTTGAGGTCGCGGTAGTCCCGAGAGCCCGCTGAGTCCGAAAGCATGTTGTCGATATAGAAGCGCTTGAGGCAGTCCAGGTTGTCGTACACCGGGGCGTCTAGGACAATGTCCGTCTTGGTCGCGTCATCGGGGTTCGGCTCCTCGTATGCGTTGATGCTGTGGAAGCAGAAGAAGGCGTCGCTCTCGTACACTGCAACAAGGCCCCTGCGCGCGGGGGTCCGATCGACAATGTACCACATGGCAGGTTTGGTCGCGTCCCAGTCGGACATGGCGTCCACGTGGTTGCGCGTGAGCAAGAGGGAGGCCCCGCCGGCGCCAAAGTGAGCGTTCCAGACGCACAGCACGACGTAGTGCTCTGTGAGGAAGAAGCTGTGGAGATACGCCGGGACTGCCTTGATAGCAGCTAGCACCTCGGTCTTGCCGGTTGCCGCGGACGTCCCGAAAACGCGGTACGTGCCATGTTGTCCGAAGGCGAGGTTGTAGTTGAAGACATCACCAGTGACGGGATCGACGCAGGCGTGGGCAGCACCCACAGGGCCGGACAGGTCTTTGTGCAGGACGGACTGCGCAGCGATGCCGATGGGCTCCAAGGTCTCAGGATCAAGAGTCTGCATATAGGCATGATCAGACTTGTTGATGAGGTTGACGTGCTCGAGCGGCTTCTCTAGCTTGGTGCCGTGGCTAGAGAGTCCGGGGTAGTTGACGGTGAAGCTCACGCCGATGGCCAGGCAGCTGGGGCTGTCTAGGGGCATGGGCTTGAAGAAGGACTGCGCTTTCTGGAAGAAGGATTGGCAGGGGTCACGCTTGGCGCCAAAAGTGAACTCCTCGCGCCGACCAGTGCGGCGGATACGGGCGATGGCCTCGTCGCACGCCAGGCGCGAGTTGTGGGTGACACGTACGCGCGGATGCTCGGCAGTCGGCGGGTGGATCTGGAAGCGGTGCACCTGCGACAAGTTGTCGAACCAGTGGCTGACGCGGTAGACCGTCTTGCCTTTCTTGTCGTCAACGTCCCGGGGGCCGAGGCCGTTCCGGAAGAGGACGCCGGCGGTGTAGGCGGGGATGGTGCCTGCCACCTCGAGCTCCGTCGGCTCTAGCTCCTGATAGCGGACATCGAACTACAAGGAGATCAGCGGGGCTGTGACCAGATCGTTGGGTACGATCGGCGAAAACTTACGCCATAGGTATTTGGCCAATCGTTGTAATGGGATTTGCTTCCCGTGGTTGCCATATTGTGTGATAGGGCCGCTGAGTTGTTCAGCAGATCAATGGGACTGCCGCGCGAATGGCTTCCTTGCTCGAGAGCAGGTGACGATTTGACGAAGGTAGGTAGGATAAGGCTGTGAGTTCAGGTGAAATTTTTCAAGTATTGGTTATTATAGCTCGGAGCCACTGTTGGCAAAAGTATTCCGGATCGATAGCTCATTCTTGGTGAATAGCTCGAGTTGATCGTGGGCAGCGGGACCCATTAATATACTATGGGTTGTCAACGCATACTAGCCTCGCCAAGCAAAACTAGGAAGTGGGCGAGAAGGACCATACAAATTGCTCCCAGCTTGGGATGGGGTGTTGGGGGCAGGAACTCCAAAAACGGGCAAAGGGTCAGCAACGGGCTTAGTGCCGAGCAGGGGATGGCTCAAGCGAATGCGACTGCGAGGGGCCGAGGCTGTCAGCTTGGCAAGCTTAGGCTTGGGGCCTAGTAGACCTGTAACAGGTGTAGCATAGGTCAGCGGCAGGGCAAGCTACTCTTTTGTTCACAACCAGTTTACACGCTGTGCTTGTGATACCGTCGTATCGGAAAGCTGAAAGTGTCTTTGATCCCTCCACATGAGGCCCCGACCCGAGTGCGAGGCACCTCTCTGCTTCACGGCTCTGCCGATTCGCCGACCCAGCAGACAGTCCATGACGCGGCCACTCCCGCATTTTATGAGACATAGGGCGACGCGGCCTTGGAGAAGCGGCCATCTTCTTGGTCGACGAGTGAATGGTGAACCGAAAGTGGTGGCAGAGTGAGGGAAAGGGCGATGGAGGGGGAGAGTAACTGCGGACCGTGCACAGCACATGTTAAAAGGCAGCTTCCCGGCTTCTCCAGACGCACAAATCGGAGAGACCATTCCTCCGTACAAAGCGACGCGAATGCGAAGGTATATCCGGAGCCAGAGCACCATGGGCATTTCGGCATCACCCTCGACATCCGGCTCGGCTCCAGGGCGCAGAGGTACGATTCGAGCGCCGCGTTGCGGTGAAGGACCCCACTCGCCACCCGTTGGAGCGTCTCCTTTCTCCGATGGGGCACCGCCGCCCGAGCCTAATTCTCGGCGCGGGGCCGCGCAGGCCACGTCGACCCTATTCCGGCAGCTCGACCATATCGCTTCAGTTCCTTGGCTCCCACGCGCCGTTGTCGCCAGCACCATATTTAGAGGTTATCACGGTGCTATAACGTGTAAAAATCGCTGGCGGCCGTGTTATCTAGCCAGCAGTACTTTCTCGGAGGCGGAGAACGTACCGCTCCCTCGTTCTGTCGGTGTGACTCAGTCCACCTGTCATCGCCAGGACAGCACCCTACGAGCTTACGATTCCCTCGATAAGCTCTTGTGTATTTTGCTTCTAGACCATACCAGCCCCATTCCAGTTTCTGCGTAGCGCTTCGAGCCAACATGGCCGTGGGGCCACCCGCCAGCACAGAGCAGAACACGCCGCCCAGGGATACAGCTGACACCTCGCCTATCGACCTCTTCCTGGGCCAGTGGAAAACATGCATCGAAGAGCTCGAGCGCCTGGAGCAGAGGGCTTCCGAGCTATCTGTCCCCGTGTACAACCTTGGCCCGCTAGTCAAATCCCAGCGGAGCAGCGTGGAGCGCATGGCCAAGAAACTGGCCCAAGACACCATCTCGGAGGGGCTGACCGCGGAGCAGTGGAGGGAGGCCGCCCTCACGCGCGTCATGAACCTCGACACTACCACGTGGCGCTCGACCTGGCCGCTCGTCAAGAAATACGAGGGGCTCTTGCACATCAACAAGAAGTTCCTCCGCGGGCCCCGGCATCCCGTCCAGCCTCCGCTAGACTGGCAGTCGCTGATCAAGCAGCGCCCGCGCGAGGAACCAGTCGTGTTTGACGCCATCGTCGAACACGGCTACACTTGGATGAAAATCATTCACAGTGGCCACCAGGCTCTGCTGAAGCAGATCAACCGCGCGCGCTGGGAAATGGGGTCCGACGAGAGCGATGGCGAGGGCGACGGGAGCGAGGACGACAGCGATGAGATCCTGGGGAGCACCGACTTCTTCCACAGTGTGCGCCGCTATATCCAAGGGGCACGGTGGAATCACTGCCGCCGGCTACATTTCCTGCTCGTCAACATCCGGCAGGGCGAGTCGAAGGAGATCGATAAGCTGCTGAATATGATTCGCAACATGAGCGATAGCAACCTAGAGATCGAGGTCCGCTGCTCCAATGATCCGTTCGTAACAGATCCTGCTCCGCCCCTAGAAGAGGCCATAGATAGACTTCTCCTACGAACTCAGAAGGCAGCGATGGAGGAGGATTACCGATTGGTGACGCGGGGCGAGGCGAACCTTGATCCAAGCGTCCTCTTCTCCCTAGTCTCGGACCTCCTTCACGGGCCGGTCCCTCTACAGCCCGAAGGCCAACGAGCGGTCATCACCAAAGCGCGAGAACTGCAGCAAGACGGCATCGAGAGGAAAGGCAAAGGATGGGAGGACACCCTGGTGGCCTCCTTGTATCCCACCCTTGCCGGTCGACGCCTGGTATGCACCAGGGCAGCGGCCGCCTATTTCTGGGGCGTCATCGGCGCCATCGCCACCGACTCGGAGGAACAGCGTGGGGCCCTGGCCCTCCCGCGAGACGGGGAACCGGTACGCTCGAGCGAAGAGCTCCGCGCCGAGTTCCAGCGCTGGTCCAACGTGCCCCTCCCCGGGGACGTCCAACTGCCCATCGAGATCGTCGACGACGTGCGGCTGCCCGACATCGACGCCCTCGTGGCAGTGGGGCAGCTCCCGCCCATGGCCGCATCCGTCGCCCGCGACGTCTCGCCGCTCAACCGGTCCATCTACTGCTATGGCTGGGCACACCGGATGACAACCGTGTCCAGCCACCGCGGCATTCCGCGGCAGATCGAACTATCGATAGCGCGGCACTGGGGGCCAGAGGACGCGTACGGCCCGGACATTTGGACCAAGAACTTGCAGGGGTATTTGGTGCACCGCGAGAAACCCACCGAGTGGCGAGAAATGATGCCGGATGGCGAGATCCCCGCCGAGGTCCGACGCTGGACCAACGATTGGGACACATGGGGCCGCGGCATCAGCAGCTACGGTCTGCCGGACTCCAAGACATGGGAGGGTGTCGGCCACCCGGAGGTCCAGCGTTTCGGCCGGGGAGAGAAGAGGAAAGACCCGGAGGGCATAGAGAAGGTGCGCAAGGGTGGGGTGGTCATACTGCCTTGGGACGATGAGGTTTGCTAGACGAGCGTTGCATAAGCGGCCGTTCACGCATTGGGTCACTACGCGATTATAACGATGGAATAGAACTCGCATCTAGAGTCGCAGAGTTCCATATGGTGTGCCCCCAGCACGGCCGCCGTTTAATAGATCTACCATCCCAAGTAAGATAAGGTGGTTATGACTGCCGTTGCCTACCTCTAAAAGTCAGGACCCGGGAACTCCCAAGGCTCCTCTAGCTCGGCCAGAAACTTTCCTCTGCTGGGAAGACTCCCGAGGAATGTCGTATGCAGAGAATGCAGGTCAGGGTTCTTCTTGAAAGCCTCCGCCTGCGCCACCACGTCCTCCAGGTCCTGCTCGACGTCGATGTATTTGCCCCTTAGCACGTCCTTGCCCACCCCCGCCGCGAGCGCCACGCACACCATTCCGTTGAGGTACGGCGAGTCGAAATACCTGTCTAGCCAACCATCGAACCCCGGCCGCACCTTCTCGGGCAGATTAGCGACACTGTCCTGAGAGTACTCTGCACGTAGTTTGGTCAGCCGCGTCGTTGTTAAGGGGGCCTCCCGGCCCGCGAAGGGCCACTGTGGAGTCACAACTTACTCTCCTTGGTCATCTTAGACTTGACGCCGCCGGGGTGCAGCGAGTAGAGGTGCACGTCGTCGAAGCCCTCGATGTCGAGCTCCTTCTGCAGGCACTCCGTCAGGTTGATCAGCGCGGCTTTGCTCGAGCAGTAGCTCCCGTTCCAAGGGATGGCGTAGGTGCCGGCGCGGGAGGAAATGTTCAGCACCACGCCGCTGCGTTGCTCGCGGAAGATGGGTGTCGCCAGGCGCATGAGATAGTACGGCCCATGAAAGTTGACCGATATGTCGTAGATGAAGTCTTTGGGGTCTTGTACATGGAGCTGGAATTTCACGCATGCTTAGTATTGGTAATTGAGACAGAGCGCCGAGATCAACGACACCTCGGGCCGAGGTAATAGTCACGTACAGGAATCAAGGCGTTTGCGCCGGCGTTGTTGATGACAACATCCAGACGACCTGCGGCCGTCATCACCTATATGCAACCATATTAGTATGAAGAGCTACATGGACGGCGGAAGGCATGGGCGCACCTCCTTGATTAGCTCCTCACACTGCTCGAGCTGCGACACGTTGCACTTGATGAAAGTGACCCCCACGGCCCCCAGCTTCGCGCATGTATCCTTCAGCGTCTCTGGCGGCGGCGTCTTGTTGTACACCAAGAACAGGTTGGCTCCCGCCGTCGCAAAGCTCTCAGCCATAGTCGAGCCAAGCGCCCCAGCCGAGCCTGCACGAGTGAGCCATGTCAGCGTTGCGCTCGCGTTTACGACCGCCCGGGTCTGGCCGGTGTGGCACTACCTGTGATAAGGACGACCTTGTCCTTCAGCGTGCCCCGGAACTTGGAGGGGTAGATGAAGGGATACACCTCATTGTGCAGCCGCGGGGTGGGCGCGCCTTCGTTCGGGGCCGAGTCAGACATCGCTATTGCGCGGGCCGCTGTATTGCAGGTGTGGGAACCGAGATTGCGAGGACTGGAAGGGTAGGAGGATGAGCTTCTAGTAGCACGACGGGGGTTGAGGCCAGCAGTGAGGAGAAACTTGGAGAAACCCAAGGTTTTATCCTGCGACATCTGCCGGCCTCCAAACCGCCGAGCCCGTCCGCTACGGTCCGGTACGTGTGACCCGAGATTCCGCCTTCGCTTTTGCCGTTGAGCGTCGCGCGGACATTGCGAGAAAATCCGACATGTGTCGGGAGTTGAGCTTGGATTTAACGTATAAACCCGTCAGCGCTGACAGGGGCTTGGACGCTTTCATGGAGCCATTCCACCGGCACCCGGAGTTAGAGACAGGAGTACATGAGAGGCCGGCATGACCGTCAGTACTTGGAATCGCCTGACAGAGTGAGGCTGGGCACTGCAGCATGCATTCTAGAGGTGCACGTACAGCGCCTCTTCGCGGGGTAGAGGGGGGCTGAGGGGTAGCGTATGGGCAGCTTGCCACAATGGGAAAATAGCTTACCCGCTATCCAGGAGCCGGGTAGTAACAGCACCTTGCGGGACTCAATTCAAACACCGGTACCATTGGAGGCTAGATCGTTTACGGTCTAACCAAGAACCTCATATCTCGGGAGGGGGAGCTATGGAGATTGTTGGGAAATCTGAAGTGCAGTGTCGGAGGGGAACATCTTCGATTACATCAAAGGCAAGCAAGGCATTAGTAATTTAGAAGTACCTTTAACACTCTGCTTATCTTGGAGAGAAAAACAGATAGTTATACTACCAGCAAATACTGGCATGAAGAAACAAGCCTCCCGGCTAAGGTAAGTCAGTTTAACAGGACACAGTCAGTAGTTTTAGCTATACCAGGCATCTACCTAAAACATAGTGTTATACATTCCTTTCGTACAGCCAGTTGCCATGTTGAATTTTAGCTTCCTTTGTTGCTACTACCTCTAAGTCAAGGCGAACCAAAAACACGTACCGCCTTAACCGGCGGTGAGGCTTTGTTACTGCTAACCTCCGGGATCCAATAATCACCGCCCCAGCTCACCACCATATTTCCTCCAGTGAGGACTTGTAGAAACCTGACCTGGAGGGAGAACTTACTTCCAATGAACCCCACCGGCATTACCGCCGGCCTCCAGATCAACTTCTATGACTCCAGCACCGCTGGCTCTCCTTCCTCATCCTGCTCCAGGGCTTCCCTTTCGATCGCCTGGGTAGGGTCTCGCGTGAGATACCACCCGGCAAAGGCCCCGATGGCAACCCCAGACAAAATCGTGATGATTCCCACACGCAGCCAATTGCGATCCATGAGCCAAAACATGAGCCATCGAAGGGCCGGCGTGACCAAAGCTTTGCGCTCGGCTTCGAGGTCGGGACTAACGGTAACGAGCAGGGCGACCAGTGTGATGAGGATGAGAGAGAGCTGCAGCACCGTCAGGATTTGGATTGCGGCAAGCAGAATGGAGATGTTTTTGGACGTTCGCAGCACGCGGAAGCCGGCCGCGACCAGCGGCGTGACCTCGTCGAAGGCGGCATTGATTTGCTTTGAATAGGGTATTCCCATGTCTCTCTCTCGCTACGGCCTGCTGTCAGGCCAGAACAATTTTGCTGGTGTGTTCTAGGTTCGTAGAACCGCGGCTGGCGGTGGCGATTGTTCGATGTTTTCTCGGCCAAGATATCGCGTTGGATGACGTCGTGGCGGCTTGGGTAACCGTACCCGCCAATCACGAAACCAGAACAACCACACCTCTCTCCTCTCTAGTGGAAACCACTAATCAGAGCAAATTCTCATGCTCCTTAAGAAACTCCTTGATAGCCTCTAGCGGGACTCCCCTCCGCATCGCCGTCTGGTCGTCCCAGGACGAATGCAAGCCGACCAGCCGGCCGTCCTTCCTCCCCAGCAGCGGCGCGCCGCTATGACCCCAGTACGTCCAGCAGTCGTGCTGCAGCGCGCCAATCTCTGAGTTGTCCTGGAGGTCCTGGCCGGGGCTGTATCCGCGGAAAGTGCCTGTGCTCAGGTGTAGGACGTCGTAGTTCGTCTTGACGCCGGCCTCGGCGGCTTCTAGGTCCTCACTGCCCGGATGGCCGATGCAGACCAGCCTTGCATCGAGGGGTACCTGAGATTGGGCCGGTACAACATGAGGGAATCCGGCGGTACTGAGTAGCAGGTCGCCCGGTGCGGATACGGGCGCCGCTTGGGCGGAGACGATCCGGAGCAGCGCAAGATCCCGGCGATCGTCCCAGGCGGCATACTTGGCGGCGACTACGCGACCCGATGTGAAGACGAGCCAGTGCAGCTTTCCGTGGTCTAGGTCGTCCGCTGTCTCTGCCACGCAGTGCGCGCATGTCAAGAGAATGCCCTTGGGCGAGATGCAGACGGCGGTCCCAGCTTCTTCCTGTCCAAACACCAGAGTTGCTTCGATAGCGGCGGTATGTTTCTGGAAGTCCCTAGGGACGATAATATCATATTTTGAGAGGAGCTCACGCTTGCGAAGCAGAAGCTTGTGATCCTCGCGGCCGAGCTTGGTGTAAGAGGGACGAATAAGGTCCGGAATCGTTTCAACGGAGGTTCTGGGGCTTCTTAGCGCCGCGGCTTCCTCTGAGGGAGGCGGATAAAGTTGGTCATTTTCATCGGCTCCTGGAGTCGCGGTTTTCGTAGCATCTGCCTCTGCTCGTGCCTTATGCCTCGCCCATTGCCTGGTCCTTCGAGGAGATGCAGGTAGCTGGCCACGATCTCCGGGTTCCGACATCGGCCCAGGACCTTGGCAACGTTTGTAGGCCCAGTGTGGGAATTCCACTCACAGGGCTGAGAGTCCAGAATGCCGTCGATTGGGCACACCTAAATCCTATCGTCCAAGGAATCTTAGATATCTAAGCCAGCTGCCTTCGTTCGTTACTTCAAGCGATCGGATATGGAAGCCCCACACTTGGTTTCGAGTCAGGTCGATTTAGGAAGCTGTCACGCCCCGGTCTAACTCTTGGCTTGATGGAGACAATAAAGCGCGGTAAACGAGCACGGGACCGGGAAACGTTTGCGACAAGCTGCGGACGACGTGGACCTCCAGAATCGTCCGGCTTGCGCTGATTCTTATGTGAAGCCTCGATGACTTCGTGTGACTCACCAAGGGTTCAGCCTGGACAGTTGTAGTGTTTGACCATACTGGCCCGGCTCAACGAAGGCCTTCTAGGATGCACCCAGTAGTGTGGAGAACGAAGCCAACCCTAAGTTCACGGAGTAGAGAGCAGCACCCAGTCCATGACGAGATTAGGTAGAAACCGAGCATGGGTCCACAATTTTGGTAGGCATCAGCCCCCAAATGCCCAATGAGAGGTGCTGTACTGTGCAAGGCAGGGGCCGCCCACGGTAAACCGGCGGTGGGAAAAAGACGGGGAAAGTGGACTGAAGGAGAGTCGGCCGAGCTCCCAGAAGCAGGTGATGGGCCGCCGACTTGGTCGATAGCGCAGACCAGCCGCGGGCAAAGCCCTCATGCCACCCCTCTTGAGCCCCACCAGCAGGGTCCATCGCCCGAAGGAGATCCGATGTCCCCCGCCCCAGCCGACGCACCTTGATCATCTGATAAGATTACGGTAGCCCCTGGGACGTGCCGCCAGGGCGGATCATCTCGAGTCGTGCAACGTCCGCCACTCCTCCTTCTCTTCACCTCTTCCGCATCCGCATCCAAAATGCGCCCCTCGAGCCTCGTCCCGGCGGCCCTGCTCGCGTTCGCCGCGCAGCCACGGACGACGGCCGCTGCGCCCGACCCGCGCGGCGCGCCATGCTTCGAGGCCTGCCAGATGACCCTGCGCCCCATCTCCTTCACGGGCGCCGATGGCGGCGTGGCACGCCTCAAGTACTGCCGCAACCCGCTCGGCGTCGCGTCGCTCTACCTGTGCGCCCGCGCCTACTGCACGCCCGAGAACCGCATCGAGGGCCTGGACTTTGAGAACAAGACATGCCAGGCAAAATATAAGACGGCGCTCCCGCCATGGGACTTCATCGCCAACTACACCGACGAGGACGTGGCTCGGGTCTGGAAGTTTGAGAAGGAACAGTATGAGCCGGGGGCTACGTTTGCAGAAGCCGCCATCCCATCAGAGCACCTTTTTATGCTAGCTTATGACACCCTCGTAAGTGCTCACGCCCCTTGTCGGCTACCGATCGCGGCGTGGGAGTGCATGCATCATTAACTCCGCATAGTGGTCCTGGTCATATGTATTTACAGGTCACATTCGATACGGGTATGCTACGCTCTCCTCCCACAGATGCTAGCGTTGTTGCTTAAATGTCGATAGCATTGCCATGTTTGTGTTCTGGGCCGTCGTTGTAGCCATCGGCCTCGGCGGTCGATTCGTCGAGGCCCTCAGCCAACCAGTCGCCACGAAACGACGCGGCTGGCAGCAGATCCCGCTTGAGGAGCTCGAGGACGGACACGAGACGGCTAGCAAAGACACGAAGCGAGCGTTCCGCCTGACCGCCTGGCTGAGGCGGCATCTTATCGTGCCGGCCACGTTTGGATACCGTGCCGCGCAGCCTTTCGGCTGGTACACGGTGCCCCCGAGGGTCCAGACCTTAACCCTCTTCGCTTTCGTTGTCCTCAACGTCGTCTTGTGTGCGCAAAGATACCGCGTTTTCCCCGACAATCTTTACTTCCCCGAGGTTTACACGCAAGCATGGCGCTACCTCTCGGACCGCACGGGCATCATCTCGCTGGCCAACTTCCCCCTCATATGGCTCTTTGGCATGCGGAACAACTTTCTGATGTGGGTGACGGGATGGGACTTCGGCACCTACAACAACTTCCATCGCTGGGTGGCGCGCGTTGCCACTCTCGAGGCGGTCGTACACTCCATCGGCTACACATTCCTCGTGTTCGATCGGGGCGGGTGGCCGCTGTTCATCAACTACTGGAAACAGACGTGGTGGACCACGGGCGAAATTGCGACCGTAGTGATGTGTGCGCTGATGCCGCTGTCGCTATACTGGATGCGGCGTCACGTGTACGAGCTGTTCTTGCTACTGCACATTGTGCTCTCAATCGTCCTCCTCCTCACTATGTGGGCCCACGTCAATGTATTCGGGGAATACGGCTTGCTTACCCAGATCTGCGGCGGCATCTGGCTCCTCGACCGCGTGCTTAGGATGCTGCGGACGCTGGCTTTCAACCGGTGGTTCTGGACGACGCGGGCCCAGGCGATGTATGACCCTACTTCTAACATGATCCGACTCTCTATTCCATGCGGGAAGAGCCTCTACCGGCCGAGGCCCGGCACCTTCTACTATATTCACCTCCTAAACGATGGCCGCTTCTGGGAAAGTCACCCATTTACTATGGCCAAGTTGGAGGAAACGAAGGCGTTCGACGCCGTCGTCCCCCAGGATACAGACAGCCTGGTAGCTGGCGATGAGCTGTCATCTCTAACACCCCGGACTGACCCCTCAGGTGGCCGTTCGGAGCTGGCTATGACGTTCCTGATCCGTCCCTACGATAGCTTCACAAAGCGCTTGCGAGATGCGGCACATCGCGCGTATCCGCAACCGACTTACCTACCCATGATCGCGGAAGGGCCGTATGGACGCACCCACTCCTTCCACCATTTCGACCACATCTTGTTTGTGGTCGGAGGAAGCGGTATTGTGGTTCCTCTGGTCTATATCGAGTCCCTCCTCAAGCCCACGGCAGCCACCAAGGTCGTGAGCATCGTTTGGGCGGTCCGGGAGCCAAGTCTGGCCACGTCAGTCCTGCTCGAAGATTTCGCCCCCTACCAGGATGCATTCGCGAGCGGAAAGTTGAACATAGATGTATATGTCACGCGGGCGGAAGCAGCGCGAGAACTGCATGATGTGCCGAAAGAGGCACGTATACTACACGGCCGGCCGGATGTGCCGTCCGAAGTAGAGGATGCTGTCCGCGAATACGGCAGGCAAGGAGATTTGGCCGTCGTTGCCTGCGGCCCGGCAAGGATGAATGACGACGCACGCAAGGCTGTCGTGGACTGCCTAGGGAATGGGAAATTTAGCATAGAGTACTTTGAAGAAAGCTTTAACTGGTGACGGGAGATCGTCGCCATGGATACACAAACGGCGTTGGAGCATATGCATATACATAGAAAGCGCGCATTTAGATCGGCATATATACGATACAATACATGACTCGATTGTCAGCAGCCAGCCTCCGCCACCAGCCAGCTGGCATTAGTTTGGGAGAGGTCAATCTTTCCATCCACAACCAACTGGGGCCGTATGATATAGTTTCGGCTCGACGACCACACACAAGGTGTCGCCAACAGGGATTTGAGTCGGTCAATCGAGAGGAGAAGTGAGGACTCCAGCGTGCCAATACGACTAGCAGGTCGGAGATCTCACATTTCCCGAATCTTGGCAGCGCGAGTTAGTATCCTAGAGATCCCACAGGCGCCAAGGCCGTATTAGCTCGACCCTTATGTCTTGGGGGTGGAGCCGCTGCCCAAATTGCAACCCGTAGCGCTGGCGCCCGCCGACTAACCTCGAAGCATGGGTCCTCGGCGCTGATGACGGGGCGATGGCAAATCTGCATATAGTCCCCGAGGCCGCCGACGCCATCTCCTCAGGCCCGCCAGAGAAACGTTCACTCTCCATTCTCTGTGATATTCGCGACAATGGGCAGCAACGGCGACGCCATGGACACGGCCACCGTAACGGCCACCGAGACGAGCGACACGGCGGCGCCGTCTGCCGCTTCCGAGAACAGCGCTAGCCTCCACCACCGCGCGACCGTCTCGACGCGGCCGGGGTCCGACGTCGAGTCGCAGCACGACGTCCATGACCCCTTCGGGCTGGCCGCGCACATCAAGGAAGAGTCCGACATTATCCAGGCGAACACGTCACGCAAGCGACGTCTGGGCAAGAAGGATGAGCTCCGCAAGTTCTACGACGACCAGAACCAGAGTATCCGCACGATGCTCAAGTCAGTCGACGAGCATGAGCAGGAGTCCAAGGATACGTTCGGCAAGTTCCACATGATGTACTCGATTTGTGTGAAGGGTAGCCTGGTTGCCAACATCTTCCTGTCCGGCCTCCAGCTCTATGGCGCTGTATCTTCTGGTTCGCTCTCGCTCTTCACCACAATGGTGGATTCGGTCTTCGATCCCATGTCAGGCATCATGCTTTACATGTCCCACCGCGCCGTCGAGAAGGTCGACCCGCGCAAGTACCCGTCCGGCAGGGCGCGCATCTCCACCGTCGGCAACATCGTCTTCTCCTTCATCATGTTCTCCGTCTCGCTAGTCCTGATCGTCATGTCCATCCGGGACCTGATCCAGGGCTCCGATGAGGAGACCAAGAAATTCAACCTACCGTCCGTCATCGCCGTGGCCGTCGCCTTCGCCACCAAGCTCTGCCTCTTTTTCCTCTGCTGGACCGTCAAGGACGTGTACTCGCAGGTAGAGATCTTGTGGCAAGATCACCGCAACGACCTGTTTATCAACGGCTTCGGTATCCTCACCTCGATCGGCGGCAGCAAGCTTCGATGGTGGATCGACCCCATGGGCGCTATTATCCTGTCCGTGCTCATTGCCGGGCTCTGGGTGCACACAGCCTACGAAGAATTCATGCTCCTCATCGGCGTCAGTGCTGATCGGGAGGTCCTGCAGCTTATCACGTACACCGGTAAGTCCCAGAACCCCCCGCAGCCCGGGGTCCTGGCATGGGGCTAACGAGCGAGTATAGCTATGACACACTCCCCACTCATCCAGCAGATTGACACAGTCCGGGCATACCACAGCGGCCCCCGCCTAGTTGCCGAGGTCGACATCGTCATGGATAGGAACGAACGCTTGGAGATTGCTCACGATGTGGCCGAGTCTCTCCAGATCCAACTCGAGAAGCTACCCGCCATCGAGCGAGCCTTCGTCCACATCGACTATGAGACCAGCCACAAACCGGTTCGTACCTACCCAATCGGGAAACTGTCGCAGGCATATTGATCTAACTTCTCATCACTATCAAAAGGAACACACTTTCAAAAAACTTCTTTAGGTTGCGCATTGCACGCCCGAGAGAATATGATAGCATTTTAGACACGGTCATTTCTATGTGCTGCGATACTTCTCTAGCGAGGCTACGTGTATTAGATTTGTTGAACGGACCTACTTCCTAATATGGAAAGACCAGCTGACCTAGGTCAAAGCACATGGTCTTTACTGGATATTTACTAGTATGGATATTTACAGGCTTTTTAGTTGCCACTGCCCTGATACGGCCCTGTATTTAGATTTAGGATGACGAACGGCTTCCCCGAGAGGCGACGAGATCCAGCTGCCGTACGAGGATAAATAGCAGGCCAGCCAGCCAGCTTCCAGAGCAGCTGGTCAAGCAAGCATCTCTCTCTCAATCACTCGTTTACTAGCCAATATAGCTAAATACAAGCCTACGCTTTCAACCATGCCTTCGTCGGTCCCATACTAGCTCATAAGATTCGATCGAATATGGGTAAGGATTTGAGGTTTAGATAAAGGGTATAAAAGTTAGGAGACATCTCACCAATCAAGATGGCGATAAAATCGAATAGGCCACCAAACACCGCTAGAGGAAGTACCTCTAGCGACCTTCACCCACCCAAACGCCCAACTAGAACGCCCAACTAGACTGGCTACTACCTCTGAACAACTCCTTCTCAACCCAAATGCCAGCTCCTGCAGGTTACGATTGTCTTTCTAAGTTGCCGCCTACGCGATTGAATCTTGGCTAAAACTCTTAGCGTTGACTTGTTTCCGCCCTTGTGTGGACATCCGAGTCGAGTAGGTAGTAAGTCTTGGTTCCGACGAGTAGTTCACGCTGAGGCTCTGCCACGTAAACCGAGACTAGAATCCTCAGCCGTCGTTGCTCTAGCCCTTCCAACTACCACGCACCAATTCCCTGGCGTACCATACTTATATCACTCTCCTTAGTAGAACTTTCCAGGGAGCATTCTCTTAGGGGCAGAACCGGCTACCATAGTTCACATACTTAAGAAGCATAGCCTAATCTCGGCTACTAGGCTAGCTACTATGAGTTTATCCTTCCGGTCAGAGCGTAGCCTAGCATTCTCTAAGGCAAAAACCTCCGTGCTGATGCCTCAAGCACGCCAAGATGTCAACGGGAGCGCGAAATCGCCTCAAGCACTGAAGCGTGACGGAGCACAGGCCACCCAATCAGCTGTTCACGCGAAAGTTTCGCGGAAGAGAATAAGTGGAGCAGACTACGAAGCCGCAGGCACCACTGCGAGTCGTGTTTACATAAAATAGGCTGCTTGCTACTCTAAAGAGTCTTTATTGTGTAACGCTAGCACGCACTCTGTAACTACACTCACTGATGTACACCCCGCACTGCTGTCTCTTTAATTTTTGTTACTCGATTTGCCCCCTATTCTTAAGGCCGCTATTTCGACCTGAGCTTATCGCTCAATCGCCCTAGACTAGACCACATCCAGTAACTACAGCGGTTGGCCTAGCGGGCACCGCCATGTCAGCCACAGCTAATTTAAGCTGGCGCTGACATCGCTAGCCCCTAGCCAGTTTGTCAGTAAGCCAGCCAGTCGGTCAACAACGAGGATCACGAAGTAAACAAAGCAAATGCTCTTTAGTCAAAAAAAAAAAAATAGTGTTTTATAGCTAAAACTAGGTAACCCCCACCCCCCACCCCCCCTTCTTTTTTTTTTTTTGGCCAACTCGGCCAGGCGACCGTTGCTGCGATGGCAACGGGGCCGCCACCGAAGTTACTGCCTTGGTCGCCGCCGCCGGTGTATGGTAAATGAGGCTATTCACAGTGTCTAGGTAGCTTGAGGCGATTTAGCGATAAGGTCAAGGCGAAATAGCGGCCTCGCCCTATTCTAGCCTGCAGCTCGCCTTCCCTGCACGCGGTGGGCCAAAAACGCGACATTCTTCTCCTAATTAATAATTTCGCAGTCCCTGTGTAACTTTTTTTTACCCACGGGTGGCCTGCTGCAGAAGTGCCGCGCTGCATCCTAGTAGGCCAAGGTTGGCCGCCAATCGAGAATGCGTGGAAGTATCCTAAGGGTGTGGTCAAGACCAGGATGTGCCTTTACCCCAAGGATCTCGTGGAAGCTTGTCAAGACGAATGCGGAAAGTTAGAGCAAAGGACCATCAACACTGGCAAGCGGGTGACAAAATTAGATGGACTACAAAACAGACCCTCCCAAATCCCATGTAGTAGATATGCTTCTATAGAGTCGATAGTATTATTTATCATTCTTGGCACCCTCTGATCGTGCTGTTCTGGCTGGTTGATTTCCTGTACGGTGGATACAAGGAATTGGGTGGACAAACCCCGATTTTGCAGTCCCTCTAATTTTGTCACCCGCTTGACTGGGTTGATAGTATTCCCCAGCGATTAAACGATATCATCGAGCTCAAGGGGGAAATGAGTGGGTGGTAGATGTATTTACTGTAGAATCTATGAAAGTATGGTGGCAAACGGCCCTCTAAATTTGTCCCCCGCTTGCAAGCCTAGCTTGTCCCCTCGCAGCCAGGCGGGAGAGCTCCCTCTCTGCCCCTACAGATCAACACGAGCAGTCTCGGTGTGTATAGATGAGGTTAAAGGCATTGCGCTGGCCCTTGGTCATTAGGGTCGTAGGCAGACATGATCCGGCTGTATTCTGGTACAGCCTACGAGGTGCAGAGGTTACGAACCTCGAACCCTCCATCCACCGAAGCAATGACAGCGTGTTCTGGGAGATGGCGCGAGACAAGGGAGTGACTCAATAATTCTACTTCAAGGAGTGAGGTGGAGTTTGGAAGCGTACAATTCACCGCGTGTACGATTGTTAGCTTGGTACAGTACAACATGGACACGCCTTGCAGTCTTCACCGGTCGCTACGAAGTCGCCATGAAGTTAACCACCACACACCCTTGTTCTATGATAGCCTTGCCAAAGAATGTACACACTCATCCACGCACGCACGCGCGCGCACGCATGCACACCCACAAAAAGAAAGGAACCTACAGGGTGGTGGTTTCGGGGTCGGTCTGTCGCATGCCTCCTTAAATCCCACTGGGCTTATGTCTTGACTCTGGGACACATGCTAGCCTAAAAGCCACCCTATCAACCGCGGTTCGAGCCCCCCACGCGGGTCATGTCGAGAGCCCTGCAACGCGCAAAGTGTCGCCCTGGCGGTGGGGTTGCACGTTAGCACCAGTCGTCCAGAGCATTTGCTATGAGCACACACCTGTGATAGGGACCGTCAGACTGGTAAAAAATTCTCCCAGCTTGTGCGAGGGCCCGTCGGAACCTGGCTGGTCCTCGTTCATGTCTTATTACTTGGCTTTGGTATCAGTAAGCATCCTTACATTTAGGAAGTGATGAATGCTAGGCAGTGGGTGAGACACGACGGCACGGCCGCCATTTCCACCCACCACGCTGTAGATCGTAAGGGTGCGCCTTCGCTTTCCATACATGCTGGCGTCATGCCAAATCTACGCCAAATCTACGCCGTCAGCATCCAGACGACAGTACCAGCCAAGCCCCGTTGGTCCTCCTCCACAAAATCGCTCCTCTTACAGGAGCCTCGCCTTCTTTCTTACCTCGGTCAGCCTTCAATGTCTCCTCGTTCTAAAGGGAAAGAGGCGGCCAAGAGGGGGGAGGGGGGGAGGGAGAGGGAGGGTTAAAAATTTAGGCACCCCGAATTGCTTTGCTGCGTACAGTGTTAGATCGGTGTTCCGGCCGATTGCCGTGTGATGCTATTTAAGCCCAACCCAGGGGTCTGTCCTGGAGGGCTTGGTGGCTCGTGATCTGCAAAGCACCCCCTAAAGAGTGTCATCACCAATGCCTTTCTCGTGCCCAATGGCTCCCGAAGCAGAGGTGCATTATAGCTGGCGAATACTTTGTCACCTCACTGTACGATAGATCTGCTAATTAGGGACCTGCTCAACCTCAGCAAAAACTTACTCCTATTGCGTAGAAAGAGCTGGTACCTGGTAGTTCAATCAGCTACCCACGCATCAGACTTTACAGTGCCGGCGATTCTTTTGCTACATCAAGTCCGCCCATGGCCGTGAGAAGATTAAACTTTTGGCGTCGTCGTACTATGTTGTAGCAGAAATCATCCACGTAGGCAGCAGACAGGCTACCTGCGGATCTTCAAATTCCTTCCAGGGCCTTGCCATTGTTCATTATGGCCATCACGGCACAGACTACCGGGGTACGGGCATCATAAGTTCAATTCGCATGCTATTGGTGAACGTGGCATGTACCTCGTTTTGTAGGCGTCATTGGGTGAAAATGGTTCGACACGTGTGGGGGGGAGAGCCCACGGAAGAAAAGGAGCCCGCGGAAGAAGGCGAGAAAGGGAGGAGGGGGGGGTGGCGGGAGTTGGATGGGGAGGTCCACCAGAGAGGGTCGAACCCACCCCCCGAAAATATAATTCCTTCGAGTTCCTGGCTGCTCATGTCTGCACGCGCACTATTGCTCTTTTCTATCCTTGCACTTTCCACTCCAGATTTTTCTCGCCTCTGCGAGGTACGCCATAATTTCAAACACATACAGGACCAGACCCTACAAATACCTTCCATATTAACATATTTTATCGACATTTGAAACGAAATAGCCTGCTTGTCAAGCAGACGTGGCTGGAGTCACCGAACGTGACAGAAGAGACACCACGGTAATGATGCAAATCCAGCCTCCGAAACTTCAGCTGATGTATTGGAATGACCAGGAAATGTGCGGCTATCGCAATGCAGTTGGCGGCCGGTTCGAGAAACGAGTGGCGGCCTACACGTACATCGCAACGATTACGACGACGAGCCCGATCGAGACTAAATACCGAATCCCCTGAGAGAACAACGGGTCGAGTACATTTACGGTTTTCTTCTGCCGAGTGGCCTCTGGGATGGGTCGACTATATCTTGTCAACGAAAAGGACGCCGACAGTATCCCTAGGCCCATCCAGCCCTTTAGGTCGTAACTAAACTCGACACCTGCCGAAGTCAATCAACTACACTCTCCCAACAGACACGATGACTAGCCTGCAACGTACCCGGCTTCTGTGTGGCGCCACCATCAGCTCCCCGGATGCTGTTCACGCTGTGGAAATCCCAAAACCGGCGAGGTAGGTAGAGGTCGCTTTGAACGCGTGGGTCTTCGTCACTGTATGGGAGTGGTTCCAAGAGAATATCGACAACCTCGATGCTAGCACCCTTCGGCCGAATTACCTCGAACTTGACTTTTCCGGAGGGGTATTGCTTCTTTCCGCACAATTCTACGATATCTTCGCGAACATACCCAGTGTCACCGTCATGGAGACTTAGCGTGAGGCCATTCGGCCAGTAGTTGCGGAAAATGAACGCCAGGTTTCTCGTTGCGTTCTTGGTCACCTGGGCCAGATACCCTTCCGGAGCTTGACTGCAGTTGCCGCCAATGGACGCTTCCAGCTTTTCTTTCGAGGCATGGCTATCGGTCTCCGGCGAATGTTCTCTCCGTGTGGACGCACTGGATGCCGGCGGCAATGACCTAGTGTCGAGAGAATCGGTGCTGTCCACAAGATGCTCGTCTTCTGCTTGAGACACTGCCAGCTCTGTGCTGGAACTACCCTCCCTTGTGGACTGCAGGTTAGCAGCATCCTTATAATGGGGGCCATGCTCCTGCCAGAGCGAGTAGAGGTGGGTAAGGGCCAAATCTATTATGAAGGCTGAGTTGTCCTCCAGTACTTCTTTTCGGAAAGTCGATCTAAGCATTGTCATGAGAGCGCTCTGGAAATCCCTGGGGTCGTCGAGCTCTGCGTTGAGGATCCATCCTTTGATGCAGCGAGCCAGTGTTCCCCTTTTAGTTTCAGAGTCTACACTCCGCGGACATCGCCGGTAGCGGTCGCAGGCCGAGCCCTGGGCCGAGATCTCGGGTGTCTCGGCTAGCTGTTGCCCCCGACTTGGCCCTGACCGTGGTGCTTGTCTGCTAGGCATCCTTTCAACTGCTCTGTTACATTCCACGGACGCAGTCGGTGAACTGCGATGCCATTGGGTAGCGGAGAGAGCCGGGTGGGAGCTAAGAGCTTCATCTGCGGCGCTGGGGCGGTATCTCGATGCAAGGCTGGTCGGGCGGGCGGGGGTTGGCCGGGTTGGACCGCTAGCCTCGAGGCGGTGGCCGGACATCGATCGACAGCCTGTAACCCATCGTTCCAGTCAGCATACTGTGTGTTCATGGGTCATATCTTGGAAGAGGTCGCCACGTACGAATGTGGCTGCAATCTTGTCTCACAGATGATGGGCAAGTTCCTTGACACGCCTAACCGCGTGACCAAAGGTGTACCCGGTGAGCAGCAGGGATCTGTGAGAATTGACGGTACGAATGGGAGAACTCGCGAAAGCTAAGAAGTAAAAGAGTACTAGGTTAAATTCCAAGATCAATGAGCAATACTCGTCGTATCTCGAGCCGGAATAGTCGGACTGAGAGTCAAGAAGCTGTGCTGGAGGTCATCACAGCTTTGGTTGGCCGAGAATGGGCCACCCCCAATTCCCCCTTTTTGGTTTGGGAGGCTGCCAGACGCGTTGCAGTCTGGGGTCACGTGCAAGGTACATGACACTCTAGTCACCCGAGAAAGCTAGTGCACGAGGGCGCGTGATCGCACACATCCTCATAGCCATCAAGAGGCGACAATAAACGTCGCGCTGCGAGTCTTGTTGAGTAAGGTACCTAAGGTCGTCACTTTCGATGTAGGGTAGGTACAATCCACCCCTGGTGTAGCGATTAGTTTGTATAGGCAGGAATTGATTACAGGCGAGGCGCAGAGTGGTCGAATGGCCTGAAAATCTTGCTTACAGTAGTAGCTAGAAGTACCTACACTAACTGGCCTGAGCAACCCAGGCCTATCCTCCCTGGAACCACCCGGAAAATCCAGGAACTGTGGTGCGACGCGGTGGGCTGTTTCGCTCTAGTCGCCCCCGTATCGTAGTCACAATTAAACCGGGAGTGCATTGTAGGGAGATAGGAGGATGGCAGAAATAGCAACTAATTGCCCGGGTACAGCAAGCTAAGAAATACTTGCAGAAGGAAATGACTGCGTGCTAAGCAACATCTAGATCGGGTGGGATACGCAACGCCCGTTGCATCATCGCCTGCAAACTACGATGCATGTTCTGGCTTCCGCTTTACACTACTCGAGCCGGATCTTTTCTTCTTGTCGCCCTTGTCTCGTTTCTCTCTCTTTTCTCTGCTTGACCGACCGATCAGATCCTGGGACTGCGATGAGACGTGCTGGCCGAGTGCGGTACTGAGCTGGATCTCGTCCTGCTGTAAAACGGATTTGAGTTAGTCAGCTGCAAATTCCCTTCCGGCGGTCTCTAAAAAAACAAAAGATACGTACGCTAGGTTTGGCCTGCACATTAATGAGCATTTTACCGCCGGGTTCCATGAACTGATTCGTGCCCATCTCCTGGAGAAACGGAAGGCCAACCACCAAATCTACGGGAAAGCCCTCTGGTCCAATGTAAAACTTGGTCACCTCATGCCCGCCGTCTGTGCGTTTTCCTCTCCAAGGTATTTGGATGTGCCTGTTTACCGCAAATTTTTCCCCGCAAAAATCGGTAAAAATGCTTCTCTTCTCCTGTGTCACGGCTAGGCCGAGCTTTGCTGCTGCTTTAGGCGATACCCAGTTACAAGTTGTGCCGCTGTCTTGGAACACTTCCATGAAAAGCCATTTCTGGCTCCGCACGCTGAAAACCTCAACTATGCGGGGGTTGTCCGGAAGCGACACAGGCTGATTGGATGTGGGCACGGGTAGGATGGTTGACTGCTCCAATAAGCCAGCTGTTGGTCCGTCATTTACGGCGAGGATTAGATGTTTCCAATTACCTCATGCTCCTCATGAGCGATGCCCATGTCCATATCCACGTCGCCTGAGCCGTTGGCATCCAACACGAGGCCATATAAGTTTCCATTATTCCCTAGCCTAGCTTTGTGGCTGGCGCTAACTGGGATCTCGTGATCGGTATAACCTCTCTGAAGATACCTGTTCCGGTTTAAGGAAAGCTCCTCATCTGTGTCACACGCTCCTCTTCCAAGGCTATTGGAAGAAACAAGGCCGGGCAGAAAGTTGCCGTCTCCCTTGTTGACTTTGGCCTGCTCCTGGAGATCTTGCTGGTGGCTCAAGTTAACTGGAATGCCACTGTTTAACCAACCGTTGCCTCGAACTCGGTCCAGCCTATGCTGAAGCATCTCAGGTGTATATTGGCTTGGAGTTTGACTAGGATTGCGATTCCGAATCCAAGCTGCGTGGTTTTCGTCCATTGGTATGTCAAACTCGACGAAGGCCTGTGTCCGATTGCGCTTTTTCGCAAGCTCGAGCTCCAAATACTCGTTCTCTTGGTGCTTATCCATTGTAGGATTTGTCGCTTCCGAGCATTAACTAAGACGAGGGTTTCGATTCGATTGGCTGGCAATGGGGGCTTTGGGACACCGCTCACGCTTAGGTCTCACCGAGATCAGCGGACAGTGATATAAATGCGTGCCATATCTACGTTACCTAAATAATGAGAACCAATTCCTTCCTAGCCTCGCTCCGGGGGCGGTGTGACTTAGGTATCTCCATATTGCCGCCTGAAGTTACATATTCAAGCCTTGTAGATCCTTCTAGTCTTTTTGCGTACTTTGACCAATCCCAGACAATTCTTCTTGGAAGTGTCGAGGTCGCGACAGAAACGAGGAGGGGTTCAGACATAACGAAGTGGTGCCACGTACATTCTTGAATGGGCTGAATTATTCTTTGTGCGACGGTCTGGGCTCATTTGAGTCGTACATGTAGGCGAACTAACGAGGCTGTGTCGGGGTAATGTGGCTGCGAATGCGCGACCTGCACACAGCCTGCTGCTTCCGGCGCTGCTCGATTGAGCCTCAATCTGTTCTACCAATGAATTGGAGACTGGCGGTCTAGAAAGAATTTCTGCTCAAATTGTAACTTTCTGTATCTCATCAGGCCTTTACAACGTTTAACGGTACATATCCGTCCACATCCTAGGAGCGCCAGTATGGCTGGTTACGAGAAAGTTGCTAGGCTTATGGCTCTACAGCCCGAATACGCTATTTTCCGCCGGTTCCAACAGCTAAATATTCGCAATCTACTCTATCTTCAAGCGGAGATCATGCATTTAGAGGAGGCCCTAAATCTAGCCGCTATGGATGATGCCGCATGTTCTGATCGCCAGTTCTATTCCCGAGATTGGTGGTCCTTGAGCCAGGGAGATGATGACAGTGGTGACTGCGAGCAGTGGGACAGATTTCTCGAATTGCGGGAAAAGCTGGAGAAGTACAGTATTTTTACCACCGGTTATACCATACCACTTCGGGCTCTGAATGTTACTAGATGACACATTCCTCAAGGTTGCGGCCATGTCAGAATACAATGGCCCACGAAAGTATGACCTTGAGTTTCTCCGAAGCTGGTTTGTCCGGCCTATTATGGGGTGCTTCCCGCTCCTCGGACTTGACAAAGACGCTTGGAACATCGAACACGAACAGGATCTTGTTGCCATGAAAGCGAGGGTAGCCCCCGACGTTCTGTCCAAATGGTTTACCGAGAAATTCGTACCCAGATATCATCATCTTGTTGGAAGGTTGTACAAGGTTTAACTCCCCTGGACCTGGCAAGAGTTGTACTTCGTGCTTACAAACAACAACAGCAACCGGTCTGTCAAGACGTTGGGGGTGGTATATATAACTACAAAGAGAGCGCCATGGCTCGGAGTATGAGTAACTTCTCGACAGTGATTGCATCAATCCTACCCATATGCTCGGTAGTTGTGTTATATGTAGTCGATTCAGATACATTGAGGCTTGGGTTAGCTGTCATGTTCTCGGCGTTATTTTCGCTGGCTTTGACGGTCATGACAAACAGCAGGAAAATTGAAGTATTTGCAGCCACAGCAGCGTCTGTATTGCCTGATCTCTTAAATCCAAGAATGCAGAGACTGACCTGTCGATTTATATGTAGCTTTGCGGCAGTGAACGCTGTTTTTCTCCCCAGCAGCTCAACATCTCAGCGTTGTTCTTGATTATAACGCTTAAAGCCCTGTTGCGCTATTGCAACAATAGCCTTATGAGTATAAACAAGCAAATTGAGAATGTGCACTGAGACAGAAAGAGAGAGTCCCATGAAGTGATGTCAAATCTACATCTACAACTACAAAGAAGGTCCACTGTGGCCCATTCGTATGCTTCATGTACCTATGTATACCGCCTCTGGTATAGCTTAGGAATATCCTCCCCAGCCAGGACCGAAGAATCGGACCATGGTCGGCTTTGCGCCGAAAAGAGATAGTTGGGGCATCCTACGAAGACATGGCGCCTTCTGAAGACAGTGCATATTACCCCGCATCTTAGGTCTGACGCGTCAGGCTGAGCAAGCCAACCATCTCCTTGACTCACCCAGTCTCTCGCAAGTGTCTGCGTTACGCAACCGTACCTGAACGCGACAGCTAATAGAGCACGCAAGCGTATTGAATTTCTCAAATTGCTGTCCTTTATATCTAGATAACAAAGCTAGAGGCACTGATTCGTTAAACGACAGAATAAATTCGAAACCAGGTGCAATCTTGGTTCACTTGACGTAGCTATGCCAGAGTCTGCCTTTACCCCTTTCACGCCTGCTTTCGACAGCATTGTCGAAACACAGCTGAAGAAATGGCACCTCCCCGGCGCTTCTATCTCAGTTGTTCACAACGAGTCTACCTGGTCCAAAGGCTACGGGGTCGCGGACGTGGACTCGAACATGCCAGTTGATCCTGCCCGCACCATCTTCTATGGGGCCAGTACCACCAAGGCTCAGCTCGCCGCGTGTTGGGCTCTTTACATCGCATCAGAGGCCAATAAATCGAAGCCTGCGGACCAGAAAATATCGTGGACAACCCCACTGGCGAAGATCATCCCGGACGACTTTGTTCTCTCTGACCCGGTGCGGACTTCGCAGATAACTTTGGAAGACTGCCTTTCGCACCGGACGGGACTGTCAAGACACGAGACCGTATACGGATGGGGCGACATCAAAACAACGAAAGCGATCACTCGTAGCCTTCGCCATCTGCCATTCACGACTGAGATCAGAACCAAGATGGAATACTGCAACACGCCGTTTATAGCCGCATCTCATGCGCTCGAGACTGTAACAGGAAAGCCGTTCTCGCAGATCCTAAGGGAAAGCTTGTGGCAGCCGCTTGGGATGGACCATACCTACGACGGCCATGGAGAGGCCGAGTATGGCGGGGATAATGTCGTAACCCCTTATACGTGGTCCAAATCTCCTGCAGACCCGGAACATGACAAGGGTATACTTATCCAAGAGGAGAGGATAAACGTGGCGCCCGTCTCTGGAGCGGGCTACGTCATGACAACTGCCGATGACTATGCTAAATGGATGCGTGCGCTGCTCCAACCATCGACGGGTCCTCTCAGCAAGGAAATCCTCAAGGAGCTATGGAAGCCCAGGATCTCCATGCCGAGGGACGAGGATAGCGTCAATGTGCTGGACGGCATTGTCCATTACGGACTGGGGTGGTTCGTCAGCACATACAAGTCACACATGGTTTATTACCATGGCGGCGGCCTCACCGGGGCAGGGTGCCTCATCACCGTTGTCCCATCGCTTAACTTTGGGGTTTCCTACTTCGCAAACGGTGCCGATCCCGCTAGCAAGCTGCAAGGTCTCACCTACGAGCTCATCGACGTGGTCTTAGGCGTCTCGGGGCCAGAGACCATCAAGAAGGCGGAGCAAAGCTTTCTCAAGGGCTACAAGACGCTGATTGATGACTATTCCAGCTCTCGCTCTCGCCTCTACCCGACCGCTCCGCCTGCTACTAATGTCCCGCTCGCACTGCCTTTGGCAAAGTACGCTGGCACATACCGCAACGCTGTGTTTGGCCCTATCACCTTGAACCCGTACCATGGCAGTGGTGGACACGGCTCCGCAGATCAACTGATATGCTACATGTACGATCGGACGTGGCGCCGTATCCAGATCTTGTCCCACGTCAACGCGGAGCATTGGCTCGTCACCGAATATAGCGGTGCTACCTCCAAATTCGACGAGACAGGGGACGGTCCGTACAAGACCGCATACAAGGCACAAACGCGTGTGGGCGTTGACGGGGAAGTGGTAAGAACTATGTTCCCATCCTTGAATCTGAATGTCAGTTACTGATGCTTGTCTATAGGAGGCGATAGGGCTGGCGATTGAAACTGCCCTACCTGACTACATCGTCTGGTATGAACGTCAATCTCGATCTTAGAAGAGAATTCTCAAGCACATCTCATGCTTGCAACCAGGCTGGAAATCGGTTTGGTAGTTACAAATGGAAAACAGGATGCTGTTCAGTTCTTACTTGACGATGAATACTCCAGGATGTGATCCACAAGCCGCTGTGCTGTGCTGTGCTGTGCTGTGCTGTGCTGTGCTGTCTGCTGAGGTAACTTACCTATGAGGCGGTTGCATACAATTCGCCCCTGTATGATTCAATACAGCGGCCGGCCTGGCATGAGAGCGTTTAATTCCAGTAACCAGCCCAGTAGGCTTGTTCTTGGCCCATTTGGCTACTTGTTGGCCCATTTAGCTCCATGTTGTCTCTCTAAACTCCCCTGCATCTGGGCCAGTTACTTATGAAGACAGTGACTTCTTAATTTCCACTCTAACACTCCAGCAAGCAAGCAAGCAAACAACCAGCCACAGTGTTTTACGTGATGCTCCCACCTTTGGGTGATGGGCGTTGCCTACTCCGGAAGCGTTGTTTCTTTAGCTATTTAAGCGCGGTATAACTCCATCATTGCCGTGGGAATGCACAAAAGAGCACTTCTATTTCTTCCGCCATCGTATACTGATTGGTTGTTCCGCGACCAGTCGGGGTTAGCGAAGGTAGCAAGATCCGCCTGCGCCACTGACGTGGTTTGTCCTCTTCCCCCCCATCTGTGATTTCTTGCCCAATTCGCTTCTCAGCCCGGCACTCTCTTTTACCACGTCACAATCGATTACAATGTCGACAATTCTAGATCTTCCCACTGAAGTCACGAGAGCTATCGCGAGTTTCCTAAAAACTCGGGACCAGCTCAGCCTAGCCAAGACAAACCACCGTCTTTACCGAATGGCGCTTCCCGTCCTCTACGATGAGGACACAGAGGCAGGATTTGGGTATGCTTTGGCCTGGGCTTCGTATCACGGAAACGTCAACACCCTACGATGGGCTCTCAACGCCGGAGCTGATGTTAACGCACCTGGACCGAGGCCTAGAGGCAGGTTGCGATGGATTAAATCGTGTCGCAAAGCCAAGGCCATCGCTTCTCCTGGAATGTGGCACAAAGGGAGTTATATGGGGAAGGGCCACGTACAGTTGGCATCGCCTCTACACTGGGCGGCGATGGGCGGGCACGAAGCTGTTGCACTAGTTCTCCTGGACCACGGAGCCGATATCGATGCACCCTCTCACAAGGCATGCGATTGCACTGTGCTTCCCGGTTCGGCACAACCTAGCTGGAGAGACAGGATGATATTGATGGAAGACCCTACTGAGCTCAAACATGTACGATGGACCCCGCTGCACAGTGCCATTTGTTCAAAATCGGTTGCCATGGCACGTCTACTTATCGAGCACGGCGCTTATCCGATCGTGGGCGAAGGGGACATGGAAGTCACGGCGATGCAATCAGCCGCCTCCAAAGGACTTCTTGAAGTGATGAAGCTTCTGTCAGAGAAGTATGGGAACGCCATGGCTTGCTATGACGGTCGCCATCGTGTATCACCTTTACACTACGCTCTCCAGTCGCTTGACGTCGACATCCAAATGGCTCCTTCGATTGTTCGAGCGCTCCATGGCATGGGCGCGGATATTCTCTCCTCAGGCGGCCGTTCCTGCATCACCCCTCTTGAATGCGCTTGTTACTTTAGCAAGTATACCGCGGCTCTCGCACTTTTGGATCTCGGTGCTGGGCTGGATGAACACGTCGGCAGGATTTATTTCGGGGGCAATCCACTCCATTGGTGTGCAATGGAGGTAGTACCCCCGATGACATCGGAACAGTTCCAAGAAGAGCTCATTGTAAGACTACTCGAAGCAGGCGTGAATCCCGAAGAGTGGTGCGCGAGTCTTTACGGTTCAATAACACAAGGCTACACCCCCTTGTTGATCGCCGTTAAACGAGGACGGGAGGAGCTTGCGCTAAAATTTCTGCGAGCGGGTGTAAATCCGGACACGCATTCATCACAGGGTCACAGACCTCTCGAACTCGCTTTAAATATCAAGTCCGAGAATCTGACGAAGGCCCTCCTCGCCGCCGGCGCTAGCCCAAATCGCACGGCCGGCCGGCAGTTCATCCCGTTGATCTCTGCGGCAGCACGCTCTCACGCTATTACTAAAATTCTTCTTGAACATGGAGCAACTGTGGACGCGGAAGACGCGAACCAGAATACGGCGCTTATGGCGGCTCTGGAACATGGCAAACTCGATACGGTTCGTCTGCTGCTAAGGGCTGGGGCGAATCCCCGACACGTGAACAAGCAAGGAAAAGATATAGTCCATGCCGCTCACCGGTGCCAGCCAGAGAACCAGGAGGAGCTTATTGAACTTTTGGTCGAGTACGGTCTCCCGCGGTCTGAAGTCGGATCCCTCGCCACGACGGAAACGACAGAGTTGGATACACTGTTATTGGAAGGGTTTGATAATCTACTTGGCTAGCCTAATAATCTCGAGATGGCTGGACGTCCGATTGGAATGCGATTACACAGCTTCATACAAATTGCTTGAGTCTTCCTCGAGGCTGGCGAAGTCATCAGAAAGCGACACGAGGAACTTGAAGATGACCCCGTTTCGAATCTCAGTTTGAACCATCGCAGCTAGATATATATCTTTATAATCATAGCTGCTTGAGCTATTCTACCACGTTGTCTAAGCATGATCAGAAGAACGCAGAAGCAGCAATAATAGTCCCCCGCTCCCCTTCTCCCAATGTCATCCAGGCTAGGGTCCAGCTTCTCTCGACTATCTTGGCGAAGGAGCAATCACGATGGCTTGTCAAGTTTGTGGACCTATTGCCTAGGTGTTGCAACGCAAGTGTCGTGGCTGTCGTTGACCGAGAAGGTGGTATTAATACATCTCGTGTGAATAGCTGTCAGTTTGACTGTTAGTGACGCTTGGCTGAGAGAATGTGATATTATGGGCATCTCTTTCGCAGACATCCCAGCCATGGTATTCCATGGGATATGCATCACCGGCGGACGCCTGTGAGTTGAACGGATCTTTGTTATCAGGCCATAACCGATATATAAAGTCTAGTAGTTATGCTCATACCGTGTCGTTTGTTGCACGGAGCACCTTGAAGCCTACGCTTCTCACAGGGCAAACAGCATGAGCAGGCCGACTCCAGCAAAGCCGAGAGTAGACAACGCGATCTTGCCAGGGGCGCCTGATGAAATGCCTGTTACCCCGTTCAAACTTGCGGGCTTGGTGGCTTGGACTTGAATGCCCGCGACCAGAGCCGTGGCTGTCGGCGCGTAGGTGGTAGATGTGAAAGAGCATTGAGACATGATCTTGCTGGCAGCTTCTCGAAGTGTTAGTCATTCCTACTCTCAAAGGCCAGCGGGGTCGAGAGGAAAAGTCACCATTTTTTGTCTTCTCGTTCTGTGCAATGCAGCTCGCGCAGAGTGCGGTCATCCCTGCCACATCGAAGCTCTTGTTTGTGCAGATGCAGTTCACTTCCAGAGCGTCATCCTCGTCGTCGCTATCGCTGTCATCTTCGCCATTTTTCTTGTCTTTGCTATGCGAGTCGCGGAGCCTCAGCTTCTTACGCTTGTCCTCATCTGTGTCAACCTCTTCGGGGTCCAAATCACATATATCCGTGAGCGTGACGATGGACTGGCAAATGGTGGTGCATACCGCAGGAACGTCTTTAGCACGTAGATTTAAATTATCTGCAGCGATCGGCGCAGCGACGGCTAGTACAGCAAGGAGGACACGGGAGTGCATCTTGAATGACCTCGTGGATCTCGTTTGCCGATTTATAGCACGTCGTTGGTCGTGAGCCAAGGTAGTTAGCTGGGGGTTGAGTGGGCACCCGGTTCGACAGACGAATGGTTGAGGTGGATAGCGGTGACCAGGGCTTTAGTATACTTCTACTACTGCTGGCTTATCGCCTCTTAGCTGCCAAGGCCGTTTGGCCTCGAAATATTAGAAAGTGTGCCATCTACGTTTCCGCTCAACATGACCAGAGCCACGGGAAGTCGGAATATCTAGGCCAAAAAAAGTCGTGTGTTTCAAATAGATGCAGAGGACATGAGACGACGTCGATGCCCTATTTAACACTAGAGCATGGACCAGTTTCAGCCCAAGCAACTAGCCACACAAGTTTCGCTAAAATTGAATGCCACTCCTTGCTACCATGCTTCAGACCAAGCGCAATGCTGTCTACGCTATGGTACAATCTTCGTCGCCTTTGGTTCCCCAAGCTGCAATTAAGCTACATTTTTTTTTACCGGCCTGCACCCCTTAGCGTTCTGCTGCTAAGTAGAGCTTCCTCGCCTAAAGTTTACCTCTGCAAATGCTTCCAATAATAGCCACCTTCGTCTGATGCATACTTAGAACCACGTATCTATGCTTGGCAAGTATTAAGAACACACAGTCGACAGGTTTTGGAGTTCATGGGTGCTGATTGGAGGGGCGTGGGTATCTATATGGGATATCAATAATTTTCTTAACCTCTAGGTAAGAAGTACATAACACACGAGCCCGATAAGTAGAAGCTCTGGCGCCATTGTTGTTTCCGGTCTTCCTCTTGGTGATCTCCATCCTCCTACCTGGGAAGGCGTGTATTCTAAAAAAAAAAAAAAAAAAAAAAAAAACACCATCCCCTTGCAAGATTGGGTCATGCCGCATCTGAAGTGACCGTGCGGGCTGAGACAGCTAATACCAGTAGCGCCAATTTTCATATTCATAGTGCAAACCCCTGGATAAGCTGGAATGCGTTAAAACGAAACATCTGGGGCGTCTGTTCAATCGCTATCCGAGCTTCCGGACAGTATTGGCTGTACAGATGGGCAACACGGGATAGACTCCGCCGGCTGGTCGCCTTTGGTCGCTTTGCTATTTTGATGCATTTGCAATACTGATACATACGGGTCTAGTTTCTGCTTGTTCATATATATTTTTCTTTCTTGGCAGATGCCGAACATAACCACCTTAGACGGTACGCCTTTTATCAACGTTGTATTAACATGTACATTGACCTCGATAGAGCATAAAACTAAGAGGCAACTCAGTAAGGCAATGTCACTCCCTTAGTCAAGTGCCGTTTGTGGCTCTTTGGGCGGGTTCAGATAGCTTACTGGCTATAGATGGATAAGAGTTCCAACTTAAAGCTCGCAAATACTACCGCCAGTCAGTAAAATAAAAAAAAAGGCTTCATTAAATCTTGAGCTCCCATGTTTTCTTGTATGAAGTAAAAAGCACCGTACAGCTGAGTCCAGGTTCAGTGCCCGCTTTTGGAGTGGGTGCACATTCTTTTAAAGCACGGTGGCGGACGTCTGGCCAGTGAGCATCCCTCGTACCTGAGCAACTTCATATCGCTTCACATTTCAGAAGCTTCAAAGCGCTTACCAAGTGTAGCTAGTCATTCAACTTGGTAGCCAAATAGCAAAATTCAGGAGGTTTCAAGGTCGATACCCAGCTCTATAAACTACACTTGCGGTTGTTTCTGGCCACAGGCGGTGCGACGCTATTACACTATCTAGACTACCGTTATCAGCGCATAGCGCTATGAGTCATCTCGATATTATATCCTGATAGTAATCGTTGAGAACATGCGAAAAACCGCTCCAAGTCTTCGCACACGTAGATTCTGTGACGCGACACGTTACTGTAGAGTACAGTACTTGAGTACCTAACACAAATCAATAGCTAGCTGCTGGATGGCGAAGCATGGGGGCCGTTATCTTTATGTGACAAGTAGGCCCGGCTTCTCGTCCAGGCTCCGCTACTGGCGATGCTCATCGAACGTACTAGTCCCTCGCTGCCTAGCACGACCCAACCCCACACTAAAGCTATACTGCCCCTGTTCCCTTTGGACTCCGTCCATTGGAGCTAACGCGCTCAAGCAATCGTTGAAAGTAAGACTTTAGACAAGGTAGGCAAGCAGCAATTATACCTATCTGCTCTTCTAAGTTAGACCATAAGGCGATCTGTAACCCGGTGATCCGAGTCTGGTCGCCGCCTGCGTGATTGTTGTAGGAATGGACGATGACCGTTTTGGTAATGGAAGCCGCCGACGCACAAAGGCACGAGCCCATCAGAATTAACATTATAATTCTGTCTTGGAGCGGCCTCTTGATGTGGACGATGAATGTCAAGGGGATGAGGGAAAAAATGATGTCTGTGGCTATGGTGATCGCCGCGGTGACTGTGACGCTCATCCGAAATCCATAATCGCTCCAACAAGTCTTGTTAGTGATACTCGGATCCCAAAGCGCATTCAAAGGGACGCATCGAGTTGTCTGCATAACCGTGACGAATATAGCCATAACAATCTGGACGCCGATAATGAAGAAGAGAAAACGTCTCCACGGATTGCCCCGAAGTATTCGAAGAAGCATAAAGGCGGCACTGGTCTTGATAGTCGGCACGGATACAGCCGACATAACCTCAGAAACTACAGTCGCCCCAGCGCTCACGTAGTTATCCGCTAGAGAAAGGTATTGCGGTCGTTGGATCACCTTAGATGTAGCTACAACCACCGAGGCCCAGTCGGTGGCGGCGAAGAACTAAATTGCATCACGGTTTAGCTAACTGCCTGAGCAGACACCCGGTGAAAGAGTAAGAAGTAGCTCAAAGGCTTACAGCCGCAAGAACGATCAACCAGTCTTCGATCCTAATTCCGATGCTAGACTTGAACCTAGTATATATTCGCGTTGCAACAATAGTCGAAGAGACAGCAAACAAAGTTGAGATGAGCCCATCAAAAACGTAACTATAGTAAACCAGCATATCTGGAATAGAAATTTGCACAGACGACGAAGCCATATTGATTTCCCTTGGGCGAGACAGAGCAAGGTGGAAGTCGGATACAGCGCAAATATAACGCAGTTCTGTCCTAAATGGAATCTCGACATATTTTGATCTGCAGCCATGGCCGCCTGGATGGGCTGCCAGCTTTAAGTAATTTTGTATCATGTGGTGCTCTTGCATTAGTTGATGTCTCAGTTAGTGCTGAGCGGAGCAAGTAGCAATACTTTTTTTGTACTACGGTCAAGTCTCGCCGCTGGAATACGATTAAGGTTGTAGTCTATGGTTATTGTTCGTTATCGTTCCAGGACCCTATCTCATATTATTATTACTAGGCGGGTAGTTAATTAAAGCAGCTTTATAAGCAAATATGTAGTGTCCATGAATACATTAGTATAGATGCAATCTGTTATTCTCTCCTAGGATTTTTAGACCTAGTTGACGTACAACCTGCCTGGCTTATCAAGATAAGACGTGTTTCTCCCAAGCACAAACTCAACCAATACGGTACGATAACCGCTGCCCAAGTGAGACAAAGGGCCGCCTCCAAGGATAACTCAGCATCAGCAAGTGACACCATGGCGTTAAAGGGCGAATATTGACCAGCGGCATAGAAGCAAAAGCAAAATCATAGCGCCGAGGATTATGTGCTCACCCCGCTGGCTGATCCTCGGCGTCTTGGCATAGCCCTCTAGTAGCCTTAAGTGTTTAGCAATTAAGTATCTCTCCTTGAGCCCCTCATACCTGGTGCGTGGCCGTTGCATTTACTATGTAATATCGCGGTCATCGTATAGGAATAGCTGTGAAAATGTGCGTCCGGGAACTGGTGCCTATGTTGGCTTAGACTACTTTTTCCTGTGGTCTTCTGTAAGACGGGCGGATTTATGGATACGGATTTTTCTGGAACACTTCCTCTTAGCATGGATACCTAGTCTCAAAGGGGAGAGAGGCTTGATGATGCACTCAACCTCTTCGCGTAAATTGGCTGCCGGAAGGGAAATCTCGGTGAAATATACAACACCATGCCCAAGCTATGCTTGATGATCGCTCAGATGCCTCTGTGTATATTTCCTTCCCAGCCATATTCTACTTTTGCTTTTTATTAATTTGGTGCAGCACCGTACCCGATTCTATGTGCAAAAAGTCTTGCGCGGCCGGTCTCGACCTCTCTTGATGCCTGACGCATCGGGCCGTTCTACTCTCGATCGAACCTCGGCTCTATGAATCGTAGACAATATCACCTGGCTGTCGGTCTGGTTTTGGTGACATTGGAGCACGTCGAAATAGTCTGTGGAGAGATTATCGGAACTTGGAATAGGAAAGAAGAGAAGGTCCCCTACCTTGAAAGGCGGAGTTGAAGCTGGAGCTAGATATAGCAGTGTACTGTGGAGGCTGTTTACTTCGGTCCTGTACGCCGGGGGGCGAGGGCGAGGCTGTGCGAGTTTGCAGAATCTTCTATGGTCTCATGAGATTGGGATGGATGGTGTACGTCGTGCTACTGTGCGTGCTTCTGAAAAAGAATCCCCTCCCCGCATGGTATCCTGAATGAGATCTTGTTCGTATCATTTCCGGCCTCTCCGGTCTTCCTCTGCACTAACTCGTTTTCTCCTCTTTGGTTGGCGCTGCGGAGCCGAAGCAGGCTCCAGGACCTCACAAGACTGTGACGATGTAGTGGCCGATCCTGGTACAACCTTTTCATGCCCTTGTGTGACATTGCGGCTATAGATCACATTTTTCAGCTAGGCTATAGAGGCTGCGGACCTTTCGACGACTTGTAATTGCCTGTTGATCTGGGCTTGAATCGCATCTTTAAAGACATGTAATGTGACCTCTTCTCTCGTTAGACAACAACAATGGTGTGGTGTAAGGAGCGAGGGCCTTAATAAACTTTGTTGTAA
Source organism: Thozetella sp. PMI_491 (assembly GCA_021432635.1). Taxonomy (NCBI): domain Eukaryota; kingdom Fungi; phylum Ascomycota; class Sordariomycetes; order Chaetosphaeriales; family Chaetosphaeriaceae; genus Thozetella; species Thozetella sp. PMI_491. The sequence continues at coordinate 1,485,389 of MU270019.1, forward strand.
AATGTAGCCAAGCCGATTAGAACTTTAACTGTGTATTTACTGATGGCCGTCAACCCCCCTAGAAAACAGTGTATAAATCATGGGGCCTCGCAGGGGATGTTTTATGCCTGCACCTGGAACGGGCTGTTCAAACCTGTACTTTACGGAAACAAGACTTCAAAGCAGGTCGGCTTTTGTCAGCCGAAGACAAGTGATTAACGTCTAGTTATGAGGAAAGGCTGTAACTATCTCTTATAACTATAGTTAAATAGCGACAATCTACTATACCTGGCATAGGTATAAGTTATAACTAACTGTTTTATTATAATCTCTATACAAAGGTATTCCAGCCAGACCTCTAGTCGCTGCTATACGCCGGCTTTTTAACAGCTCTAGCAGATCTTTTATACGGTCCCTACGACGGATGCCTCTGACATTTTCCCTATGTAAGACACTTCAAGTACGCATCCCAAGTAGCTAAAAGTCGACTTGGGGAAACTAGCTTATACTAGATAAGCAAATGGCACCAAGATAGTCTTGTCAGTCTCAGCACATTCAAATACCTGAAACAATTCATTCTGTACTGGTCTTCAAAATCATCTAATGTAGAAGACTCTGCTTTATTACTCGAGGATCTTGACGATGTCTCGTTCCAAACGCAGCATCTTATTCGAGCGTTTTCAGATACAACACAATTTGTTACTTCTTTGATCCAATTGTTCGATATGAGACAGTCGGTCAGAGAGGCTATAAATGTAAGAAAAGTGACATACATTGCTTTAGTTTTCGTTCCTCTGTCGTGGGCTGCAAGCATCTTCAGCATGACAGAACAGTACACTCCTGGTGGTTCTCAGTTTTGGATATATTGGGTTGTGGCAATACCATTACTAGTCCTGGTCTTTAGTTTGTCTAGCGCGTTGCCGAGTCAAGTCTGGGGCCGGATAAGAGTGTTCATATTCACATTCCTCGGTATCATTCGGTAGCATGTATGTTCTCTTTACGTCTACTAAAAAGCACACGATATCACCTATTGTAACTAGAAAGAGTCTGCCAGTAAACTAATGGCCAACACTGGTGTTGTGATTCCCCCCTTGTAGCATAAGACCAGAAGAACATACGAGTCGTAGGCGTTTTAAACCTAATGCTCATACCATTCGAAATATTCAGTTTTCAAGTACCGTGCTTCTATGAAGACTCCGTCCGTTTTGAGGTTATACGCCAGGTCAATATTAGAAGTCAGTGAGACAAAGGTTCTCAGCACCCTGAAGCGCACATAGGCTGTGTCCCCAACTTGATTTAATTTGCAAGAATTACTCATATGAAGACGATGGGCACTGAACTTGTACCCACTGTTCCTGGACACATGGCCTGGAACTTTGGGACCTGCCTCGGTACTTAGGTGCATATATGCCGGGAACGGTAGACTCCAGATGATTGATGGTGGAATTTATTAAGAAATAACCAAAAACGGGAGCTCTTTAATCTATATTCGATGTCTCAATACCCCGAACGCGCAGCTTTCAGCTCGGCCGTGTACCAATTCTGAATGGCGCGAACATCGTAGCCTAAGGCTACGGTATCAACTACTTCTAGGTGTTTGCTAGCTAAAACTCTATCATTTGACAGCCTGGAAACCCATTTCCCATGCTTCCTGGCGGCGGCCACGATCTTTTTGATGGCTTCTACAAACTCAGGCTCGTCGCCTCTTGCGGGCACATAGCCGAGGACGGATAGAGCGAGGTCGTTGGGCCCTATGAAGATCATATCTTGATCCAAATAAGATTGATTCAGATAGCTGAGGGGCTGAGTCACTCACCGACACCTGGTACGGCGCAGATAGCATCGACGTTCTCAACGCCCATCTTGGTCTCAATTTGTATGGAAGTAATCGGCGTCTCGTTAGCTGTCTTGATGTACGTCGGGATGTCGATCCCGAGGGCGAGGCCGGGAAACGGCGAGCCCTACCACCTCAAGCCTTGAGGAGGAAACTTTGCATTTTGAATAACAGCCCTGGCTTCCTCGGCGGTGTTGATCATAGGCAACACGATGCCCTGGGCGCCAGCATCCAAGGCGCGTTTGATCAGATCAACATGCGTCATCTGGATTCGGACTAGTGGAGACACCCCTTGGGAAGCGATGGCAGCGACAGAGTTGTGCATGGTGTCGTCGCCGATGTGTCCATGCTCGCAGTCGACAACCACGGCGTCGAAGCCGCTGGAGGCTACAATCTGGGCTGTGCGAAAAGATGGTAGACCGAGAAAGGTTATAATCGGCTTCGAGTTTGCTTGGAGAGCATTGAGTAGTCGTAATTATGGGTTCTGTAACGTGGTTGTATGAGCGGACGGGTACGACATCTTGAAGAATGACTTATGCGAACGCGGTTTTGACGAGAATAGAGTCAAAATAACGAGTTTGCTGAATTTTACATAACATTAAGAGAGAGAGGGAAGGGGGAGTTATAAACGCTTGGGAGCTTGGAGCCGGCTTGGGCGCCTAGACCGACTTTGGATCGGCCTCAGCGCGGCGTGCCGGCAGAATTGTTTATCGTAGCCGGCCAACCTGCTCGGCAAATCGTATGGGTGCCGGTTTGCTACCCCACTAGTGGCCTACCGAATAGAGAGGAGGCAGATTTGGTTTCGGCGCTAAGAACTATAGGACATGCCCTTAACTAGGGGACATTTAACCTGTTATTCACCGAGCTCAGCCGACTTACCCTGAGCAGACTGCATCGTTTCTGTGTACCTCTATGCTATGTTCGTTTAGTTTGACTTGTTGCGCTCGATTGAGAGCTTGGCTGGAAGAGCGCTTGTTGAGACCAAGGTTGACAAGGTGAATGTTTGTGGAAAAGCCGGGAAAGAAGATAAAAGAGTGTTCTTTTCAGAACTGTCCTCTTAGGGCTCTTAACTCTGATTCTGACATGTTACCCTTACCCTTTCCTCTGCAATGTGTGATATCCAAGCTTGTTCCGCGCCTCTGCAATCGTAGCGCCCGCGGATATCAGTTCCCTGATACCGGCCTCGCTCTTCTCAATTCTCTTCGCGAGTGCCGCTACCTCGCGGGCCCGGTCCCGTGGCACAATAACGACACCATTCGCGTCGGCCACGACGATGTCGCAAGGACCAACACGCACCCTGCCCACGCCTATCGACTCATTGATGCCTCCGACCTGAACCCTATCCTTGCCCGTTCGCATCCATCGTCCGGCGGTGAAAATCGGATAGCCGTCGCTGATGGCACGGTCGACATCCCGGCACACCCCGTCGATGACGGTGCCAGCAATGCCTCGTAAGCCAGCGTACTGCGTCATGATGTCCCCCCAGACGGTGCAGTCCGTACGACCGCCGTTGTCGATGACCACGAAATACCCAACGGGGACGTCGTCGACGAAATCACCGACGCTTCCGGGCGGATCGCTGGCGGGTACATAACGTACTGTAAAAGCTGGCCCGACTGTGGTTTTCTTGTAATTGGTCAGGGGCATGATGCTAAATGCCTGCCCTGGGATGCCGAGCTTGTCTAGGGCGTCCGAGACTCCGGCGGTATCGGAGTCAGCGAATAAAGCTACCAACTCTTGGTCCTCGGGCGAGGCTTTCTTTGGATTCCTTTGAGATTTACCCGGCGTCCCCGTCCCAGTGACGGATGAAGAAGCTACAATGGCTTCAAACTGTTTATCGTGCATAACCTCTGCCACTGGACGCCCGGCTCGGACTTCACTGACCATGCCTTTCTGGCGGCTATCGATGCGCTCGCCTAGATCTAGCACTTCCTGGACCCGGCTAGCCGGCACGAAGACCGTCCCACAGTTATCTGCAATCACATAGTCGTCCTGATGAACCGTGACGCCTCGCATCTCCACGGGCGTGCCGGAATCAATCTGTACCACCCTATTGCGACCACTAATCATGGTCACACCGAGGCCAAAGAGAGGATATCCAATATCGCGGCTCCCGTCAATGTCGCGACTCATGCCATCAATGACGGAACCCCGGATGTTCTTCACTTTGGCGGCGTTGGCGATGATATCACCCCAGCACGAGATACCCTCCGCACCACCGGCTATGACCAGAATGCGGTCATTTGTCGTTACCGCGTCGATCACCGGTGTGATCAAGTGTACCGTGGGTGGTGCGCCCTGGATCTTGGGGCCTAGTTTGACGGTGCTGGCACGGCCAACAATTTTGGGGCAGCCCCAAAGAGGTCGGAGACCATAGGTAGCTTCTGGAAGTTCAAGGAAATCCAACGCGTCAGAAACCGTGTTGGTGTCCAGCGCTGCGAGGCGGTCAAGGTGAGTGTCGCCCATAGTGAAGTCCCGAGAAAGAGACCAAAAAATAACGAGAAAGAAGTCGGACGAAACAAGATGCAAAAGAGCCTACAGATCCATATAGGTAATCGGCCATTGGTGACAACGAGTTCTGTGTCGGCCAAAAGTTGAGGTCGCCGATTGGATCGGCTCTAGCACGCACACCACCGAGGCCAGCCCCTCATCCACATTTGTATGCCCGCATCGTGCCAGCACGACATGCTCGACTCGCATTTAGTGGGTCTCTAGATAACTAGACCTGCTTGGGGTAATAACTGGAATTTGTAGGCTCAGAGCCGCTATTAGTGGGAGGCAAGATAGACCAAATCTACGCTCTACGAGTGGACTGTCGATAAGACACTACAACGGCAAAAGGACACCATAACGAAGTAGCAGCCACCTCGGTCATGTGAAAAAAAAAATTAAAAAAAAAAAAAAAAAGAGGAGAGAGGAGCAGAAAGTAAGCAAAGGGCGTCAGTAGCCAGTCAAAGATGCTAACGGTCTAGGGCCGAGGCATGGTATTGCGGCGAAACATCAAACACGCCGACATAGGCTTGGCAGCTTCGTGGGGTGCCAGTTGGTCTAACGCTACGCAAGACATTCATGTGAATTTGTAAACACGCCAGCTCGGCCATCACTTAGGTCCACCAGCAAAAACTGACTCGACCTCAGCGAAAAATTACCGGCATGTAGAGTGGTGCATAATATGACTTGGGCGAGTACCGCCGATGAACTTTGCTTTAGCCAAGACTGGTTCCCTTCAGCTTTATAATGATTCAATTCAAACGTCTTGCGGTGCTTATTATACGGCGTCTAATTATCAAAATAAGTGTGCCACACAATGGCTAGACCCAGAAGGCCTCGAACATATGGACGACATGGCGACTGTGTTAGGCGGGAGTAGTGAACTTCGACACGAATCCCTCCATATTTCAGTCCAGGGTGTGTCTATCATCGTTGCCATTGCCCGTCGTGATGAACCTCTAGCGCCCATTTTGTTCTTGCGTGGGTTTGGCGGAAGCAAGGAAGACTATCTGGATGTAGTCCTGCACCCTTCGTTCAATAACCGCGCTTTTGTCCCGTTCGATGCGCCCGGCTGCGGTAAAACGACTGTTGCGGACGTCTCCAAAATTCTATTCCCTTCCTCGTCAAAACAGCAGAGGCAGTCCTCGACGCCCTCAACGTTAAGCGCTTCCATCTTCTTGGTCACTCGATGGGAGGACTCGCCGGTCTTGAGCTGGCGACGCTGCACCCGGGAGCTATCCTAAGTTTTGTCAACATCAAAGGCAACCTGGCGCCAGAGGACTGCTTTCTTAGTGGGCAGATCTTCACTTGGGCGGACGAAGATTCGGAAGAGTTCTTGGCGAATTTTATTGAGAGAAACTACCTTTCGCCTCTCTTCTCCGCGCCTCTGTACGCTTCTAACGTCCGATCTAAAGTCCGAGCCGACGCGGTCAGGGGCATCTTCGAGTCTATGGTACATCTCTCTGATGAGGGAGGCCTGCTGGCTAAGTTCCTGTCGCTGCCTTTTCCTCGCATGTTCATGTATGGCGAACAGTATAGAACGCTTTCTTATTTATCTACACTTGGAGAGAGAGGAGTCTGTTTAGCTGAGATACCCTATTGTGGCCATTTCCCTATGTACTCAAACCCTGTCGCGATGTGGAATTCCTTGTCTCAGTTCCTAGCCGATTCTGAACAGAGCTAGACAATGCTGAAGAGACTTGCACACTATTTCTAGCTTTCATGGATTAGCCATAGCAATAAACTAAACAAGTACTCGTTGCCGCCGCTTCTAGTAAATATGTTCTGCCGCGATGGCACACGAGCTTCCATCCTCGAGCTCAATGCCAGCATCAGGTCTACCAACCGCCTTATCAACCATCTAAGCACCATGCTTCCTGCGCCAAGACGATCCAACGCTCGCGCTTCCATCACGCCCCCAAGCCAAGGAGCCGGGGGGGGAGGGAGCGTGGTCGCGTCGATAGCACCCACCCAATGGACTGTGAGATCACGTTAGCCGCATTCTACGAATACCTGGCGAGGCTGGCGCTACTGGCTCTATTGACAGAACACCCCTGCCCCCATCACGGAGCACCTTCTCAAACCGGTAGCTTGGCCCAAGAATCCCACGATATGCTGTATAAAAGGTAGGGCAGGGCCCTCCACCTGGTCAACCGATGACACGACGGCAGAAATCTCCCGCTACACCCCATCCTTCCCAGCCATAGGTGGGTTCTGGACCAAGAGTTGCTCATGAGGCTCTCACTCTTGGTCTTGGCTGCCTGCCTGGCAACCAGCGCTGTGCAAGCCCCGTGCATTTCCAACAATGGTTCGCACAATACAGCGCATGGTTCAAAAAGTTAATCAGAGGGCCTTGCCAAAGCGTCTACGTCGACTAATTTACATGAACGAATATTCTCCCTCATGTACCTATCAAGGTTGCGAGTCTGGGAGGCTCGTCCACTGCCTCCTTAGCGAATCTTCCGAGGCCCTCAAGGCGAATATGGCCGCCGCAGCCGTCCTGCTAGGGCTGCTCCCGACAACGTTGAGCCTCGTCGGGTCCAACACCGTTGATACTGGCGTTCTCGCCCTCCGTCGGCCGTTGCCTGCGGCAATGTTGGCGGCCGGCGCGCCGTCGGTCGCCCTGATGCGCATGTTCGACTATGATGACCCTGTCGAGATGATGAGCAAGATACCGGAGGGCCTCAGCATCCCAGAGTTCAAGGGACCCATGTCCACCGCAGTAGTAGCCGGGGAATACATCCTTGCAGCAGCTGCGGTGGCCAACTTAGGACACTTGAGTTATCTTTTGTGCATCCAGGCTGTCTGCAGCTTCACGTCCGATACTTCGTACCATCCCGCTCTGCGGGCGTTCCTCACCCTAGCCCTTCAAGCATGGGGTACATTCACAGTTGGCATTCGACTGAGAGTCCGAGACCCAGTCGTGGATACAGACGGGCTCGGGGCACCCAACTCCTGGCTCGTCAGAAGCCGGACGAGGTTTTCGCGACTACTCGCTACGGAGTTCCAATCCAGTTTCTGCGATCTCAAGGGAGGTCCAATCGAACTGGAGCCAATTGTGAAGTCAAATTTGTTCATATTCTTCAACTAGCTCACTTCGATATTTACGGTGGCCCACATTTTCTACGGCACGCTTGTCTTTTCAAGCCTCTTGTTCATCAGTACTGTAGACGCTGTGCAAATTATTGCTCGGTTTATTGCGTCAACGGTGGTGTGTAGAATAATTCTCGTATTCGAGATCTCCGGGCTACAAAAGAGAGTGAAGATGCAGGACCCTAATGAGGTGGTCCCAACGCAGGTCACCTCCGTGACTGACATGCCGATAAAGCGAGAGAGAGGTCAGGATATAGCTCGCCAGACGGAGATAGTTCTAGACAGGTAATGATCGACAATACCGAAGTTCTGCAATTGACTTTGCTGCTGCGAGAAGTAGAATACTGGAAGTCACTCGATTCCCCGCGAGGCCGAATTCAAAACGATCCATAACTTATAGTTCTCGCCGAAGGAGCAGCTCGATTAGATTGGAGGGGTGATGCCAGCTTGACACTTTCAAAAACCAGGCTGAGCCAGAGTTTTCAGGTATACGTGTTGTTAGTGATGACTGCGCAGTCTAAACATAGCACTTCCCGATTGTAGAAGGGGCGTTTTTAAATCGGGTAAGCGGGTGGAAGCAAGATTGTAGTATACACTGGAGGTGGGGGAGAGGGGCTTGTCCGGGGGTTGACGTTGGGGTGGTCTCGATTCTTTCCTCTTACAATGCTCACCGCGCCTTACCTAATGCAGTAAACGAAGTACAGTTGTTCCCTTCAACAACTTTTGTATCGTACCCAGGCTCGTACGTCAGTCGGTAATTTGGATTAGCCCGCATCACCGGCGTGCACAGGTATATGATCATATCCGCGAGCCAATTAATTTCCTATTTTCCCCCATACTGGCTGTCGATGCCTGCCCTCACCACGGGCCGTGGCGTTGATACGGCACAGTAATTGGTGAGGCTCAACAACCGAGGCTGCTGGGGCTGTCATCCGGAGTTCACTAGTTGCTCAACACAGCACGGGGCCGGCATTTTACTCAATCCCGCTGGCTTAGGGCCCTAAAGGCCACGTTTCCACGCAATGATATCCCGTTCGGGATATATGCGAGAAAAATAGACTAGGCATATAGCTGAGGATTGAACTACCTGTACGACGCATGACGTGTATCGCCGCTACGGTGTATAAATAAGATCACGGACAACGCTCAACATCTTCTCGAGCTCATCCTATCTAACCAGGGAATCATCGTAGCAAACTTTACAAGAGTCAAATATTCAGGATAAATCACACACTCCGTTCTTGATCATGGCAACCGAAGCAACTCCCCAAGTACGCCGCCCGTTTAAAGGGTCATGCCACTGTGGCTCAACCAAGTATATCGTATACATCAACACCCCCCACAAAGTCCCTTCTCGAGACAGCTTCCCCGTACAGGTCACATATCGTTGCAATTGCACGGCATGTCATAAGACGGGGATACTCCACCTGCGCCTCGAGAGCGCACCGGACGACTTTATCCTGCTCTCACCGCTCGATCCACTTAGTGAGCTAGGCGACTATCAGTGCAATAACAGGAATCTCCACTGGCTCTTCTGCAAGACGTGCGGCGTCCGGTGCTTCACATTCATGGGGAAGCATGAGGTGGTTGAGGACGAGCTGCCCGGCGTCAGCCCAGACGGCGAGAAGACCCGGTTCTGGCACGTGGTCAAGGAGGGCTGGGTCGAGGGTGGCAAGGCAACTGGGTGTTACTTGAGTGTCAATACACTGACGCTTGATGCTGGCCAGGACGGCATTGATCTTGTTGAGTGGACAGAGAAGAAGAAGGTGATGTATGCCGACAATCTGGAGCTGGATGGGAAGCCGAAGGGAGAACGGTCTCTGGAGAAGCCATTCCCGGGAGGATGCTTCTAGGTTCTCTTCGTCTGCAAGATCAGGACTACGTCGCTTCAGAGTTCGGAAGATTTCTAGATAATCGCCTCTCTAACTTGAATTAATTCGATATTAATGATAACTTCTATCTCGACATACTTCTCCGCGCCGTCTTGGTTCCTCTTCGTGTTGACCTAGCAACTTGAGGTTATCCATGGGCTTGACTACCTATGGGCTTCACTGCCGTGCCACCCTCGAAATTAGTCGCCGTGCTTTTCTCCCAGTTTTGGAGAAATAAAACATTACCTCCTGGGTGGTTGTGAATTGGTGCCGTGGCTGTTTGACAAAGAGTAAAGTCATGGTTATTGCCGTAGCCAAGTCCCGATATCGGCCGTTGGGAGACAAAGCCATGCCATGCATAGGCTATTTCACTGGCATCTGCCGTCATACATGTGGAGGCTAGTGCTAGAGACCCACCTAAAGTGAAGCTATCCATCACCACCTCCTCGGGCTGCCATTTTGGATTGTCCCATGGGTGCGACGAGTATCATCGACACCGGCGGATCTGCTTACGCATATACATACATATCTACGCTAGCCAGACATGGCCACTGCACCGTAGGTTGAAACTCCAGCCTACGCAGAGCTCTTGAATTGAATAGTGATTTTGTCTTGAAAGGAAATATGTGCTTGTCACAGGCGCAACGGGCTTCATCGGAGCCCATGTGGTCGATTGCCTACTCTCCAGGGGCTTGAAGGTGCGCGGTGCCAGTCGATCAAAGGCAAAGGCGGAGGCGATGCTGCAGGCAAGGCCGCAGTATGAGGGAAAGCTGGATTTTGTTCAAGTCGGGGACTTTGAGAACACCGGGGTCTTCGCTGAGGCGGTCAAAGGCGTGGATGGTGTCATCCATGTGGCCAGCGTATGTGGCTCCTCGCACAGCGGCATACCAGGGTTCTAACAAAGGAATAGCCGCTCACCTACGACACTAAAGATAACGAAAAGGAACTGATCCTCCCAGCCATCAATGGTGTTCGCTCCATCCTCGAAGCGGCGGCTGCCACACCGTCTATCTCACGGATCGTCCTCACGTCTTCATTTGCGTCAGTTGTCGACATCCAGCGAAAGGAGTCTTCCTATTTCACCTACACAGGCGCGGACTGGAACCCACTCACGTATCAGCAGGCCATCGACCCTGCGAGCGACGCCGTTGTTGCCTACCGTGGAAGCAAGAAGTTTGCCGAGCTCGCGGCGTGGGATTTCGTCCGCGACCAGAAGCCGCAGTTCGACATTGTCACGCTGTGCCCGCCCATGACCTTTGGGCCGGTCGTGCACCCTGTTGAGAATCTAGCCTCCCTCAACGAGTCGAACGCGATGCTGTGGAAAGTGGCCTCAGGTGGGCGGCCGCTGCCGGTGGCGCGCGTACCGTTCTGGATCGATGTGCGTGATCTCGCCACGGCGCATGTGGAGGCCCTGCTAAGGCCAGAGGTTGGCGGACGACGGTACATCCCGGCTTCGCCCGAGGGGCATTCTTACGGGCTTGTGGCCAAGATAATCGTCGACCATGAAGGTTTTCCTTGGGCCAAGGGGCTGGTGGCCCTGGAGGAGCAGCCGATCGACACGTCTCATGGCGCTGACGGAGAGACTACTGCTCGCGAGCTGGGGTTCCAGTACCGTACGTTCCGCGAGACTGTTGTCGATTTCGTGACACAGGCCAAAGAGTTGGAGGCGAAACAAGCTGGTCTCTAGTTTTATCCAGGAATTTTAGGGAAACTGGTAGCCTCATCAGGTAGTCAGCCCTAGAATGTAGAGAAATGGAACCCTAGTTGCAGCTTAGAACAAGAATAGATGGACACTTTGGATCACGGGGGTCGCTCTTCTATTCACTAAAGCTATTGCCATTACCGAGAATGCATGATTTATTAGGTCTCTCGGCTAGCAGCCTTTGAAATTGCCAAAGGTGGGGCTATAGAAGGCTAGGGGCAGATTGCAAACTGCCTCTGGTCTAATCGTTAAAGGAGACCAGCGTCGACCACTACCTACTAATTATGCCACTAGGACTGCGTTCACATAGTTGCCTGTGAGAGTAAAGCTATAACCCGAGCCACTATGTGGCACCTCAATCTCGGTCCAAATGCTCGTAATGTTACCCAGAGTGTTAGTGCTAAAGGCATTCGGAGCGGTGAGGGTAATCAGCTTGGCCGTGTTCGTCTTGCCCGGGATGTTAATCGTAACGGACGTGGACGCCGCGCCGTCGAAGTTGACGATCTTGATGAAGTACGTCCCCGACGCGTCCTTGGTGCCGGCCCAGTACAGCGGTCCGTACGCGGCGTCGCCCGTGATGGGCACCGTCTCGGAGCCGTAGTAGTTCCCGAACAGCTTCGCGACGTAGTAGCTCATGGACGGGACGATGGCGTTCGGGCTGTGCTTCAGCATGGCCACGTTGTCGGGCTCGTCGTGCAGGCTCTTGATCAGGGCGCCGTGGCAGATGCCGACGATGAGGTCTGCGTTCCGCTCTAGCCCCAGGAAGTAGACGGCCTCGGAGGTGGCGGACTGCAGGGTCGGGTTGTCGAGCTGGTTGCCGTTGGTGTGCGTGTCGTCGTAGATGGCCGCGTACTCGCCGACGAGCACCGGGTAGTTGCGGTCCGCGTGGTCGTATCCGCCGAATTTGGAGACCATGTCCCGCACGGAGAGATAGTCGTGCAGATCTTGGATGACGCCCGCAGGTGGCGGCGGGTTGAAGTAACCGACCCAGATCGATGAGACGATCTTCATATTGGGGTACACGGCCTTGATGGCGTTGTAGAACCTCATGAACCGGTATCCTTGGAAAGTTAGCGCGAGTGTTGCGGCGTTATTAGGTGCTGCTCACCAGTATATGACGGTATTCCTCCGTTCAAGAAGTCCTCGTTGCTGATCTCGACATAGTTGACGCTGAAAGGCTCCGGATAACCCAGGGCGGCCCGCTTAGCTCCCCACGTGGAGGTGGATGGTCCCTGGTAACTGGTCAGCAGGGCAGGCCAAAAGCACGAGGTGGGACTCACCAGCAGGAATTCCAGCTCGTTGAGCGTGTCGTCGATGTATTGCTGGAGATCAGCCTGGCTGGTGACCTCGCCATCGAGGTACAGCCCGCCCCAGACAGCGAGGATCGGCTCGAGGTTCATGTCGATGGTCATCTAATCCCCAAAATCATTAGCTAGACACCTTCCACGCGAGGTCGTGGGCAAGCCGTACCTGCATCAGCTCCAGAAGTCCCAGTCCATCCGTGTTGTAGTATCCCCAGGTACCAGGGCGGCCGGGCCGGTCGATGATGGGCCCGATGGTCTGGTCCCACTTCCAGAGGTACGGGGAAGACTGCCCCTCGAGGTTGTTGCCGCCAGGAAACCGGAAGAACTTGCCGTTCAGGTCGGCCAGCTTCTCGGCGAGGTCCATGCGCAGGCCGTTGTTGGAGTTCTTATACGTCTGCTGGAAGGAACTCACCATGTTGAATCGGAGGCTCGTCCCCGCCGTGCTGGCGCCGTCGAAGGTCAGGTGGAACGTGTTCTTGTGGTCGGGGCCCGAGGCGAAGGGCGTGAAGGTCTGCGCATGCCGCACCCAGCCGTCCGATTCGCTCTGCGAGATGGAGAGCGTCGTGCTGCCGAGCATGCCGTTGGTGGTATTGCTCCAGAACGCGCACTTGATGTCGCCGTGGTAGTTGCCCCGGAGGTAGAAATCGCACGCGTACCGCGTGGCCGTGGTGATGTTCATGCCCCAGTAGCCCTCGTTCCAGAACCCCACCTCGCCGGTCGCGCCCTGGGCCACATCCACGCGCATGTGGTACGGGAGTGCAGCCGAGAGCGCCGGGCCCGAGTTGTCCAGGGTGAGGACATCGGCGCCACGAGTGTGCCAGTACTGCAGGGTGCGGAACGGCGGGACGACATGGCCGGAGCCGTCGACGTTGACGGTGGTACCCTGGAACGCCCGGTTCTGGATCAGTTCGGCATACAAACCTCCATCGCCGGAATGGTACACATCCTGGTTGCGGTCAGCGGTGGTCGTTATATCAGCGCCGAGTGCCTTACCTCGAAGAGCAAGCCGTACATCAACGGGCTAGAGGCATTCCCACCGCTGGTCGCGACCTGCAGGGTCAAAGCCGCAGCCGCCCGAATGACGCCGGACACCAAGGCAAGGCTCAGATATGATACCATCTTGACGCGCTGCAAAAGACTTGCTGCACAGGACTGGAGTTGGATTCGTTCTCCATACCTGGGCTGTTGTAGATGGTCATGGGTTCTTATGAACTGATCCACCCCCCCTTGCCCCTTTGCCTGCGGACTTGTGCCAGTTGCATTGGTAAGATCGATCGTAACGGTATGGGGTAGAATCCTGTAATGAAACCACACAGCCCTCGGTCTTTCCACGGTAGCACTAGACAAAGCCTGATGATCATGTACAGCTAGCTTGAACGGGTTTAGTCAGGCTTCCTAGTTCGATTCTTTATTTGCGCCGCACACTACACCCCCTCATCTCTTCCTTAAACCGGGAACGTCGGTATGGGGAATTTCGGTGCCTAGCGCTCTCCCTCGCCTTACATACTACGGTATCAGCTGGAAAAGTTCGGCCATCCTCTTGTAGGCACTATTATAGAAAAGATAGCGATACTTTCTTTCCGCTAGAGTTGAGCGTTCAGTACCTAGCACGTAGAGATGCATTATTATTCTATTCGCCTCGACACGTCATTTCGGGAGATTCTCACAGCTAAACCAAGTGAGGCTGCCGCTAAACCATATAAGCCCATGAAATGAGGAGAATCCTTACCGGTGTCGTGTCAGCCAGGGAGGTGGCCAAGTTTTTCCAGTTAATACGGTAGTGCTGCAATACATAGCGGAGACACTTGCACAGGACGGAATCTAGGGTGCATGACGGTATTACCCACCTATCTCTCTGAGCCTATAGCACCCGCACCCTTTGGGCAGGGCGGGCAAGTATTCGCGGAGGGCCCCGCGTAGCGTAGTACAGGTCTTGGTAACCGCTAAAACTACGGGGCAAGTCCCGCCTTGCTCTGATGACCCATTTTTCTCACGATCGATCCGTTAGCCCCGCTTTTTCTCACCGCCCCGTGGCGCTCTCCGGCGGTGCCTGCCTTGTTGCTCGGTCCCTTGGTGCTTTGGTCGTTATAGGGGATCAAGGGAAAGGCTGAGAACATGGGGATTAGAGGACTTGACACTCTTCTGAGCTTGTTTGGTCCCCCATTCTTAGGGTAGCATGCCCAGCGCTTCCCGATAAAGCGCACCAAACGACATGTGAGGCAATTAGGCCAAATCTCGGGAATTCATGGGATCACGAAGCAAAATGCTCATGGTTATCTTCCAGATATTTATAATGTTTGTCTAAAAAAAATTGTTCCTGCGCGTGTTGCCGCTCGCAAGTTGTTGAGTTGTGTGTATCTTTCGCGTAGTATGGTGTTTCATCTCCTCCCTGGTTTCCCTCCTTCCCCCCGTATTCCGCGTCGACCTGTTTGATGCGCTGGCCTACGAAGGGGGAACAGGTGGGTTGGGTCGAGAAAGCTTGTACCTGGACGGAGAGGAGATTGGTCTGCAATCTGCCCCCTTGAGTGGATTGGGAGGAGCGGCTTGGGATATTATAGGTCGTGAAAGCTCCAGTGTGCATCAGAGAGCCTCGAGGTGAGAGCCCCTCTACCCGTCTCCCTGCGGGAAGGAGCCCAATCACCAATGAGCTGATTTGGCCAATATGGCCCTGAATTTGCCCTCATTCATTCCCTAGGTAGTGGAAAACGGCCTCAGAACGCCCGCAAACCAAACAAAACTAGGATGGCCCCTCGTGATTACCAGTATCTGTTTTCCTTCCCTTTCTCTTCTTGTCGCAATCTTATAGCTAACTCCATATATATATATCTATATCGTGGTGCTTGGATTGTTTTGCGGCAGAGTATCACCTCGGCCCAGTTCGTCTGAGGCCCCAGAGGCCACCGAGGTGAGTGTGGATGCGTGTACATGGTCGATGGATCGTTGGGCCGCGAGAACAATAGCTATTGCTTATTAGCTGCCGTTTCTAGGAACTAACAAAGAAACAGAGGAAGCACCTATCCTGCCCGACCCGGGCCCCTACCCCTCCTAGCCTGTCTACCTACTTTATACAAGCCAACTACCCGTCCCCACATGCTCTAACGGGGAGCAGGGGCCATGGATACCGTTCACCGCGACGAGTTGCTGTCCGCTGCCGACTCAGCTCCTACCGGTGACGACCACACCAATAACATTGACTTTACTCTGGGGCTTAGCTGCCCCGCCTCACATCTGGAACCTCTAAGACACTTCTCCGGCCCAGTCTTGGATTCCGTATCAGATATCCCTCTTGCGGGTTCGGTTCGCGCGGCAACGGCCAATGATGATGGCGACATCGCACCCTACGATTTAGGTGCCTGGCCATTTGTACCCGCCAGTGCTCTCGTACCAGCCCAGCAGATGGGCCTACCCTTCTGCCATGAGCTCACTCATGCAGAAGGTTTTTCGTCCGGGCTTTCGGACCACCCGTTTGCAGGTCTTTTGGGCGGCGAGGATGACAATTTTGGGCCCTCTGCGAGTGTTTTCAGGCTCAACAGCTTTAGGTTTGGCCTCGAAGGCGGCGATTCGACATCTAGCCTGCACTCGAGTTCTTCATTGGGCTCGCGGAATGTCGACGTGATCCCGGCTTTCGAGTTCAGTAGCTCGCCACTAAACTGGGAGGTTGACAATCCGCTCCAAGGTGGTCACGAGCATGGCCTTACTCTTTGGGATGCACGCGACTTGCCAGTCTCTACTCCGCAGAGCCTGACTTCAAGCTCCGGGAACTCAAGTGATGGCACAGCCTCTAGCACCGATCCAATTCCGCTTGTACCCCGCCCTGAAACCGCCTATAAACGGTCAAAGTAAGCACCGACCCTTTCGTCGATGTGTAACTTAGGTGCTTTTCATCCTGAACTAATTTTGGTACGTAGAGACGCCAACCGCCGCCCTGTAATATGCCAGCACTGCGACGGAGAGTTCGGGAGCGAACGCAGTAGAACCCGGCACACAGAGACACGCCATCCGGAATTCTCGCTTAACAAACAGGCTCCTTACATTTGTCGCTGCAGTCGCGAGTTCAAGGGTGCACGCAAGGATAATTTCCGTCGACACGTTCGAGATTGTCATCGCCGTCTTGTTCGTGACGCCTATCTCTGCGCTTGTGGCAATGAGCATATTCAAGAAAAGAACCTCATGCTACAGCATCTCGAGACGTGTGGCCGCGGCATTGTGGGCCGTCCACGGAGGCCAAAAGAGTAGGTTCCGTATCTCTGAAGAAAAAAAATAAAAAATAAAAATAAGAGGAAGTGGTAAGTATGCTAGGGGCAGAGCTCGGAGCAGTATACTTCTAACTGCTGCTGGAGCATGTATGTGCTTCTTGGTGCTGGATAATGAACGGCGACACCGGGAGTCTCATACATCCGATAATACTTTCCAACTCGAAATACAAACCATTTCCTCCATTCTGCCTTAGGTGCCCCGAGTGCTGTGGTTGACAACGGCAGCTGGTTTGCTGTTGACTGCGACCGATGACCCCTTGTGCCGTAAAAAGTGCGAAAAGGGAAGGGCAGCTGAAGGTAGATGGCCAGATGTGTGACTTATATAGATGGGAAGCAGGTAGTCCATTTCGGCTGCCTGGTCATGGGCTGGTCAGCTTGAGGTTGCTCATTTGTTGGATTGGTGAAGCTCTAGTCACTCACCGGGCCACCGGAATGGTTGGGCGCGAAAATGAGCCTCAAGCTTACGAAGCTCGTTGGAATAATTGGTCCGCAAAATGGGCCTCGGCCGACGGATCGGGATCGGAATGGCTGGGTGGGAAAATGCACCTCAAAATGCGAAGTGGTCCGGAATAATTGGCCCGAGAAATGGCCCTCAGCCCACGAGGTGGACGAGACTGATTGGGCGAGAATATCGGCCTCAGCGACAGCCTGCGATCTAAAACGATTGCATGTTAGAATGGGCCTCAGCTGGTCTCCGATACACTGGTTAGAAAGCGCGCTTCTCCTTGGCACAGTCGAACAATTGGCGGTCGAATCTGCCCTCAATTCGTGTACCGTCGGTCAGGCAATCTGCCAAAAAGACATTGGTCTTGGTCCCGCTGTGATGAACTAACTGGGAGAGATGGCCCGATATGCATGATAGTACAGACCAGCAGTAGTCCTTCAGGCAGCATGCTATCGGACTACTGAAATTGTAAGGCCGGTCTCGAGCCCCGTTGAGTTGTTGGATATTGCTTTCGAAAACTAACTAGAACACTCCAAAACGGCTCCTCAATTATGTTTGCCACGGAGCCATGGTCCTGGAAGCATAATATATGGGTATCGTACAGGGATTTCTCATTCTTTATAACTTCTATTCCATTCAAATCCCAGAGTGCTGCGTCCTCCGTGGGAGCAAGAGTTAGCCGACACAACTCAGACAAAGAAGCAACAACTCCAGAGCTCTTGTGTGTCGAAGTGATCCCCTTCCACATCAATATCCTAGCATCTCAGGTGTTGCGGAAATTAACGTCATAAGCCATGCCTCGTTGCACTCTTTCGCTAGAACGAGGCGAAAGTAGAACGAGCCCAGTCAGTGGCGGCTTCAGGCAGCAACCACTCCCAGTCGACGAGAAATGTCTCATTGGGACGGTTCTGAGCGATTCAATTAGGTCCTTCCGCATCGAGCGCTTGAAGCTAAAAGGCGAGGATGGACAGCTGGACATATGGGAAGTTTCAGACCTCAAGAGTACTTATTGTGCCCCTTACGAGGCCAAGATTATCGACACACCGGGCGGCGAGAACGGGTCGAGGCGCACGGATCGGCGAAAGGTCAAGCGAATATGTCGGTCTTCAAATTATTGCTGCGAAATTCGGCAACACGACAAGAGATTCCTGATTTCTCAAGTCTCGAGAAGCAATGCGGAGTTGGAAAATCTACAATCTAAGCATAAGCGGAGGGTCCAAACGGTCGAAAGCCTTTGGCCTCAACTATCCAGCAGGATGAAAGACGGTGCCAGATCCTACAAAAATGAGAGTACTTTCCGTCCCAGGCAATTCCAGATCGATCAGAGTGTGCAGGATAGCAAAAGCTATGCTGAAGTTGCAAGAGCTGGACTCCAAAGCCCGCAGATATCTAGTGAGCAAATCGAACGCGGGTGTCGATAGACCATCCAAGCTGTATGTCCCTCAGTTTCTTCGAACTATGGACATGATCAACATTAACCATTGCTCAGGAGACTCGTTTCATAGCGTGGCATCAAGTTGACTTGGTCGAATATATTTACTAGCCGCGCCCACCCATTCTCGTCAATCTCGTCAATCTCGTCAATCATCCAGCGGAAGGAATTGTGGGCTCGCGAAGTGGTGATCTGTTATGCGTCCTCTCCTAGCGCCAGACATTCGCCCCTGGTTTCTTTTCATCGCAGCGGCCATCACTTACGTGGGGGTTGCAGCTTGTAAGCCCTGTCCCACTGTAAATAAACGGCAAGATGAATCAACCCCCACGTCAGAATCATTCTTACCAAGAGGGACGAGGTCAAAGAAAATACTAGTGTTTCGAAAGAGCTGCTCCGAGAGCAGCTCGGATGGCCCAAGACAATGAGCAGTACGGAGATTACTCTAGAAAAAAATCACGATATTATCTTCCATAATAAAGTTATATTAGTAGAGTAGGTATTTACAGCACAAGTGAACCTTACTATGCAGATTGCTTCAAAAATTATTCTCAAACAATACCTACGATAACTACCGAAAACATATTAACCACAGGCTTCATCAATACTAAACATATCCTAATACAGGCGCTAGTTAAATACGATATTCTCACGTCTCCTAAGACCTTGCAGTAGATCACGTTCGCGCCAAGTGGGCGGCTAGGAAACACTATAAGAAAACCATCCGCTTCTTCATTGATCTATTTAACGCACAAAGCCGTTACTTTCTTTATAGGTGACCGCTGTCAAACGGCCACGTGCGGTGGATGAAGAGCTAGGTAGAATGGAATGATGAGATGATCAGTAACAATCTCCGTATTGCAGAACGAAAGTTCTGCGCTCTTTATATACACCACGAGGACGGCGAAGCTATTGATGAAACACCTCCCATTTAACACGCTGAGCCAAACACCACAAAAAGTGGAACGTTGTGCAGTCAAGCGCTACACCGCTACTTCACCTACTGTGGCATCATTCTCGTCGACAAGCTGAAGGCAACAACCTGCATCAAACCTAAATCAAGACAATCTGTGACATGGTAGGACGCCGGCGCATCGCCTCGCCGTCCATAACTCCTTGCACATAGCAGCTCCCGATCAGACGATATGTGTCACTCTGTTCCGCCGTCCTTAGAACATAGGGAACTTGCGCGCCAGAAAAGATGCACACATGGTCGCCAGGCTTTGAGGAACGGCCTACCAATGCCATGTACCCCGATTTAGTGATTGCGAAAACGCCTGTGCACAAAAGGGCTG
The DNA here is from genome assembly GCA_021432635.1 of Thozetella sp. PMI_491. Lineage (NCBI taxonomy): Eukaryota > Fungi > Ascomycota > Sordariomycetes > Chaetosphaeriales > Chaetosphaeriaceae > Thozetella > Thozetella sp. PMI_491. The sequence continues at coordinate 1,505,087 of MU270019.1, forward strand.
TTAAAAACGTGTCCTCGTATGCGTGCATACAATCGCGATCTCGATATCTGAGTCCGCCGGTGGCTTGATAAAAGCCTCCAGGCTTTCGGTAATGTTGTAGAAGCCGTTCCAGAGTATCGAGCGGCTTGGTAATTGGCATAGTATCACGCTGGCGGATCCTTCGCTCAGTATCCACACTTCGGCTGTCCTGGCGATTTGTGTAGTCATTGTTCATGATCAGAAGTCTGGAGAACGCCGATTCGATGCCCTTCCGGTATATCTTGGAGCAGGCGAACGATGGGTCTCGCATTAACGACTGCGCTTTCGTGATCCACGTAGTTAAGGGCTCGAGTGACATCGTTGATAGTAAGCTCTGGAGCTGGAGCTGGAGCTCATCGTCGAGCAAGTCCGCAGGCCTCGATGACTCAAGCCCCTGAAGTAGTTCTGACATCATGGCTGAGGGATGAATCACAGTTATTTCATCCAAAATGAATCCTTCCAAGCACAGCGCTGATCTTTCGTTGTTGTTGACACCTCTAGACGAGACCTTCGGAGTGGTTGCTCTTGCCACGCGGAAAGGACATCTCCCAGGCGTCAGATTCGATACGGGTAATATCCATGCTTTTCCATTCATATCACCAGTCCATGATCGCGATAATGCACACCAATCAGGAACCCAGGAAGGCGTCATATCTCGGAGTGTGTGTCTCGGCCTTTCTAGCCCGGATACATCAAGTACCATGAATAAGGCGTCCCCCCCTCGCAATGCTTGGGATTTCGCAAAATTGGTGAACATGACGTCGGTTGGTAGAGCGTATGAGCCAATTTCATTTCGATCTTTGTCATCCATTAAAGCCGCAATGGACCACAGGTGATCTTTGTCCTCTGTGCACTGAAAGTCTTGTGTTTTACGAATCAGGTTAATCGGAGTTGTCATGGTCAACACCTCCTCCGGAGAAAGATTAGGTGGGAGCCGTATACCAATGTTTTTCCTGATACGGTCTTGCAGTATGTGTGTATCCGCGAAAGCTGGGCTGGTATGGAATAATGCCATGGTCGAACTGTCCGTCCGACGTTGCGATAAGTATGTGTACTGTCTCGCGGCATTGCGATATAAATATGCAACTCTGTAATCGATGAGAGAACGCATATTCATGTACCCAAAATGGTTGACTTGCAGGTTTTCTCCGAGATTTCTAGCTATCGGTGACATCCAAAGTCTGGCAAATGCCACTTCCCAGACATCAGCGTTAATGTAGAACCTCCCAAGAAATAGAGTCGTAACCTTCGCGAGGATGTATTCCTGGATGATCCAACGCCTAGTGAACCATGGGCGGTCGAAGATCTCCATGAGCAAATCCCAGCAGTTCGTCGGATCGTCTCTAGGAGGTAGTGCCCCGACGTACTCCCCTGCTTCCGCGAGAAACCCCGCTCTATTGATGAGGTCGAAAGCAGGGAACCAAGTAATGTCAACATCGCCGAGATCGACAAGTACTGAATCGGCTGTTCGGTATATATCTCTCATTAAAGGCAGTTGATCGGCTTTCTCGACGTCGTCCTCTTGGTTTATGCAAATCGCGTCTGCCCAGAGGTAGATGATTCGATTTTGACCACGGAGAAAAGGTCGCACTCGTTTGAGCGCGCCTTCCAATGACGCTCTTGCCGTGAATGCCTTGCCGTTACAGATAATCTCTCTATCTGCTTCAGCTGTGCCCCAGCAGTACGACAAAGCTGAATAACATGGCGCGTAGTCGAGACTGACGAGGATTATATCAAGGTCCACGAAATCGGCGCGGTAGAGAGCAGGCTTAATTCGCAGGAGTCGGATTTGTCGTTTTCCTGCCTCCAATGCAAGATTCTTGTAGTTGAAGCCTTCTATGACGCCCAACTCTCCGATCACACGAGGTGCTGCTCTGTCAATGACGGGCAGGGGTTCCTTCTGGCTTGGAACTTCGTTTGCGCTCTGTCGTCCAACAAGAAGGGGGATAAACTCGGCACGTTCTCCCGTGCCACAGTTACCGTCGCATATCTCATGAATAGAACAGGCCGCTATGTGGGAAAAGATTGTCGACGTTAACTGCGAGAGTTTGTTCCCGGTATCCCTAGCGACCTCGGGTGATATCTTCTCGCGGCCCCTCTTTGCAAGAGAACGAGACCAACCGAATCTCATTGAAGCTAGGCTGCCTAAGCTTGAAAAGCCGAGTACCTATATCGATGTTACTGGAAGATTGTAGGATAAACGAGAGGTCTTTCTCGTTCTTGAGAGATTTGCATAAGAGGTTTAATGCTTCGGGTGTGGTGCAGAGGCGTGGGAGATGGAAGCAGAGTGGTTTTTAAACCCGACTCAACTAGATTGCTGCAAGGTGTCGTTGAATACAGAGCTACCTAGTCAGCGTACGCCTCACAGAAATCGCTATATTACCTAACCACCTACTTCAATAATCTCGCGTAGTTAGCCTAAATAATCTCACGGCAATAGTCTTTGCCACCCATAGCCGGTGCTGCCTCAGAAAGCGCAAGTGCCGCGGTTACACAGAGATCGACGTTAAAATTAGGAGTCGGAAGGTGCGGTGCTATCTAGCACCTTAAATACCTAGCCACCCTCAGGTATAGAACGGCCATAGAGAGAGGGGAGGATTTCTTGAGTAAGTTCACTTCGCATGTCAATATCCATCATATGGGACTGTTCGGCTGCCGGTCGAACGGCTGAGTGGTTCACGAGGGAAAAGATGGAATGGGAGAAAAGAGCCGCACATTCTTGGAAATGTTGCCTCATCGCTTAGTATTCCCGGCAAGGTACCACGTGCGAGCCCCAAGCGAAGGAGAGAACAGGACAACCTCTGGGCAGCTACAGTTGCTTCCTCTTTTGATGAAGATGCACCGCGCACACCTCCGTTGCACGTTCTGGACGCCGATGAGATCTAACACTTGAATATCATGTGCAGGCTCCGAGATCGTTTGTTCGAACGAACTTATGGTCCAGTACTTCATCCCTCGTGGAATAAAAATGACTAGTTGCTGTGACATTGTTAAACATACTTATTAGAAGGACTTAGTATCCCGAACCTATCTATGCATTCTCTGCTTGGCCATGCCACCGTAACACGACCCTATCCTAGATGTTTACGCTACTGAACTATTTGGTGGTGCTGTCTCGCACTGCTGGCTGTGGCGGGCGGGCTAGCTGGCTAACCCTTATATCCCGCTGAGCGAGCCTCGGGTAGCCCTGGCGGATCGGTGAACGCTGCAGATATATCCTTCAAGGACATATCTTCTGGGCCTTCGTCTTCTTTCTCCTGCCCTAAGTGAGACATCGTCCTCTGGACCAGCTTGCCTTCCCTCACATAGCCGACTCCTGCGATATGCAAGGGCTGTGGAGCTCGACGCTCACTACCCCGAAGTCTGACATAGGCTGCCCAGGCACAGAACACCGACGTGGTAAGGAGAACCGTGGTCCCGACATAGGCCTTCCAGTTAGTCTCATCGTCAAGATGGAATATCCCCGCACTCCACACCGACTGCAACTCGATTAGTCTGCGTTTCCTGTCACGCCTGATGCCGACGGCGCTAGGTGGCTTCGCTTCAGACTCACCGCTACCAGTGAAGCCGGGAGAAACAACAAAGTGAGGAAGGTGATGGTCTTCATCGTCTCGCTATCGCGAGCGGCCAGAGTGGCGACCCGGTTCGAGTCTTCGGCGATTGCTAGGTTAATGTTGCTGTCTCTCTGGCTGATAAGACTCATGACCTACATCACAAAGTTAGCAACTTGGCCTGCTTCTTGTATCCAGGACAAGCGGGGTTCTCCTCACCACAGCGATCTGCGCCTGCAGCCGCTCAGTAACTTCCTGTACCTTCCTCTCGGTGAGTTCCATTCGCCCGAGGAAGAATTTGACATGCTCATCATACGCAAAGTGAGCGGGGCCGGTGTCTACATCGGAGGTCGGCGGTAGACACTGAGACCTGAGGTCTTTCAACATCTTGGCGCTCGAGAGACAGAACTGCCCGAATTTCCTACCGAATTCCAAAACATTTCCCAAGTGGTGGATTTCCGTGCTCGTCTGGTGCAAATACTTCATGCGGTTGTTGGAGTCGGAGAGCCACTCGATCTTGGCCTCCGACACCGTGCTCTTCCAAAGAGGGTGGCCCATACCAGTCACGGTCTCCATTTGGCCCACGCGAGAGTGTAGAACAATCTCCCACCGCTTGTAGGTGGTGAACCTCTCCTCTAGAACAAGGGCTAGAAGGTAGAGCGGGTGTTGGGCTAGCATCTCTCTCTCCTCGACGCAGCGGCGATGCAGGTACTCCGCGACATCTTCTTTGGCTGCCGCAAGAAAGCAAATGCTCGACATTGTTTCCAATTCTATCCTCACAGCAATGTTGATCGACAGAGAGTTGCGCGGAATGCGGAGCAGCAGCACTACCCGAGTCAGCTCGGCTCAGCTCACCCGGGCTGTAGTTCGTGGTATTTACCAAGCGCAACTGGACTCTTTCCCTCGAATTGGACGTGATGCGAGAGATTATATGTCTCCAGCGCGACCATGTACGAGTAAAACCGAAGCGCGCCCATTTCCTTCAACAAGGAGACCAACGCCGGACACGTGAGCTGGAGCGGCTTCCTCCTGTACATCGGGTCGCCGACTGTTGTGCTGTGCCAAAGGTTTCGGTTTCTTGCTCTTAAAAGAAAACAGCGTTAGAGAACCTACACGAGAGTGACGCTGGGGTCCTTTTTCGCGTTAGCGAGCTTGGCGGACAAAACATCGTCGCCGATGTGCCACTTTTCGCTATCTGTCGCGCCTGATTCCTTGCTGCTCCAGAACTTGAAGCGGCTCTCGGCCACGCAGTTGAAGAGATTCTCGGGTTGCAGCTCGGTGTCCTCCATTGCTGCCAAGTATCTGGCTGCTCGCAGTATGTCACGCGACAGTTCTTCGGAAAGATTGAAATTTGGCCTTTTTCTGCGTGAAGTTCCAGCTGCTTTAAGTAGAGTCATGCCAGCCAGCGATAAGAAATTCAGCCCGCGGGTCCCTACAGTACTAGTACTGTACATGCATGCGGCTGGCAGTGGCGTTCGTGCAGCCGGACTCTGGCGACGTGATCTACACAGCCACTGTGAGGCATCCTGTGCACGAGAAGCTGGAAGACGGTGCTCAATGAATAGCCAAAAACCCCCTGCGAGAGTAAATATTTTTACAAGTCGCCGGTGTCTATCACTCTCGGCGGCTACAAGACCCAGCCGCTTGTAGCGAAGTTGCGTGTCTGTTTTCTACAATAGATCGTACGCGAACCGTTGTGGCGGGACAGTATTTGAGCAACCCCTGCCGTGTAAACACGGAGCGAAACATAGAAGGTAGGTAGTTTATGCAAGGTTGTATATACGTGTATAGAGTGGTTAGTTGGACTGTCGAGATAATTGTGCATACAAAGTATAGGCATACTTTAGGTAGCGGGGAACTGTGGTTACCGACGGCTTGGCTGCACCCAAAATGCTCACTGTGTATTTTGTCGATAAGATAGGTACATCACCATGTGCACAAACTCACTGTGAATCCATCCCATGGTTGTCCAGGATGACTCCAGCCCCAAACAACGCCACAACGGAATGCCCAACCGTTACCTTGTTCGTGTGCCGGTGGGAAGCCTGTCCTTTCTGCTGTAGTCGATGCGGGATTGATGCCCCTTTGCGCCTAGAGGGTCCGAAATGATTTGTCGCTGCATATTTGCGCCTCTTGCGAGGCAGCAATAGTGCCAAGTTGCCATTTGCGCCACGCAGAGCTCTTTCGGTAGGTACTTTAGCAACAGTACCAGCAACATGGCTTCTAGCTCCCCCGGTACGTAGAAGCAAAGAATTAAGGTATCGTCGCATCTCTTCCCAGGCGGTGGGGCAGGTGTCTGCAGGACGGGCGTTACCAAAGCTTTGCGAGGTTCGGTTGGCTGCGGGTCGCGCGGCGGCACAGGCAAGAGAGAGCTAGAGGACTGGTGAGTGCTGCAGGTTTTTTAGCAGCTCTCAACGCCGCCACAGCCACCAAGCCAGAAGTGCGCAAAACGATGGGCGAGGCCAGATCCTCTTTATCCTTGCACACGTTAAGCCCGGTTGGGATGAAGCTGCCGGCACTATCCCCCCAACCCCACCCTCGATCGATTGCTAGTTGGTAACTGGGCCGGTAGTCACCGTCGATTCTTGACTCCGCTTCATTCGCTCAACCTCACCCCTCCACCTTTCCGTGGAGTCGAGGTGCCTCGACATCGGCTGAAGCCATTCGTCATGAGCTTCATGAGCGATGAATCGTCAACCGCACCAGCCGGCGCAGGCACTTACCCCCTCAATCCTGCTAGCGCCCCCGGGGACGGCCAGCCCCTACAGTCTATTCTCGTGGTGAGTGGCGAGCAGACATGCGGCTGAGCGGGCCGTTTTTTTTTTTCTCAAGACACCGCTGACGGCAGCAGGACCCCGGCTTCGAAGGAGACAGCGGCAATGATGAATCTGCCGGCGGTAAAAATCGGTAGGCGAGCGGTGTCGGGATAGACACCTCCCCTTTCGCACGCCCCGGGACCTTTCAGTAACCTTCTCCCTGTGGCAGGCTGCTGCCCGCGTCGATGTCTATCAGCTCCACCATTCTCGAATATCGAAAGCTACACGGTCGGACGTATCAGAACTTCGAGGGCGCAGAGTATTGGTGCGAATTCCTCCCTCCTTGACAACGGTACCTGGTCTTACCTCGCAACAGGGGTCCGAACGATGATAAACAAAATGAGGGCTTAGACATGAAGTGCGAGCGATCTGACCTTTCTCCCCGGCGATTGGCTACGGGCAGCCACGTTAACAGCATCATAGCCATCACATGATGTATCTCGCATTTGATAATAGGCTGTTCCTGTCCCCACTCAAGAACCCCCAGAAGGTGCTAGATGTGGGCACGGGGACGGGCATCTGGGCTATGTAAGTTGGCATATCGCCGTCCGTCTTATTCCTAACTTCCCAAGAAACCCTTGCCGGGAGCGACTTCTCATAAGCACCCGCAGCGACTTCGCCGACGAGTTCCCGTCAGCCGAGGTAACCGGGACCGACCTCTCGCCCATACAGCCAGCATGGGTTCCACCGAACTGCCGGTTCGAGCTGGACAACTGCGAGCTGGACTGGACGTACCCAGACGAGACGTTCGACTTCATCCACATCCGCGGCCTGGTCGGCAGCGTGAAGGACTGGCCCAGGTTGTATGCCGAGGCCCTGCGGTGCCTCAAGCCTGGCGGCTGGTTTGAGCAGCACGAGTTTGCCCTCCCGATCGCCGGCAACGACGGACCCCTCCCCGAAGATTGCATATGGCACGACTGGGGCAGGATCTTCCGCGACGCCGGCTACAGGATGGGCCGCTCGTTCGAGGTGTCGGACTATTGGGAAGAGTGGCTGCGGGCCGCGGGCTTCGAGGGCGAGATCCACCGGAGCGAGGTGCCGCTACCCATTGGTGGCTGGGCGCTCGAGACCAAGTGGAAGCAGATCGGCCTGTTCAACCGCATGGGCCTCGAGCAGGGCCTCGAAGGCTTCGCCACCTACATTTGCACCCAGGTCCTAGGCTGGGAACACGAGCAGGTCGAGCTGATGCTGGTTCGGGTGCGTCAGGCGATTAAGAACAAGACCTATCACGCCTATTTCCCCATGTGAGTTTGGCTGTCATCCCCGGCGGGTGGTGCTGTCCAGTCCAAAGATCTGATTGATGTCCGTCTAGGAAATCCATTTATATTCAGAAGCCGTTACGATCATGACTATCCTCGGTATCGGTATCGAGCGCAAAAGCTGCCGTGGCGTAATGTTAGTAGCTATTTGTCGACATTGACCAACAGAGGTTTCCTTGTCTTTCGCCCTTGGCGCCGACTGTGCATTCGCGGACAGTGGGGGCCACCCCTATCCACGCATCGGTTTTGGAGCATATAATGTCGACCTTCAAGGTCGAGCAGCTCCAAGCCGCATCGAAGAAGCGTCCTGTACCGGCATCTACACGTGTGTATAAAATACCAGCTAGATCTACAGTGGGAGGAGCATTTGATTTGGGGAGACTCTGCACCAAGGAGCAACCTTGTGTTCCGGAGTCGTGCGAATGGCAGAAAAGCAAAATATTATGTTTAGGCCTGATTGCAATCGGTGACTTCCCATGGCGATGCGAGGGTTCAGTCTTCGCTTCTAAAGCTGTTGACGCGTGCGGGGGCAGGTTCAACCTTTTTACGTCTTCCATGACCGCAACAAAGAATGAAGAAAAATCATGAGGCCTCCGAGTCGCTTGTATTTGCAGAATTTCCGCGATGATAAGAATTTGTACAGAGCACCTGTGGTGGTTCCCAGCACGAGTTGAAACACAGTCTAGTGTAAAACAACCTGGGGGACCTGCACTCGTGAGACTGTCAGAAGTCGGCAATCTGCTCCGACACAGCTCATTCAAGTCCAGTCTAAGATGTAGCTATGTCTCTATTCCCCCTGAGGATATCGGGTAATATAGAGAATACGCGTTCTAATTGTCTACATTTTGAGATGTATGCCTGAAAATAGTTGAGGGTGGAGGGCGTCGGAACCCTTCCTGGCCATATTCTTGAATGTCTCTAACGCCTATCAGCCTGACTAACTCAACTATACTTTCCCCCAAGGGAGCGTTGCGGTTCGAGGGCTGCCGGCTTACCGAGTTTGGATAACAAGGCTCTCCGCCTGCTGTGAAACTCACCGCCCTCCTCGCCGTTTCTTGGGGTGCAAAATGTGTGGCTGACTCGGCTTCTGATTCGAGGGACGGGGTTGATGGGCCGCAAAGATCCGAGCCCATTCCAACACTTTTGAACAATGTATCCCACCAATTGCGCTCTTGGGTCGGGCTGCCGAGGCGTTTTTGAATGCGGCCACGACCGACGGCGGATTGCCTTGCGAAATGCCCGCTCGGTGCAACAAATTCTCCTCCCACAGTCCGATTATATCAACACATTAACCCAACAACCCGTAGGATAACCGGTCAATTATACCTCCTCTGCGTGTCTATATAAATCGGCGATCGACAAGCAAACGCGACGCGAGGCTACCTGAAACATGGAGATAGTCGGCGTCATTGCTGCCGTTCCTGAGCTCGTCAAGCTTTGCAAAACAACCATTACGGTTATCCACGAGGTTTCAAATAGCCAGAAGGCCCTCGCCAAGGTCACTAAAGGCCTAGGCCCGCAGCTTGAAGCGCTGCGATCAACTTTGGCCAGATTCGAGGCGCGACGGCCCGGGACAGTTCCCTCTGATCAGTTCACCGCCCTTTACCCGTTGTTTCGTCAGCTACATCAGCAGCTGGAATCACTTCACAGCATACTGCTCGAGACCCAGAGCGCAAGCGCATTCAAGAGAATAACGCTGCTAGTTAGGGGTGTAAAGGAGAAGTTAAGGAATGAGATTCGCGAGCTCGAAACCAGCATTTCGTTAGTCAACCTGTGTCTCTTGGGGTGCTCCTTGGAGATTAGCGAAGGTACGTCTTACTTCAGCAGTCTCATAAGCCCCATTTCTGGACGAAAATATCTCTGTAACCAAGGTAATTAATGCCCGGCTGCCACATTAGAATCTCTCGCCGCGGCTCGTCTCGCCAAGAAAACCCAGCTGAACAATGTTCTCAATCCCTGTGACCACGACTTCATCCCACAAAAACTCACCGGAACTTTGGACTGGATCTTGGAGCACCCGGCCATCTCAAGATGGACCCACGCCGAGAATCAAGAGAATTTACCACCAGATCCAATGTCTCGTTTGCTAGTGATACACGGGCCTAAAGGCTGTGGTAAATCAGTCCTGTCGGCCTCGCTACACCGGGACCTCGCTACTAAAGAGTGGCCATGTGCCATGTTTTCGTACTACCATGGCATCGAGAAACAACAACAGCTAGCAGCCATGTTGTCTACTTTACTGTGGCAGATCCTTCATGCCGAAGGCGTCGACAGCAAGATGTTGGAAGGTCTCTACGATACCATCATCGCCCACCAAAGTCTGACAACCGAACTCAAGATCGATGCGATAGAAAAAGCCATGGGTCTGGTTAAGAAGCCCCTATATATCATTATTGATGGAATCGATGAGTCGACGGACGACTGGAAAGATATAGACGGACCGTCCAGGATCATTCAGCGCTGGTTGGAAAAGAGCACCCTTCTTCACGTCCTCTTGACCGGGCGAGAGCCAACAATGCACAGATTAATGAGCCAAGTACCGGACTGCAACGTCATGGAACTCTGTGAGGAGCTCGTCGGAGCGGATATCTCGTTGCTTATCCAGCACAAACTTGAGTCCTGTCAGAACTTAAGTGACATATCAGACGATCTAAGGCTGCAGATCCGAGACACACTGCGGGAGCAATCAGCTGGCATGTTTCTCTGGGTTGAGTTGGTTTTCAAAGAATTGCGGAAATGTCACAGTGCTGCAGTCATCAAGCACTGCCTAGACGAGCTTCCACGAAGCCTAGATGGCGAGTATTGCAGACTCTTCCAGCAGGTCATGTATCGGCTGAATGGCCGCCCTGGCAAGGCATCGCCTCAGACCAAAGCTGTCAGGACCATCTTGGCTTTCATCGTCGGCGCGCTGGAGCCTCTATCCCTCGACGATCTGAGATATGCCTATGCTGCATTTTGCAGCCCTTCCGACTGGGAGGAACACTTGATCTCGGAGAGTGCCGTCTTCGAACTTGTGGGAGATTTTGTGTCGGCAAGGAACGGCCGCATCTACCTTAGCCATGCCTCCGTGGAAGAATTCCTACTCAGACCCCCAGTGGAGTGGACTGCTGGTCAAGAGGACATTGGCTTCTTCCGCCTCGACAACTCGGAATGCCAGCATCCCATTAGCAATGCTTGCCTAAACTATTTGCAGGGATTTGAGTACGGTTTTCCTTCCACTGACAATTCGTACGAAATCATATCCGCCAAGCCGTTTCTTCCGTACGCCGCAAAGTACGCGATGCTTCACATGACCCATGTAGCCATACCAGGCTCCATTGCAATCTCCGAGCTCATCCTGACACTGGAGAAATTCATCGAGACACCCAAGTTCATTGGTTTCGTCGAATACATGGTCTTAACCCTTCTCATCGAAGGGAGCGTTCTAGACGAGTACACATTTTCCTTTTTCGCGCTCTTTGGGGCACTCAGCGACGATATCGTTCACGAAAAAGCTCTTCTGAACCTCGCTTTGTGCGTAGCAGCGAAGATTCAAGGTGAATATAAAAAGCGACTGGCAAAGTTCGGCGCAGAGGATCGAAAGACACTCTCCTGGAAGGCTATAGAGACCTTAACGCATGAGTTCTTCTTCCTCGCAACCCTTAGTCCCTTCGAGGAGCAGCTCGAGGTCGCCCGAGGGGGCTTGAAGCCTCCAGAATGGCCTCATAAAAGTACTGGAGCTGACTTGAGTGCCCTGGCCCTAATTAGCCCAAAGCCGAAGCCTACGCACGCCCTTGAAAGGCATTCTGGCCTTTGTGCACGACTTCCAAACGCGACCCGGACCATCGATTCCATCAAGTCGCCCCAATTCAACACCATCCTGCGCGTACCGCTCATATCCCGTGCCATCCGACTGTGGGTCAATCCCCGCGAAGTTCTAAAAAAAGCGGTTACCGCATTCGTCGAGAGACTTCCGCTACCTATTCACATAATATACGCAGCATGGGTAGCAGCGAGGGACGAAGAGATGACCTTATTGATGTCCCAATCGGCCAAGCGGAGAACAGAAGGCCGGCGGGACTTCATTCGAGTCTGGGCTCTAAGTTTGTGTTCTCAGATTACGAATGATTCAAGCGATGAAGAATATGTTGCTATCATAAAAGAGGCGTACGATATTCTTACCGAAAGTCCCGACAACCCATTAGTCCGCCTCACTCTCAACTGCATGCGTATATGTCGAATAGCGAACTTGGTGGCGGCGGACGAGGAAGCTGAAGCGCAGAGGCTTCTCACCGAGATGATCCAAGGTCCACGCTGCACCAATCGCACCGACGCCAATCACCGTAAACAGCGCATGTTCGAATATCTGGTTTACCGTCGGAAGTGGTGGGTCAAGATCGAGCAGTGCATGCTCGAGCGCAATGTGGAAGATGTGCTGGCCAACGATTTCCTGTGGTCATATGCTCACCAGGCTTACCGTCATCTTGCCGACATGAGCACAAGTCTAGGCCAGGACGACATGATCAATGCGCTCAAGTACCAGCTCTCCGCCGGGGAGTACTTGCTACTGGATGAGAAAGAACTTGAGGCGGAGGTCTGCTTGAGAAATGTGCTGCGAGGCCTTGAGAGCACGAGCTCCGTGGCGGACGAATGGTGCGTGCCCAGGGCTCAGCTCGCCCTAGGGGAAGCCATGTATTACCAGCACAAGTATGATGAGGCCATCGTTCTCTTCCGAGCCTCTCGAGCGCACTCCTGCGTCGAGGCGGGTTTGCGCTGGTATATAATAACTACCAACTACATCGTCTCGTGTCTCGAAAGCACTGGGGAGCTCGAATCCCTGGTGACGGAGTTGGAATCCGTGTCATTGTCCGACTTCGTTAGACTATACCGCAATAAAGAAGTCGAAGGGTGGGAGAGTCGTTATCTCTGGTGGAACTTTTGGCACCGATTATATATGAGGTTGAAAGATTACGAAGCGGCAGTCACGGTTCGACGCGAGCTAAAGCTGCTATTCGAAAATGAGCCCCCAGTGGTGAACAAGCAAAGCAGATCCAACCTAAAGCACCTAGCAAAACTTCTCATCAGAGTTGGGTCATTCGATGAAGCATCAGAGGTGGTCTCTACGCTTGTACATCAAATCGAGGCTGCCAGTGAAGGCCTCGAACCTAGCCCCGAGAGAGATTCCGTGCTCCTTGAAGCCAAGGTCTTGCTGTTACAGGCTTTAAGTGGGCTGCCCGAGCCGGATCAGGGAGAAAATGCCGCTGAGGTGCTCCAGTCATGCCTCCAGATTCTGGTGCGAAGAGAAACAGTAGAAGGAAAGATACGGACCTCTTCGGCGGACGTCTGGACCTGCCTGCAGTGTTCGCAGTCCATTCACGGGTCCGACCATCTCATTACGCAGAAAATGCGGCAAATTTACGAGCGCTCCGCTGACACGGACGGTGATGATATGTCGGATTCGCTAGAAAGTGTATACTCGGACTCTTCCGATTGTATCGAAGAGGAAGGATAGTCACGGTTTGTTTACTTAAAACCTCTTGCAACTCGACGAGCTAGTGGATGCGAAAAGACGACCAAGCAGCTGGCCAGAAGACACCGGTGAAGGTTCCGAGAGCAAACTATGCGAGGTGATGCAAGGTTCGTATTCTTAGTGACGGAGCCGAGATTTGGATCATGAATTAGCATGTACAAGCATTAGCTTGTTTTTCATCCCCTTCCCAGGTCGGTGTGCTCCAATGAATGGTGTGCTAGGGAAAATATTTCCTAAATGGGGTGAGAATGGAGGCGGGTGTAGTAAAGAAAAGGAAGAAGGAATGGGATGGGATGTCCTGGGTATGTATAGATAGCCAAGAGACACAACTGCTCAGCACCCACATATTGTAAGGGCAGAGCAGAAGGGTCCAGGTAGCAATCAACACAATTGAACGTCATTTCGCATCCGGTTGCAGTTAAATGTCAGGGAGAGCCGGCGAAAACGGCGATCATGACTCAGGCGACATCCGCACGGCCTCCTGTCGCCCTGGCCAGCTATGCACACTTTTCCGCCGGCCGGGATTTGGACAGGTCTAGACCGTGTTGCAGGTCAATGATACAGCGAATATATCCTCTGGTAGCCAGTAGCTGGGCTCATATCACTGACGCTGGGATATTGTACGCCTATGGTGTATTTCACATTTTTTATTACCTGTGGACGTTTTCAGATCCCGTCTACATTCCCCGAGCCAAGCCTAGAGAATGTCTTGCCACCTCAAGCAGTCATCAGAACCGAGCCGGCCACAGAACATACTGCGTCTGCATCGCCTTCGCTTCTAGGATTTAGGTGATGAGAAGGATTCCGAAATACACAGGGTCGATGGCCTGTCTTCATGGCCGTATCGCGCGACACAGCACATGCATGCGAGGAATGCAACCGCCTCGCTTCGCCTCGGATGACTTTGCTGCCCGGGCACGCTTAGCAGCGGCCGTCCCCCCGCGAGCGCCCACTAAAAAGCTCTGTCCCCGGTCGATCCTCGGTCACACCCATGGATAGGGACGTGGGAGGTGGGCTGGCCAAGCTGCTCGAGGGCCTTGAAAGGAACGTAGCGAGGAAGGAGTATCGTGGACTGTTATTTGTTACAACCCGGCCTTACCCGCGCCCTTCCCATGCACCCATGACCGCGCAGTAGCCAGATCACTCGCCAGTGGCGAGACAGGCTGCAGCCTGTCAGAGGGCCTGCGGATGGTGCACGGCTTGGCCAGGGTTGCGTGTGACGGACGGAGAGCCGCAACAGGCGTGGCTGCGGCCCGTCGTTCGGCGCGCAAGGGGTCTGGCAGCGAGATGCCAGTGGCCCACGGCGACGGCGCCCACTCCCCGGGCCTGCTCCTTGCAACGGTGCCACGCCCCAATGGGAAGCTGCCGAGCGCCTGGGCCCGCGGTTGCCCGTGGTTGCCAGTAGTTGTGACTAAAAATTTGAAAATTTTAGGGTTTAGGTCAGCCGGGAATTGTGGATCGAGGACAGTTGCTCGGTGTAAATGGCGATGGCATCAGATTGCGTGATTCGGCTGGTCCGCACAGCGACCAAAGGGCCGGGTACGATGTGGGCTTGGCAAGCTCGTTATAAGACACCATGAGAGACAAAACAGCCCGAGGCGACAGCACTCTCCAAAAAAAGACGGTCGCATCTAGGTGCGGTTCGGGTCTTGTCATTGCTCTGCAAAGGACATCTCGAAACGAAATATGTCGAACTTCAAGAACTTCGCCCCTCGGGTGACGGAGGAGACGCCCGTCTCGGGCATCGTCGTCCCGGGTGGCAAGGATGCGGAAGGCCATCATGGCTCCGACTCGGATGATGTCGGTACGTAAAGCGAGGCCTCATTTTTTGTTATTCTCCGTTCCCTGGGTATCGTGAGTGCTAACTTGGATATGTGTGGGGACATAGGCCGCATCCATGAGGCACGCGAAGGGAAGCGCCAGATCGGCGTCTTCAGCGCCGTGTTCCTCATTGGCAACCGCATCATCGGCACGGGCATCTTCGCGACGCCCAGCGCCATCCTCCAGCTGTCCGGCAGCGTCGGTCTCTCGCTCTTCATGTGGGTCATCGGCATGATCATTGCGCTCGCTGGCACAGCCGTCTACCTCGAGTTCGGCACCGCCATCCCCAAGAACGGTGGCGAGAAGAACTACCTGGAGTATGTCTTCCGGAAGCCACGCTTTCTCGCCACCGGCCTGTACGCCGGCTACGTCGTGCTGCTGGGCTGGGCCAGCGGCAACTCGGTCGTCTTCGGCGCCTACATCCTGCACGCCGCCAACGTCGAGGTCGACCGGTGGAACCAGCGCGGCGTGGGGCTCGCCTGCATCACAGTGGCCTTCCTGATCCACGGCACCGCGCTCAAGTGGGGAATCCGCCTGCAGAACTTCCTCGGCATCGTCAAGCTCCTCATCGTCCTGATCATCGTCGTCAGCGGCTGGGTCGCGCTGTCGGGCCGCCTGCAGATCGACGAAAAGCCGTCCAACTTTGTCAACCCCTTCGAGGGCACTAACGGCACCGCCTATGGTGTCGTCACGGCCTTATACAACGTCATCTGGAGCTATATCGGCTACAGCAACGCCAACTACGCCCTCAGCGAGACCAAGAACCCCGTCCGCACCCTCAAGATCGCTGCGCCCCTGGCCATTGGCGTAATTTCTATTCTGTACATGTTCGTCAACATTGCCTATTTCGCTGCTGTGCCGAAAGAGGACATTCTGGCTGCCCGGGAGCTCGTCGCTGCGACTCTCTTCCGCAACGTCTTCGGTGGCACCGCCGAGCGCGCCTTGTCCGTCTTTGTGGCTCTCTCGGCCTTCGGCAACGTCCTCAGTGTCATCTTCTCGCAGGGCCGTCTGGTCCAGGAGCTCGGCCGTGAGGGTATCCTGCCTTTCTCCAGCATCTGGGGGAGCAACAAGCCTTTCAATGCGCCCCTGGCTGGTTTGTTTGAGCACTGGCTCGTGTCCGTCATCGTCATGCTAGCGCCTCCACCGGGGGATGCTTACAACTTCCTTCTCAAGTAAGACACATTATCCTTTCTTTCCTCCTCTCTTTCGTCAATTGTGACTAACAAAATCATGTAGCCTAATCTCTTACCCCTTGGCGATTGTCAATGTCTTTGTCGCCGGTGGCTTAGTTCATCTTTACCTAAACCGCCAAAAGTGGAACTGGAATCCCCCGATAAGCGCCAGCCTCCCTGTCGTCGTGTTCTTTCTCTTGAGCAACATCTACCTTGTCATTGCACCCTTTATACCGCCCTCGGACGGCCAAAACGTCTATGAGAGTCTCCCGTACTGGTTGCACTGCGTTGTGGGTATCGGGATCATCGCCGCTGGCGGTATCTACTGGCTCTTCTGGGCAGTCATTCTACCCAAGCTGGGCAATTACGAGCTTGTGCGTGAGGTGGTCATTGATGAGATCGATGGATGGGAGAGAAACCGCTTTGTGCGCCGGCCCCGTGCCTCTTCTGAGTAGATGCATTGTTTGGGAAGTCCAAGTGTATTGCATGTTGAGACTAGCTATTTCTGCTGCTTAGATGATACCCTGATACGTCTCCTAGTGCGCACAATATCCAGTCTGTTACAAGTGGAGAAATACTATTCGTTCTGAATCATCTGGGCCAATACTTTCTTTTGCGATCAAGTTATCGAAGGTTAAAAGCGCTCCTGTTGTAGGAATTCCTTGAACTCCTCGTAAGATCGAAGTGTTGTTGCTCCGGTACGAACAAATGCTCCCTCTACGGTTGCCGCCTATCCATTAGACTCTCTCTATCTCCCGGGCTGCAGGGCTGTGTCTCTCAACCGTCGATACATCCGCGACAACCGCCGAGGTTGTACCCTTCTCACGCAGACGGGCTGCAACCTCCTCATCGTAGCTCCGAGGCGGCCTGACGTCCTTCCAAAGCAAATATCGGCGTACAAAGTAAGGGAGATATGTTTGCGCCTGATAAATGATGAATCTCCTCTTTGGTTGGTCGAAAATTAGGTCGAGGTCCTCGAGCCTCAACCTTCTCGTCTCTTCCACTAGGAAGTAGATGAGGACAAACGCTACCATGTTCAATCCCGAGAATAGCCCGACTGCCCCGGATGCATGAAGTTTACTGTCCATCAATGGGTAAAGAATGGTAAGCAAGCCGGCGAAAAATAGGTTGACGGCGATAGCAACGGATGCGCCCTGGCAACCGGTCAGCGTTCTCTCACGGACTCTTACGACCATTATATTACGTACGGCCTCACGATGGGACAATGGAAAGCTCTCTGATGCAAGCGTAAATGGTATAGGCCCTTAATGAGGGGGTTATTACCAGTTTCTCTGGAGAATTCTGGGGAAGCTTACCAAGCCCTGGGGAGTAGGCGGCGGCGAAGACTGCACATCCTTTAGCCTAGCTCTCATTCAAATTCACGGATCAACCAGGAATAAACTTACGCATTATAAACGCAATAAATGGTTCAATATGTGCTGGCTGGTGGCCGGGCGTAGGTTCGTTTGGCACCAGCACAAGGGCAGCGATCAACAGGAAGAGGCTCATCAAAGGAAGCGTGAACAGGAGCCAGCGGCGACGACCTATCACGTCTATAGACCTCATGGCGAATAATCCACAGCCAAAATTGATGGCCCCGAAACCGAAACTGTAGAGCATAGCGCTCTTCACGGTGTCACCCCATGGCACGGAGCTGCCGGTGTTGATACCGCTGAATAGCGTATCTATCCGGCGGTTAGCCCTGAAAATGGCGAGATAGGATTATACATACTAGAGTAGAATGCAAGCACATTTACTGCCGTGACGTCTCGAGTTAGCGCGCAGAACACATGCCAAATCCGAAAGGGGGGACTATTTACTTCCGCAAAGTTGCTGGGCCAAGTTGACAACACCACTGCTCCAGATGGCGCCCCTAGTTCTAGGCCACGTGAACAAGGTTCGATACTGGGAAAAAGACAAGTAAAACCCCTGTGCGATCTGCGTTGCATAAGTGAGACCTGGCCGCTCTGCTGCAGGATCGATGTCTTGGTGAGCGCGGCTCCCGTTGTGGAGGTTGGACCACCGCATCAAAATGAGGTCGCGCAATGCCAGGAGCTACTCTGGTCAGCCACCATTTCTTCGGGAACCCGGAAAGCCTCATATACTTCGGCATACCTTGTTGCCTCTGACCTGGATGGTTATCTTGTAGGCTCGGTCTGGGTCATAATTGGGAGTGCCCTGGCGCATGTAGAATCTGGGGCTCTCGTAACAGAACGCAACTGAGATGAGGAGGCAGAGGGCTGGAGCGAGTGGTGCCCCGAGAATCAGGCGGAGGTACGTAGTCGGTGTCCCTTGGTTCAAGTAGTCGAGAACAGGTTGGTCTGGATTCTTTATCGCAAACACATCCGAGGCGCCTGCGATGACCAGGTTTGCCGCAGCCCCGGCCATGATTCCGAATGCAACCCTATTACCAACAAAGATTAGTCCCCTTGTCACAAAATAGAGTCAATTTTCAGCCTAGTATTACCAGATTTGCCAGGCAAGTATGATTGACCCTCTCCAGAATCCAGAGGCGGTCTCAGATGCCTTGAGGCTTACTGTCAGTGGCGGCGGCCCGCGATGGAGCGGCCTTAAGCAGGCATTGATGGGGTTTGAGGGAACTCACAAGGATAGGCGCGCTGACTGCCTTCATTCCCATCGCAATGCCGCTTATAACTCGCACGCCTAGGAGTTCCTTCCAATTGTTGGCGAAGGCGGACCCGATCGAGCTCGCAATCATCAGGAGTGCGGCAACCCCGAGGGCGCCGCGACGCCCTACCCAGTAGTTGATAGGCAGCGACAGCGGCGCGCCGACCAGCGCAGAGATAAAATAAGGTATGGCGTTCATGCCTCCTAGCTGCCAATCGTGGGCCTTGTTGTCGTATGGTACTTGCAACCTGGGGTCGCTGGCGGTATTGTTTGCGTACGCGCTGGTCGGCGGAACGCCCAGCTGCTCGGCGAAGATGCTACTGGCGTTCAGGGAAGACTGGAAATGGCCTTGCAGAAACGCGGCCAAAGAAACAGTCAAGATGATGGGCAGCGTGCCGCGCTGAGAGAACAGGGTGTCTCGCTCCCGAATCAAGGCTGTCCAGTCCTCGCGAGCGAGCTGGATAGGCGGGCGGAAGTTTGGATCCTTTTGAACTCGTCGGGCGATCATGTAATACCTTGTCTGTTGCCTGGCGACCTCTAATGCCGTTTCCATCTCTGCGGCAGTGACGTCCGACAGTTGCTGTCGGAACTCGTTCATGTCTTCTCTAAGCTCTCTTTCCGATACATGCTCTTGCGGCGACAGTTAGCGGACCAATGACGGTATCCCGAAACAATGATAGCAAGGTAAGGTACGCAAGCATACCTAACGGATTTCCGAGAGCATCTCGGTCATGAATCTGGTCTCTTCTCCACTGTTCCCATCGACGCTTCATCCAGCCGGCTCTCTCAGCCTGAGGGTCACGATTTTCAGGCTCCATGACAAATACAATTTCTGCTAGAGAAGCAACAGTCCACGAATAGGAACGGGCAACGGATCTATTCTTTTTTTATCTTGTATGAATCTTAGAGTCACGGGTATTTCGTCAGAGCAAGACTACCGTCATGTTTGCGACGAAGAGAAGAAATGAAACGACGCAAAGTCAAGACCTGCCAAACTATTCAAGTAAATCAGGTGGCTGCTGCGGGCTGCTGCTGTGTAAAACCCAGGCTCGGCCAAGACGCCCCATTGGATATACAAAGTGCGAAAGGCACTGACAAGGCAGATTCCTACTGCTGTTGGACAAGGCCTAAGCTCCGAGACCAAGAAACTCGGCCGAGCTCTCTTGCATGGGAGACCGCTGTCCCAGTGGTTCAACGGCGGCAGCCTCGTCACCCAGGGCATAAACATGTATACACCACGGGTGATCGCGTATACGGGTGGTGAGGCAGAAAGATGCATATTCCTTCGCTAGCCTCTAGCCTATGAGCCGGGAAGGATCAGCGGTGGTGGCTGCTGCTTATTCGTCACAGCAGGCCGGGGAGGGTAGCCCTAGGCCTATTGCGAACGCCACCCTCCGCCAAAGTTCAAGAAAGCGAGCCGGAAGAGTGGCTGGAGACGGGACGGGTGGTTTCACCACACCGCTGGCCTACTGCCCACCCCGGCTGCAGGAGCTCATCCCGGGGCTGCTCCCGGCCATGGATACCTACCTCAGGGCCAATCGTTGGTGGTGCCCGCCCTACAAACTGCTCCTATATAGTCATGCCGCAGGACAATTGAGGGGTTCCCAAAGATTGCGCAGGTATGCTTGGGGCTTCGCCTCTGCGATGACGCTGGAAGCGAGAGACAGTGCCCCAACGCCCCGACCCTGGGCTGAAGGTCT
The DNA here is from genome assembly GCA_021432635.1 of Thozetella sp. PMI_491. Taxonomy (NCBI): domain Eukaryota; kingdom Fungi; phylum Ascomycota; class Sordariomycetes; order Chaetosphaeriales; family Chaetosphaeriaceae; genus Thozetella; species Thozetella sp. PMI_491. Next base: position 1,525,561 of record MU270019.1, read on the forward strand.
GGATCGTGCGCTTTGAGTCAAAGGGCTACCGCCCCCTCGGGGCTCTCGAAGTGCATCATTTGTGTCACGAGGTCGCAACGGACTCGCTAGCAGTTCGCGCGTGATGAGAGCACAGCTCGGAGGACCGCCACCACCAAGCAAGCCTAGGTTGAAGCCGTGCGCTCCTTTCATCTCCTTGCCGTGCACACCGAACATTGGTTCCCGCCCGGTTACCTCAGAGGCGTCGCGGAGCACTTAGACTAGCCATTGAAAGCTCTGCGCGACCGCCTCGAGCTGCGTAGGACTTGAGTAGCGGCAGATCTTCAGCCCGACCAGGGTCAGCTTCCAACCCTCTCTATCTCACCGATCTCTCGTCTCCATGCCCCCGCTTTCCCGCACGATTTCATCACCCCTTGACGTTCGGCCGGTGCCTTCCGTGTGTCTGGGATCCACCACCGATTACACCACCGGCGCGAGCAGCACTGAGACGCCCGGGTTTCCGAATGTGACCACGAACAGTCGGGCCTAGCCCTACTGAAACAAGAATCCGCCGAGCATCTCTCCGAGTGCCTCTACAACGATATGGAACCACTTAGCATACTGAGCGCCATCTCGGAGGCGGCCGCCGTCGCCGGGTACGCATTCCGAACGGCAAAGGCCCTCCAGGACGCATTTCAGGGCGTCAAGGACGTGAGGGTCAACGTTCGACACGCCGCAAACCTCCTCGGCTTGATCTCAACAAGTCTTGAGAGGCTCAAAGATGAGCTGCAGCGGCGATCGGGCCAGTTCCCCTGGGAGAGCAGGCACCACAAAGCCATCCTGGCTGTCCTGAAGAACTGTTGCGATGATCTCGACCGTCTCCAGGCACAGTTGACGAAGATCCCAGCGAGTGAGAGGAGCCGAAGAGGAGGCGCAATCGAATTTGTGCGGAACATCCCACTGGCCCTGCAACAATACATTCGAGAGGACAGGAAGATCTTCCAGAGATTACAGGAAGCTCTCAGCGTCCTCCAATGGAGCATCGTCACAGTATCCGCGTAAGTTTCCCTGCCACCCACCCGGGTCAAGTTAGATATCGTTCCATCAATGCTGACGCCGTACGACAGCCCGATCACTTGGGATGCCCCTCAGCAGCACCAGCAGACGCTTGAGGAAGTCCGACGCCTCGGCAAAGCTCTCAGCACATATGCCACGGACAATCCCCTGCCGCGTCGTTTCTTGCTTGGGAACCAAAACGACTCCGTCAGCGACATCCTTCTACTAGATGGCATAGACGCAGACCAAGGCCAACAGGAAAGTGAGCAAGATAAGAGGAGTCAGGACGACATCAAGGTATGGGTGAACAGCGCATTCGACGTCACGGATGAAGTTGCGACGAACAGATTAAGCCGGAACGCTGCTCCCCTGAGGCTTGTGCAGCTCGCAAGAAGGGGTAGCGTTGAGGAGCCGGGCATGTCGCGAGATTCTCTGGCTACGCCAACACTCGAGCAGCTCAGGTTACGCGAAGGACTGGCTAGAGCAAAAGTCTCCCAGTTAACAGACCTGTCCCTTTACTACCATGCGACCATCTACCAGCGAAAGAGGATTCGATTCCGGGAAGAGCTCGAGAGAGCCTGCGACGTTCCGTTTCACCTCATGGACCGGGTTGATATGGAATTGCAGCTCAGTGACCTCCTTCTCCGCTGTGATGCTTTGGACTACACCCATGAAGCACTCGAGATAATGTTGCACCTCGATAGCGTTCTTGAAGCCGCAGCGCCCGAGTTTGGCGTTGAGCCGAGGCTGGGTGTCCTGTACACGATTGGCAAGACATACCTTCTCCCGGAGATTGAAGATGCCTCCCTAGCCTTTGAGTCACTACAGAAGGCGATCAATGGTTACCTCGGCCAAGAAATCGTAGATCCGCAAGAGGTCAACGAGGTGTTCGCGACTTTCGCTCGGGCTGGCCACATGTGCAACATACCGCTCGATGTGGCATCCGCAGAGATTCAACTCCAGTCTAAATTGGGAGACAAGTTCGAGCCGCCCAGACAAGAACTTGCGCTTGCATTGCAGTGGTGCAGGGAGCACTACTTCACAGTCGATGGATCCCCGGCCTCCATCATGTTTAACCATCTCAAGGATGAGCAAGAAAATACGCCTTTCCACGTTGCAGCCCGTGAGTGTGGGCTGAGCCTACAAATTCTCCAGGAACTCCTCTGCCGGAAAGATTCGCTTAGTGAACTCGATGGGAACGGAGACAGTGCCCTGTTCGTGGCCATTGACGAATCAAATTTTGAAGCTATTCGCATGTTCCTCGACAACGGTGCCGACTTGCACTTCCGGCATCCGAAGAAGAACCAGACGGTGCTCCATCGACTGCAGATGTGTCGAGACCGCAGCATCATTCAGCTCATTTTCGACAAGCTAAAGACAAGGAGATGGAGCAGCATCTCAGACGACAGTAGTATGGCTGGACCGACGGACATGCCACCTACTTCCCCCGGCCCTGACGCTGAGGAGAAACAAACCGGAATCATCAACGTCGATGACCAAGACTGGTACGAAAGGACCGCTCTGCTGGAGGCATCCACGCAGGGTAACGTCTTCCTGGTCTCAGAACTTCTCAAAGCCGGTGCCGACCCCAACGTCGTGGACGTGAGCGACAGATCGCCGCTTCTTGAGGCGTGCTCGGGGTCCATGGGCTCCGATGAACGAAGGAACATTATCAAGTTGCTCGTCAATCATTACGCAGACACGAAGCATAAGGATTCAGAAGGGAAAGACGCTGCATCCTTACTCAAGAAACGAACAAATTTGAAGAAGTCTGAGATTACAGAATTACTAGCATGTCAGAGAGACGTAGAAGGCGGTGGCAGGTTCCGGCTTTTTGGCCGCAGCAGCGGAGAGAAGAGCCAGAGGGGGAGCGTAAGCAGTACAACAGCTTCAGAACCTATGGACTGTCAGAGAGTTGGCAGTATCCATGGAAGAGCCGAGATTCCCCGTCGGGCCAGTGAGAAGGCGCAGCGGACAGACTCTGCTTCTACAAGAACCAGCCGGAGATCCAGCTGGATGCCCAGCACGGTGCGGTCCAGCTTGCCTGGAGCCTTGCTTCCCGTGTCTTGAGTAGTTTTATTATGGAGGCAGCCTAGATAGGACGAGAACAGCCCCTGAGGCTGCGTTTATACAAGGCGCGATATACGATATGATGTGGTTACGCAATGGGGTTGAAAAGTGCAAAATACGGGGCGTTAACCTGGGTATGGGTTCCCATTCTTGGCAGAGTAAATAGTGGTTCTCTTAATCAAGCTTGCGCATCCGCTTTCTAGTTTCCCCCGTGGCCCTTCTACCGAAAAGTGTCCGACGTGGTCCTAGCATGGGATGTTCCCCTCCGGAGTCCGTACCGCCACCGGCCGAAACGCAACGCTTTCTCGTAATCGGCTCGCTTCAGCTTCTCTCGAGCCTCTCGGAGAATATTGCACTTTGCACCCAATAGGACCTGCATGCGGAGTCTGCCTATTTCTCCCTGTTGCCGCACTTCCGTCCAAGACAGGAGGAGGCGCGATTCCCGGCGAGCCCTTCGCCTCGTCTTGCGCGTTAGTGCTGTCTGGAGATTTATGACATCAATAGACATTTCTCGTGAGCTCAGCCACGATTCTAAACTTTGAAGCTCCAAGAACAAAACGACGCTACTCGTCCACTCCAGGATAGCGGGAAGAGCCTTTCCTTGTCACGGCACTATGCGCGGCTGAGATCGTTCGCCCGCAGCCGGACCGTTTGTGGCCAATGCTCCGGCTATTCCCCCGTCCTCTCTAATTGTAGATAGACTAGTAGGACCCTGTCCCGGCTAAGCTTTGTTGTATAGCTACTATAGCAGTGATGAAGTATGACGACCCTAGCTCAACCATCTAATTTTGTCGAAGGGCGACGACGGCACCGAAGAGTACGTAGCTTCCTAGATCCAAGGCCGACGGCGACGCCGCTGGTGGAGACTGGTATCGTGGTCTATAAATCCAGACGAGCTGGATGCTCACGGTTTGGAGTCCATCGCAGGATTCAGTCTCTCACGACGTATCTCGTTCATCCATCTCTCAGTCTCGTTCAAGTACCGCCCAGCATGTTTGTCCGGAACGTCCTCTTCATCGCCGGCACCCTGGCCGTCGCGCAGGCCTTCACCATCCCCGAGGGCCAACCCGACGGTATCTTTGCCGTCCTGCCGGACCAGACCGGCGCACTCGTCAACCACGTCCAGCTCAAGAGCTGGCCGGCGATGGATACGCCCGTCCGTCTGAGCGCCAAGCTCCAACGCCAGGCGCCGACAGTGACGTGCGGTACTAACAAGGGCCTCGACAAGACCGACTACGATGCTGCCAAGGCGTCGCTTGATAAACTGTGCAGCGCCGGCGGGTCCCTCCCCGCGCACCAGTCGCTATACGAGAAGCACGGCAACGTTGTGACATTCCTGTGCAGCAACGGAGCCGGAGGCTCGCCGCCTCCCGCGGCGGCCGGTCCGTGTACGACTCCCATCTCGGCCCAGTGTGGAAACTACAACTCCGGCTGGGTGACCATCAGCCAGGTCAACATCACCTACGGCATCGACCTGGCATCCGCGCAACTTTGCGGAAAGGCCTAAGGCGGCACTCCGGCCGGGGCCAGGATCCACATCAAAGTAAGCGTGGGCATGGTCGAACTCGGAGGAAAAGGCATAGCAAGGAGTCCAAATGTGAGATACTCTACGCGCATAGCGGACTGGAGCATTGCCGGCCAGTTGGTTCTAGCTTACCTGCAATCCGTTCTCAATATGATTGTTTCTCCCTGCGCCTGCTCTACCTGAGAGCACCACCGAGATGAGTTCTCGTAGAGCGTATGGCTGTCATGGGGAAGGCCATGACACTGTTCGTAATGACTCCACACCTGACTACTCGTATCCTCACACTTCTATTCTGGAAAAACTTTATCCTGCGCCTTGATTATAAGAGGAGAACGCAGGGGTAGCGCCTGGATTTCTCGATCCCCCCCATAGAGCTCTCCACAAATGATCGCAACTTCGCGGCGATTTTGATCGCCCACAAACCCCTGACCCCTGGCTTCCGCATTGAAATGTCATATAACGTCTGCTCCACAACATCTCGTATCGAGCTGCGGCATGACCCGGTACCCGCGAGGCTCTATTATATTCTAGCTAGGGACTGGGGCAGTGTAAATAAGCTTTTTTTTTTTGTCGAGCTGGTCCCTATTTAAGCAGCCGAGGGAGCTGATGCTTACATCCGCTCACCATCAGGAAATCTACATCGCTCTCACCGCAGTCGGTCGTTCCAACCAAGATGTATTCCCGTGCCACTCGCTCAATAGCCTTTGCTGCCCTCCTCGCCTCGTGCCTTCCTGTGGTTTCGGCGGCAGTCCTCAGTCTGCCCGTCTGGTTCAGAAACTCATATGTAAGCGCGGTTGCGACTCCACACCCGACCAGATGCCAGTCTAACCATGCGCCAGGCGTTAGTGGAGGTTCAAGTAGGAACACCTTCGGAGTCGCATCTGCTACGGTTCGACACCGGCAGCTCCACGACCTGGATTGTGGATGGCATATGCGGCAGCTACGGATGCACAAACTACAGCGGGTATGATGCCATGGCGTTTCGAGCGGCTAGGAAGATATCCATAATAACACATTGATTAGGTATCCGCGGAACGGCTACAACATTAGTGCATCATCAACTGGCACCTCCCTCGGCACGTATGCCACAATACCCTATCTCGGCGGCTCGGTAGGCGGCCCAGGCGTCGCCGACGTCTTCTCTTTTCCGTCCGCCCCTGAGATGGAGTGGAACCAGACCTTCATGGCCGCAGCAACCTCGACTTGGTCGGTGATGCCGGCCGACGGCTTCCTCGGGCTTGCCTTTTCGACGATCGCCGACGCCGACACCAAGACGCTTGTAGAAACGCTTCTGCAGGATGGCAAGCTCGACAGCCCCCGGTTTGGTCTCTACTATGGAAAGGAGCTGAATGACACGGGCAACACGGGCGGCGAGGGTGTCCTCATGCTCGGGGGGTCCGAGGAGGACAAGTACGTGGACGGCGAGCTCACCTGGGTCGAGCCACTGCAGTTGATCAGCGGCGAATACGAGCTATGGCGGTCCAACATGGTCTCGATGACGGGCAAGCGCGGCGGAAACAGCACGGCGACGCCCATCACCTTTGACGGACGATGGGCAGTCTTCGACACGGGCGCCGGGGGCATCACCATCCCCGAGTCCCAGGCCATTGCCGTGTACGAATCGATCGGCATGAACTGGACGGCCATCATCAACCATGACCACATCCCGCTGTGCACCGAGTTCACGGCGGACTGGTCCGTGGCGTTCAGCTTCGGCGACCCGCAGCAGCCGGTGACCATCACGCTGACCGGCGAGCAGCTCGCGCGGCCGGGGTTCGCGGACGGCTCGCCCCAGTACTGCTGGCCGCCCTTCGACACGGAGGACAACGAGGGCCTGTTTCTCTTCGGCACGCCCTTCCTACATCAGCTGTACTCTGTCTTCGACTTCGGCGCGAATGATGTGGCGAGCTACCGCCCTCGGGTTGGGTTTGGCCAGTTGAAGGAGGAGTTTAAGCCGTGAATATGCAGTGGTTCGCGGCAGGACCGGGAGGTAAAATGGCGGTGTGAAGGCCCTTTTTGCATATGTTTGAGACAGACAGGAGATGCACCTCGGATCGACGCGAAGAGGTCGAGCTACGACTACTAGGATATACCCAGAGTGAATATTCTGTTCTACTTCCATTATCCTGCTCACAGGGCCGGAAAGACCCCTGCGCTCCTCAGAGACCTGGTCCAGTGACTCGACGAGCAACGCGGGCCGATGGCGCCAAGGGCGTGACTTGCCGATCCGGCTGAGATGTGATACCCCCGTTCCCGGAGATCCTATCCGCTCGCGCAGGCGCTGGCGGATTTACATGCCGACCGACGTGAAGGCGTATGCCTCGAGCGGTGACAGCAGCACGGATCGGTCATGAAGCAGCATGATACAAACTCTTTTGTCGGTGAGGAGTCTAGACCTCGATCGACGCCTTGGAACAGAAGAGTAGCGCCCTCGTTCTTTGTTGACATGGAAGCCACGGGACCTAATCCGGCCCAGGGGTAAACAATGGACCCCTGACTCGACCCTGGAGGTTGGGGGTGGTTGGGCTTCTATGTAATGGTCCTTCTCCAAGTGGAAATATTTAGACTGTGCAGCAGTCCCTGGACCCTAGAAGCGTTCGAGAAGCGCACACACCGCAGGCTAGCGCAGCTGTCCGGAAGCTGAGACCTGCCTCCGCCTAGCACGCGGGCGGGACGGAGACGGGCAGAATGGAGGCTGCCGGCAGCTTTCTCTTCGGCTCCAGGGCCCCCGAAAGACGGACTACCTGACTCTTCGGAAAGCTTAACTTGGCGTCGCAACCAAGGTAGGCAGCGACAGTCGACGGGGTCGAGCGAGGGAATTAGGATCCGGATCGCCTCTCGCCATTCACGTCGATGAGACATATTACGGCGCCACACAGTGGTCCTTGTGCGACTAAAATTAAACGACAGAAAAAAAAAAAAAAAAAAAAAGCTTGCAGCGATGGACTATCGCCACCCGCCGTCACTATGACGGCGCATTGCATGGTGAAAAGACAAAAGGCTGCCCGGCAATGCGACTCTGTGCAGGACGGAGAGGAAACTAGCGAGGAAAACCCCGTATCAGAGAGCCGACAGTTGCCATGCTGCAGTAGCCAAGGTGCCAACAGCCAACGGAGCCCAGATCGAAGCCGGTACGGTACATGGAATTACGGCCGAAGCTGCCCCGGAACCTCGCAGCGGCTTTGTCGGGTTGGTGGACGTACTCGGAGCCGATGGTTTCATTTCCTTTACCTAAGGCATTTGCCGAAAAAAAATTCTTCTATTTTTTATTTTTGTTATTTGTCGAACGGGGAGAGGGTTTATCCCCCCCCCTTTGGCCTTGAGGCGTGCGTGCTGCCGGTGTGGCTCTCGCTGTGCGTGAGAGAAGCACACAGAGCCAATTGGCGAGCTCGCAACGCCACCCCAAAAACTCGGCGAGCGCAGACGACGGATTCTTGCTGACCAAGAGGCCCGAGGGATCTCCCACTCAGGGCACTTTCTCGGGTGTCACCTGCCAAGCTGGTGCCACTCTCGTGGCCGCTGGTGGGCGCTGGAACGGAGTTCGGCTTGCCAGGGCTTTAGAGACGAGCGAATGGGGCGCTAGGGCTCCGGCAGTAGCTCGACGCACATTGCAATGCGTTTTCGTCATGGAGCCGCAAAACGGCCCTTTCGTCTCGTCTGGATGCCCACACGCGCAGGTGCTATGTATGGAACATAGTATGACTGGCACTGGAGCTGGCCTCTGGCTCCGCGTGGCTGCCTATACTGTGTGGGCAGCTCGCACCTCGTGGGGCTCCGTTGCGGCCGGGCCTGGAATCGGTCCCCCCCCCCCCAAAAAAGGCTCGACGGACCCGGTTGCCAACGAGCCCCTCCATGGCACGCGCCCTGGACCCGACTGCGATGCAGCGGGACTATCCCTAACCCAGCACACAGTACATGATATGGGAAACATTTTGCGCGAATAAGCAATGAGGGCGGCGTCCCAGTTGCGGAAGTCCGAGGCCAAAGAAATGGATCCCCAAGGCTGAAGGGGAGTGAGTAGACCCGGAGGTTGGGCCGACGCTAGCTAGCTCGCCTTCTCGGGTTCTACTTGTTGCGCACCGAGTAGTAGTCGTGCAAGGTCGGCGCATTCTCTGTGGTCGTCTGGTCGTCTGGTCGTCTGGTCGTAGGCCGGGAATGTTTGTCGGCACTTGCCACCCTGGCGAGCCCGCTCCGGGTGCGCATCTAGCTGGCCAGGGACGGGAGGCGACACCGTATCCAAGAATCCGGGCTTCCCTGTTTGCCTATCCGCCCCATGCCTGCCTGGCAAACTGCCGTACGTGGCTATGATACAGAGGCGCCCTCCGTCGCGACGCTATCCTCGACGGGCTTTGCGCCGGCGATCGGCAGCCGGCTTGCCCTCCGAGCGTGCGATCATCGCCCGTTGCGTGTGTAGTAGTCGTAAAGGGGAGGCGCACGCAGCCGCACCCAAGCTGAGGGACGATCGATTTCCCTAGGGCCTTGGCGGCTGCGAGTCAATAGGGTTACCGACGTTGCCTCGGCCCTCCTGCTGTCACGCACCTCTTTGTTACGCATTGGCTCCCCATCCTACCGAGAGGGCCAGTCCAGCGTGATGCGCCTCTAGGCTCTAAGCACTCGGTCAGGACGCCCCGGCGGCGGCTCTAGAAGTGTTAGCCGGGCCCCACGCCGCTGTAATTCCGCGCTGGCGTGGTTCTTCTCTTAGCCTCTAAGGCTCCCTAATTGCCCCGTGGGGTCCCCAGGGCCCGCGCGAAGTGGAAGGCGTAGCACTCTAAGAGTGACCTGACTCCAATGCCTCGGCTGCTCGATGACGACGAACCCTAGGGCGCCAACCTAGGGTTTCTTTATCGTGACCTCTATTGCAGGAAGCGTCTACGCGGCCGCCAAGCCTGCCGAGGCATATCCAGGGTCTTCTGCACGAGTCAGGCCGGGCACCTATCCAACGGCAGTTAGAGAGGTCATGGGCTCGCTCGACAGCAACGCTGCTCTGCGGCGCACGACCGTCTGTGACGCCCAGCGCTTCAAGGCTTTGGCAAGGATGCAATCAGCAGGGCACATCTGGCTGGGCGGGCGGGCAGGGGTATCGCAAGAGTCAGGTGTGCTGGTGACCCAGGGGCATCGGTTCTTAGCCCCGGTCCGAGGTGAAAGTTCGGGAGCTTTCCCAAGGTTCCTCGACAGGCCGAGAGTGCCTCTCAGGGCCTCACGACCCTCACCCACCCACATCCCGCCAAGGGTGGTGTGGATGACCCCACGATCCAATGAGGGCGTCTATTTCACGACGAGCAGTGGCGACAGCGCCCATCCTGGCGCCTCATGAGGGTGGCTTGACCGTGACAGAGAGTGGTCTCTGGGCCTGAAGATTAGCCGGAGCCTACCTGCGATGTCCTTGCCCCTTTCGACCCACCGTATTCGCTGGCCAGGACACACCCACCGAAAGTGCCCCAATTAGGGACAATGTCTCTAGTGCCTTGCTTCATCATGCCTTCTGGGCCCCCGGAGGACCACCGTTGAAGGGATCGTCGTGATCGATGCCCGCCTTGGGACATCCATCACAGACAAAAGACCTGATAGAAGCTCTCTGGGCGAATAGCCTACGGCTCGATGCCAGGGGCTCCTCCGTGGCGCGTCTCGAGGCCACCACCGGAATTAACTGCATCGCCGGACCTTTTACCGCAAGTTGCCACTGTGTGGCCCGGCAGATCGGCGAACCGTTTGTGTTCTGCCTTATAGGTATTGCCGTACAGGATTTTGCGAGCAGTTGCAGTGGGCGGCGGGCACCGCATTGAAGGCCCTGTTCTGCTAGTCGAACAAGCTCGCCCAAATGCGGTAATGTCAGCACACTATCCTCGCAGTCACCCCCGATACCAACCCCCCAACACCCCCGGGGGGGGATTGTCTGCAGGCGGCTCGATACACCCAATCGATGCCACATCTGCAGGGCCGCATCACGGGTGTGCTCCTCACAGGCCGCCGGCTCGACGCCCCTCGGGATGGGGGAGCTCCTGGCGGCGGGCACAGACGGGACGCCAGCGCATTCCCGGCCGTGCTTGTCTCCTGCAGCAAGCAAACACCCACTCGGGCGGCTCTGCGCCGAGCTTAGGGTGTTCTTGCGCGAGGCTTGCGAGAAACGGAGAGGAATTGCCGACCGGCTGGTTGTCGACAGCAGCTAGGTAGTCGGCTGGGGTGCTACGGAAGCAGCTAAGTTTCTAATCTAGGCCTCCCACGCTATTGAGGACACGGGGGGGGGGGGGGGGGCTAAGCTGTCGCGCGAAGAAGGCCCCCATCCCGGCTTTGACGGATGGCAAGCTCCCGACGATGACGACGGAGCGCCAGGAGGCAGGAGATAACATGGGAGGGTCATCCTAAACACCGACGGGTGTCGCGAGCTGGGTGGGTCGGCCTCGAGACTAATGCGCCCAGCCTCCCACACAGACGCGCCATGGTGGATATCTCGCTGTGAACAGCCCAGACCTGCTATAGGAAACGCTGTAACGTGCGCAGAGCAAAAGTATGTTTCCCCAGGCTCTCCGTAGAGGCTAGCAGTATCCACGCCTCCATACAGGAGCGAGATTCGCGGGCGGCGATTGGCGGCACCAGAGATTCTTCGACACTCCGTAATCCCTTACTAAAACTTCGTCCGGACGGGCGGATAGGAGGGTGGCGTCCCTTTCGAGGTGGTGTGATGAGGACTGAGACAGCGATCGTCTTCCCATGACGTTGTGCCCGCTGAAAAGCCAAACTGTCGGGTCCCGGGCACCGCGGGCGGAGGTGCTAGGACAATGGGGCAGGGGACGCTGTGAGGCCGTTCTAACTGGCTTCTGCTCTGCTCGTCCTTGCTCGTCATTGCACGCCCTACATGACCCTTCCGGCCGGAGCGCACGTGGGATTTGTGAAGAACACCTCTTCCGCTGGCACGTCGTAGAGACGATCAGTGTCCAAGAATTGAGCACAGAGGATCGACCATCCATCGATCAACAGGTTTGTAGGGGGCCCAGCCCAGCCAGAAAGTCTGGGGAAGACAGGGACAGGGGACCGCCGGTGGGAGACCCGTCGCACAGGGCAGGGGTTCAATTGGAGAGGCCGGTGGCACATGATTGCCTGTAGACTGTCTGTGTGTGTCCTATACGAACAGAGAATTGGAGAAGCTGCCAGCTTGGTGGGTGCTTGGATAAACCCGATGCAGCTTCCAGCATGCCGCTGTTGGGGTAGGTGTTGATCAGGGACCTCTCCGCCGCCCGGGAGCTTCGACCTAGGCCTCTCGGAGATCGCGCAGCCAGCAGCGGGCCAGCTCAGAGCTCGAGCTTCGGCAATCGGCCGCGTACGAGAAGAGCTAGCAGCCGATAGTGGGCATTGGTAGGAAGCATGACGGGCAGCATTGCATCGGCCTACCTCCTTCTCCCACCAACGAGAGCGGCTAGTCGGCCTGTTGGTGTGCTGCAAGCTGCAGCCGGAACAGCAATCACGTCGCACGCGTGGGGCGGGAGGAAAACGTGCCTTGATAGAGGGGGTTTAGCATGCCATTCGCTGCTTGCTTCTGGTGCCAGAGGCTCTCTGGTACGGCTGCCGGCCAGTCGGCGAGCCCACCAAGGTTATTTTTTTCGTGGTCGGTCGGCTCTCTGGAGCTCTCTGCCGTTTCCCCCGTAGGCTGGAACATGAGCAAAAGAGTGCCGGAGGATTCTCGAAGCCTGAATCGAAGCCCAAGGTCGCCGTTGCCGAGCCTCGATGCCCGGTACGCAGGCGGCGTGCACTGGGACGGGGGCAGTTGTGGGAGCCCGCGATCGGAGGGCCTTTGCCCTGTATGCCTACATGTCTCTAGAGTCGATGGATCGTGCCTTGCAATTTGTTGTGCAGGCTGCACAGCCTACGCGAGCACGCTCGAGGATGCGAAACCTCGCCGACCGCACGCCGTTCACCTGTGGAAATTGGTTTAGGGCCTCCGACGTGCTCCGTGAGGTGAAGCGGACCCGTTACAAGCTGCATCCCAGACGGCTTCAGGGCGACGGACAAATGAGAGACGCGCAAATTGACAGCGATCTAAAGTGGTTGCAGATGGGTGGTGAGACCATCTGGCCACCTGCAGCGCACCTGACCTCCCTGCCTTTTCCACTGCGGGTCGCATCCTTGGCACGATATCCACAGCCGCCAAGCAGGGAGTGGTCAGTAGGCTGAAGTACTACTGCTAGCCAGCGAGCATGAAACTATCGAATACCGGTTTCGCGTGCCATGGGCTTCAAAGAGCGCCCTGGTCGCCCCGATGTTGGAGCTAGAGGCCAAGGCGACCCGCAAGTGACAGCATATGGCGCGCTGCAGGGACAACGATGCTCCCACTGTGGGGAGAAGTAGGATCCTAACCAGGCGAACAAGAAACGGCTGCCTGCCAATCATTGCTCCCGCGTCGTGATTGGAAGTCGTGGGCTCCAGAGCGACACGATCCCCGAACCTCCGAGGTTGAATTCATCCCCGGATCCTCTCATGAGCCCGTCGACGGGGGGTGGTATTACAGTCTGGGGTGCTGTCGTCGGGGCCGTAAGCAACCCCTCCAGGGGATGCTGGCTTTGTCTGGGGAAAGAAGGGGGTAAATGCCCACCAACCCGCTGCCGTCGCTACTGCTTAGCAGCGAGAGCTTCCCGCGCCGGGCCTGGAGGCAATTTGGGGAAGAGTTGGAGTAGCAATCTGGATCAAGCCAAGCATGGGCGGATCCGTGAGAAACGGGCGACGCCAATTCGGCGCAACGCCTCGGTCCCCAATGCCCATATTAAGGTGTCGATGCCGTGGGATATTCATTTAGGGTCCTCCAGAGGTTAGCGGCCCGAGCAGAACCTGGCATGCCTGGCTGACAACGGTCTGGCTCCGAGGCCTGGATGTGGAACATGGCCTTGATTGCAACTAGGAAAATTGCCCTTCTTCATCTCGTCTATCGCTCCGCAGAGCACCCTTAGCCGACCCTAGCGTGGCTCCCCCAGATTCACGGAGATCAAAGTGTGCGGAGAAGGCTCTGTGCACTGGACATCACCATGGCATCCAGGACCTGGCGAACAGACATTATTAGGGCAGCTTGTTTGGTCTGACGCCGTGGGCAGATGGCGGCCAGGGCTCGTCATCTCCGGGCCAGGGACCAGAGCGGCCGGATTAGCACGGAGGGGCAGAGGGTCCGGGGGCCGGGTTGGCTTGCTCAAGTCGAGGCAGGCATTTCTAAGCCCAGTCGCCGAAGTAAGAGTGGTTCTATACCGCATATTGGCGGAAGCGGTTGCGCGCTCTGTTCTCGGGAGGCCCCAGTGGCACCTTGGGACTAGCTTCCTCCGGCGAAAGGACAGGGCAATCAAACTGCTCGGAACCTGAACCAGATACGTAGCTTTCCTATCTGCTGTGACGCTCGCCCCGTGGTTAGGGACTCGGGCCCGCTCTGTTCCGCCGTAGATGTCGAGACTGGGAAATGGCCATTAGCAGAGCGCCAGTATTGTGGCCGAGGTCAGGCTCTCCCTGAATATCGTGAGGCGGTAGGCCGTGCTGGGTCAGCGCTTCGACGCTCAATTTCAGGTACCGACGCCATCTGGGGGAATAATGTCCGTGATGTGCAGCATCAGGATATCAGAGCAACGATGTTGGTCTGGCCTCCCCTGTCGAGCGTGGTAGGACGGGGGCCAGCGGCCACGTAACGGAACGGTGGAGGATGAGACCGGGGGAATGGGGGACCGAAACGGAGCGGCCTCGCACTGTGTCCATCGGAAAGAGGCTGGCAGCGGTGCACAGACCAGATGAAACGCGAATCCACTCGCCAACCACGGCCTGCCTCAGGAGTGATCGCGTGAACCGGTCATTTCGTTTGGAGCCCTGGTAGGCTCCCTGACGACATTTGATCGATCATCGATCCGACAACCAGACTTGGGAGGCCCAGCTAGGCGGCTCAAAATGTGGCTGGCGAGCTGGAAGAGCGGTTTTGGGGAGTCGAGAGGCACAAGGCCGACCCGAAAACTCAGTTGGAGAAAGCTTTCGTTGGATGCGGAGTTTTTGGACGGCCAAGTAGCCGCAGCAAGCAACAGCAGCAGGCAAGACGCGACCTCGCGGGGCACTGCACTGCCCCGCCATCAGGGACCTAGAGCTGGCAGGAGCTACCCCTCCATCCTGAAGCACTTCACCCAAATGGCGGGGCAGTTCCTGCTCACGCCGTGAAGGAGCTTGCGGTCGAATGCGCCGCCGTTCACGAACCTACCTATTCCCCCTCCAAAGGCCAAAGGCCGGTCGCTGCCTCTCTTCCCACCTCAGCTGGCTTATGCCACTGCGCCACCAAGCTCGCGAGAGCCTTCTCTGGCGGTTTCCCACTGCCTTGCGTCAGCAATTCGGCGCGGTAATCGGCTGAGGGACGCCGGCTAGCGCCCCTGGAGCAAGTCCACTGCGCCTCCGAACTCTCGCCGGCCCTGGAGAGCTAAAAAAGGACGCCAACCATTTCAGACTGAGTCAAATGTTGGCATGCAGCAGCTGATTGGCAGCCATGCTTTCGCAGCTTCCGGGAATTCGAGTCACGACGTTGTTTTTCTTTTCTTTTATTCTTGTGCCCTAACTAAGCTATCGCACCGTTGCTGGCCGGCGGAAAAGAGCTGCAGTTTGCCTCGAGACCTGGATGGAGGATGCCAATGATGGAGCATGGCGAGGCTGGCATCATGACATCGCCCCCTTGCCTGAGCCGTTGGTAACACCCATGCCATCAATGAGGCAAGCTGGGTCCCGCTCGATCGAGAAGGGGTTACCAGGAACCCCGGAGCAGCGACCTCGGAAACGCAGTCAGGCGAGCTGCTAGTTTCTTACAGCCCGGCAAGCCCACGAAACGCCGAGCTGCTCGCCCGCTTTCGGCGCGATAAGTCGGTGGAGAGCGACGAACATGGGTTACCGATTGGGAGCTGCAGCTATTATCTCGCTTCTTCTGTATCCTACCTGGACGCCGTGCGGATCTTCCGGCGCGTCCCTTAGATATAACGTCAAGCTTGGACAAACAACGCAGGGCGCCTGGCTAGCCTGGTCTGCAACTGCAGCAAGAATACGAAGACATGCTTACAACCTGAGCATGGGTTGGCGATGCAACCAACAACGGCAGCCCGCAGCTACCACCCTAGATGTACAGCCAAGGCAGGCGAGCAGGCGGGTTAAACGGCTCGCGGTCGGCCAGCGAATAGGGTTTCGCCCTGGACCCTCTCCCTCGATCCATCCACACCACTGACTTGCAGCTGGACGCTGGCCCATTGCGTCTTTTTCCGTCCACCGACTGCTGTGGCCAGGGTTGGCCCTCATGCTTTATGCGACATAACGGCTGTAGGAACTCAGTCGTGTGGTGACTGGAGAGCGCGAATCTGCGGAAGCCCGGATCGAGCCACAGTTACGCTCGTTGCCAAGAATAGCGCCGCACACCTCGCTGTAGGCCCTGTACCTCGCTCCTTGGCCCCTCCCATTTTATTGCCCTAGCTGCCGTGGCCGGCCGGGGCCGCTGATCAAGAGACACAGCATGGGATTTTTGAGACCGCTGGCCGGAAACTAAGGGAAAGATCGACGAGGATGAAGACTGTGTTACTCACCGCCCAACAGCCCGCTCTCAGGAGCGGACGCCGGGGCGGGATGACAAGTCTGGCGGGAAGTGGTCTTGGCGTGTAGGGGTACCGCCAGACCGAGCATTAGCCGCCATCTGGTGGTAAAAAAGGGCAGACAGGTCTCGCCGACATCGTGGTTCCGAAGCAGGATCTCGTGCCGGCACGGCCACGTCCCGTGGCTAGCTGTGATGCGAAGCGCCGTTCCCCTAATTGCCAGGGTGGACTGGTCGCAATATATCTCAATCTAGACCGCGATTATACCAAAGGTCCTACAGGCAAATAAAGGCTGGCGGGCAACAAGGAGAGACGACTCGGAAGCCGGTGTGAGCCACCTCCCATTCCGACGACGCCAGCGCTCGGAAACCAACCTTGTGGCAGGCTACGGTGGCTTGCTTCAGGTTCTGACGGCAAAGGTTTGGCTCGCCCGCGAGAACCTGGCCGACCGGACGATTTGGGTCTGGCCTCTTTCAGGAACACCCGAGCCGCTGGAAGCACGAGTTAAATATCAAGAGTGGGTTAAGCCGCAACTCCAGGTAGGGAAGCGACCCTCACAGGGCCGTCGTGGTGTGGGACAAGACGCCTTTTTTCGTTTCCCAGTCGCAAACGACGGGGCTCTGAGAGGTTGTAACCCCCGCCGCCCCCCCGTCGAGCTAGCACGCCCCAAACGGAGCGCCTGGGATTGGCAGCTCCTACCATGACCCATGGCTCGAGCTTCGTGGCCAATGGGGATGGGTGGGGAGCTGGTCCAATGCTCACTTCCGCAGCAAGCTGCGAGCTCCCGCGCCGAGGTGCATTGTCTGCTCCAAACGGAGACGGGCAACTGGACGACAAGAGACGTCGCCTCTGCAGCTCCTGGGGTGTAACTGCGACGATGAAGTGGCCTCATGCGCGAGCGAACAGCAACCAGACGCCGGGTCAAGTCAACATGACCTGCCAGTGGTCCGCTAAGGAGCACCGGGACGGCTGCGACGTCCCCTACCACGGTAGCTGGGGGCGACGGGCAGCCAGAGGCACCGCCTCGCAGGCGCATGACGGCTGCCCAGTCGACGACCACGTAGAGAGGCATCGCCTGCCTTGCCTGCCTCGGAAACAGGATCTACGACTTCGCATATCATAAACGTCGGATCACTGCGGCCGACAGACTCATCAGCGGGCTGAACTGACCCCGGATTTCCTTGTGTCCATGCCGTTGTCCCCTCATGCCCTGGGCGATCTCCCCTCCCATTTCCCAGATATGTTTCGTTGCCCATGCCCTCGTTCCCGCTGCCGGGGTCGGATGAGAATGCAGAACATTAGCGGGCTGGAGTTTCATGGTGTATTTTGGGCGGCCCCAATGGACGGCTGGGCCCCTTTCAGATCGATCTGTAGGCCACATCGCATCCCCCATGCCATCGCCATCTCGTGCGGCCCATGTCGCGTACCCGATGTGTTTGAGGTCCAGCGCCGAGAGGGAGAGATGCCATGCCACCTGGTACCAAGTACTGGGCGTCCCGTCGCAACACTGTGCAAAAAGACCACGAACAAGGGCCAGCCGCAACACGCTGCAGAAGTGCGTTGCGCTAGGCCACTCCTAGCCTGGGCCGCCGTGAGGGTCGGGAGGCCGAGCAATCAGAGCCGAGCCAGCCGCACTGTCTCATGCAGACGAGTGCTACTTTTGGTGGTGTGCACGCGTGCGAGAGAGCCCATCTCATCCCATGCCCTGCGATGCCGACTTGCTGCCAGCCAGTCCGGGTCGGCCAGCGGCGACGCGAGCCGGGCCACTGTGCCTTAGCAGTAGGCTCACGCAGGCAGGGAAGCACGCAGACTGTCGGACAGGCAGAGCACGCCGGCCTAAGGGTGCAGCCACCGGCCTTAGATGAGACGTTCCTGCGAGTCAGGATGGCGACAGGGACCTGTACGGCGGGCGGGTGCGGGCCGGCAGCTACGAACGGGCGGGCAGACTGCAGCCGCCTGAGCTGCCTGGGTGACAGCGATTCATGGTCTGACACCTGCTGCACCATCCCAACCCCCGTGGCCGACTGGCCGCGTAAGGTAGATACGGGTAGTGTAGCAGAGATAAGGACCACCGAGAGATATCGCAGATAATAGATAATAGCCCCTCTCACACCCTAGTACACGGACGGCGCCGCTCGCAAGGCGTGATCATGTCCCATCTTGCGGCGAGCCCTCCTTCATGGCTAGCGTCGTGGGTACCGGTGCGGTGGGACGATGACGAGCGGCGGCGGCAGGCGCTTTGGTTCCCTTTGGTTCCTTTGGCGGCCAAGGTTCATGGCGCCGAAGTCAGAGCGCTACTACCCGTCCGCCCTCGGGATGCCAATTACGCCTTGGGAAGGAGAGCGAGCGGAATGGGGAACTGTTTAAACTTGTATTAACACCAGGAAAGCCCGAAAGCCGACTGGGCTGACACTCAATCCCGCATTGACCAGAGAATTGAGGTTGAAGATGGAAACACATAAGAGGCGCCTGCTATGAAGTCCCCTGGGGCGCCCAGCCGAGGGCGCTGGAGAGGCGCTTCGGGCCCGAGTCGAACCCTAAAGCACCGCAGCCCAGACAGGAAGATCTGCCCACTGCGCTCCCCTACTATGTACATACGGAGTACTCTCTACGGTTCTGCGGTCTGCCCTGGGGAAATGGGGAGTGGCCAGGCCGGTCAAGAGCCGCTGCAGCACGTTTCGGCACACAGCTACAGCGAGCCCATTCGATGGGTAGCTCTCCCGGCCGGTGCCTGCAGGGTGATTCGCTGGCCGCCGGCCCGTCCTTCAGGGTCCAGGAGTAGAGCGAAAGAAAAAGGATAGTGTGGGATGGTGGATTGGATGGGTGGCCATGGGACTTTCCGTACTTTGTGCACAGTATGGGAAGTATGGGAGGGAAAAAAAAATTTAAGAGGGAACACGAAGTGGGAAAGAGAGCCAAACGCAGATCGGCCACAAAGTATCGTAGACGTGAAATCGACCAGGCCTAACCTGTCGAGGCCCAATCTATTGCGTGTACCTCCAGGTCCCGCGAGACCCGGCGAAAGGGCGGCTGGCGAAATGCTGGCTGGCAAATGCAGATGCAAATGCGCCCGAATCCGGCCTTCCGTTCCTCGCCTCCGTATCGAGCAGAGAGCCAGGCCAAGCAGGCAAGAAGGCAAGCCAGGGTACCAACGGAAGAATATTGGACCACGATCTGGCGCTCACACTGTGTACCCATTTGCCCCTGTCAGACAGGCATTTCCAAAGGCCTGTTAGTGAATCTTGTCAGTGCTCAGACCCATTTCGAGCGCCCACATTTCGCCATCCATGCCACGCAGAACTTGAGTGCACCCTCGCTCGCAACCCTCCAACCCTCGTCCTGGCCTTTTCCCCCGGTCCCCTGCTCGCCTGCTTCCCCCCTGCCCCCTGTCCCCCTGCTCCGTTTCCACACGCTAGCACCTGCTTAGCCCTAGTGCGATCCACCGACCTCACTGCTCTTTCGGGCAGTTCCAGTCTGAGATTCGCCGCCGCCGCCCACTGCGACTGGGCCACTGGACTGGCTGGTCCCGCACTGTGGTTCGCTCTTCGTCTTTGAGCGTGGCCCACAGGCCCAGAAGCGCCCATTGCCTTTCGACTCTCGTTCCCGCCAAAACCTTCAGCAACTCTCTTGCACCTCCCCCCCTCCAAGGCCGCAGACAGTGGGATACTCGATTGTTCGTCGTCGGGTCCGGAGAACAGAGAGCGCGAGCCTCCAGCAACCCCAGGAAATCAGCAATTGCGTCCTCGTAGCATGCAATCGTCGGCCTCGGTCTCGGTTTCCCTCTCGTCTCTCCCTCCTCTTCAGTAGCTTTCGCTCCCCGCCCCTCCGCCGAATCCGCCCGCCTGTGCCCTGCTCCTCCTCCCCCCGCCAGAGGCTCGCCCAAACCCACCGTTCGCCACTCGTCGCCCTCTCGCCTCCCCGCCGCCATCCTTCCTCGCAGCGGGCCCTCGATCCGATCGCTGAGTCGTCGTTTTTAGTCGGATCATGACCATCCTGAGCGACGCTGGAATCAAGTTCGAGCACACCGCCGCCATGTCTAACTCTCCCATTTCCCCGTCGGCGGCTGCCGACCCAGCGCCCGTGGGCGACGAAGCCGGTACGCTCCTTGGCCCAACGTCTCGGGCCTCCCCTCTCCAAGCCCTTCTTTCTCGGCCAATCCTCGTGAATTAGACTGACCAGAGACGCCTCTCGGCTCCAGCCTCGACGATTACCGTCAACACCAAGGCACCCGCGAACAACTTCCCGCCGCCCAAGACCGACAAGCCCCGGCCTCACGTCTGTGCGACCTGTCAGCGGTCGTTCGCCCGCCTCGAGCACTTGAAACGCCATGAGCGCTCGCACACGAAGGAGAAGCCCTTCGAGTGCCCAGAGTGCACCAGGTGCTTCGCTCGGCGAGACTTGCTCCTGCGACACCAGCAGAAGCTGCACCAGACCACCACTCCGTCCTCCCGCCCGCGCAATCGGCGCGAGAGCGCCAGCGGAGCCACTCCTGGCGCTGGCCGGGTGCGGAAGAACAGCGTCGCAGGCCCCGTCGCCGCCGCTGCCGCCGCAAACGCAACTGCGGCGGCGATGCGGCCGAGGGCAAACACCATTAGCCACATCGATGGTGCCTCACTTTCGATGCTCACGTCGGCGAACCCACAGGTGGCGAGGATGCCCGCGCACAGCCGGCACCCCAGCCTGGTCGGGCTGCCCATGCACAACATGGACCACCACTTCGCCGGCATGGCGGCCGCCATGGGCCACCGCGGCATGGCCCACGGCCTCCCCAAGCTAGAGACGCACGGCATCAACAACATGGACTTCTCCAGCGGTCTGCGGACTGCGCCGCCCATGGCCCTCTTCAACCCCGAGTTTGACTTCGAGGGGCTCCTGTTTGGGCCGTCGACGGGCTCCACCATCAACCCCAACGCCCTCCACTACAACGACTCGCCGCAGTCCATGGCCATTGATCCCATGTCGCCCTTTCCTCATCACGGCCTCGCCGACACGACGGGCGCCGGGCACGTCGACGACGGCTTTGACTGGCTGACGGGTTTCGACCACCAGATGTCGTTCAACAATGCTGGTCCCAACGAGAACGCTGTCGACGGCTCTTCGCCTTCGGCCATCAGCACCACCAGCCAGAGCGGGATCAGCGACGTCATGCTAGATGGGTCCAACCACCACCCCACAACATCGGTCGGGACGAGCACCATGTGGGCACCGGGCCTCATGGGCCCCCCTCAGATGACGAATCCATTCTCCCTCGACATGGGCAGCTCGGTCTTTCCAGACCTCCTCAACGGCGCTCCCGTGTCGCCGCAGCCGCCCGCCGCGAAGAACATGGGCGACGCCTATTTCTCGACGCCCCCACCCTCGCTGAGCTCGCTCAGCCCGTCGGTTATCTCTGGGTTGAACAGCCAGAACCTGAGCCAAGCGCTCCACTTCGGTACCGGTCCCGAGACGCCGTCCTCGCTGAATGGTAGTAATCATGGCACCTTACCCGTATCGACAATCACTGATTCAACAAGAAATGCCATCCTAGGTGCACTCTCGGCCTCCCCGGCTTCCCAATTTGGTGGACGACGGTATTCGTTTGCGAGCTCGAGCTCGCCGTTGTCCCCTCACGCGCAGATCCCCAACAGCAACGCCGAACAGAACATCAACCTCCCGAACACGCACGATCTCCAGCGATACGTCTCAGCTTACCTCCGATATGTCCAGCCCCATCTTCCGTTTCTCCATGTTCCCACCCTCTCGTTCGAAATCCCGAAGTCCGCGAACGGACGGGGCGCGTCCGCCGGGAGCGGCTGCTTGCTGCTCTCGATGGCCGCCATCGGAGCCCTATACGAGCTGGAGCACCACACGTCGCGGGAGCTGTTCAGTTTAGCGAAGCGCATGATCCAATTATACCTCGATGAGCGGAGGAAGGCCAATGTAAGGAAAGCTGACTTTAGACGACCATCGATGCCGGGGCTGGACCACGCCTCGCAGCAGGATTCCTCAGTCGAGACGCCTGTCTGGCTGGTGCAGGCGATGCTTCTCAATGTGGTTTATGGCCACAACTGCGGGGACAAGCGGTCGGGCGAGATCGCTTCGACCCACGCGGCTGCTCTAGTGAGTTTGGCGCAAGGGGCGGAGCTGTTGCGGCCGGTGCGCATGGAGGGCTCAAAAGACGGTGATGTGGGTATGATTGACGGCGATGGCACGTGGACCAGCGAGGCGGACGAGCATGCCGAGTGGCTCAGATGGAAGGCGATGGAGGAGCGTAAGCGGACGCTCTATGTCGTCTTTATCCTATCTAGTCTCTTGGTACTGGCTTACAACCACACCCCAGCGCTGACGAACTCGGAGATCCACCTGGATCTGCCGTGCGATGAGGAGTTCTTTGCCGCTGAGAGCAGCGCGACTTTCAACGTCAAGGGCGGCGTGGCGGGCGCCAACCACAACAGGATGAGCTTCCGCGAGACCCTCGGGAAGCTGCTCAGCTCCAATGCGAACCAGCACCAGCTCGCATTCAACAGCCACCACGGCATCCGGTCCGCAGCCAATTTGGAGGATCTGCCCAAGAGCGACTTGAAGCCAAGCACGTTTGGCAGCCTGGTTCTGATCAATGCTTTGCACAACTACATTTGGGAAACCCGCCAACGGCACCACAACAAGATCTGGACTAACGAGGAGACGGAGAAGATGCACCGGCACATCGAGCCTGCTCTCCGGGCATGGCAAGCAGCGTGGGCAAGCAACCCCCATCACAGTCCGGAGCGTCCAAACCCCTTCGGGAAAGGCCCTCTCTCGGCCGATGCCATCCCGCTCCTCGATCTGGCTTATGTCCGACTCTTCGTCAATTTGTCCCGGACCAAGGAGAAGTTCTGGCAGCGGGACTGGGACGGTCTGGCCGAGGAGCTCGCTCGAGGCAGCGAGGTGGTGCAGCACGCCGAGCAATCGCCAGAGTCGAACGCCGATTCCGCCGGCACGGATCCCTCCGATGGCTCAGGAAACAGCTCTGTCTTCATGGACTCCCCGGCCACACAATCCTCCTCCTCCCCGGATGCCAATGCTGCCAAGTTTGCTGCCTCGGGTACCATCAATCCTGCGCTGACCCAGCAGCATCCCGGACACTCCCAGAACCAGTCGTCCTCCAGTCGGGCCACCTCCAGGCGCGAGAAGCATCTACGCAAGGCCGCCTTCTTTGCCGCGGATTCCCTGTCCATGTCTGACAAGCTCGGAGTGACGTTCGCAGACCTCACGAGCAGGGAATTGCCGCTGCAGTCCGCTATGTGTGCCTTTGATAGCGCCCAAGTGCTTGCCGAATGGGTCGCCACCCTCCAGGACCGTGTTGGCCGCTACCTTGGAATCCTGGGACAAGACGAGGTGGACCTGAGTCAAGTACCTGCCATCATGCTGCTCGAGGAGGAAGACGTCAAGCTCTTGGGCAAGGTGCAGGAGGTCCTCGCTGGCGCCGAGATCAAGATGAACATCGACATGTCGGCTGACAATGGTGTTTCCGGCCTAAGCGGTCCCCTAGTCAATATTGGCATAGATGGGCGCCTCCCAGGGGACGACCACAACGGATACGCAGCTAAAATTCTTAGGGTCACGGCTTACATGCTAGATAAAGCCGCCGTGTGGCCTGGTGAGTGGCTATCTCGATGCCGCTGGTTCCCATGCAATCCAAGAAAGCTAACATGTTTGCGCCTAGTGACCAAGCTGATGGCTCGCTGTCTGGAATCCCACACTAGCCACATGAGGGCCCGCGCTGAGAAGTCGGTTCTTGCGCCTGAATAAACGTTGTGCCCTGGATTAAATCTAGCCTGGACCGTCCCTTTGGCCCTGGAGCTCCCCTGGCTCTATCCTATTCCTGTCCGCTGCTCTCGGGCTGTCTTGCCCTGTTTCCGGATGCTGCCTGGTCTCTCTCAACATGACTTTGATACCCAATCACCCGCCTCTGCTCCCGGCACCATCGCTCACTTGTCGCTGCCCGGTCAACTGTACAAACGATACGCTCTGAAATGACCACAACACGACCTAGTTCTGTCCATACATTCGGGGGAGGCCAACTTCTATTTATTTTTGTTACTGTCTGGCTCAGATGGCGTTTTCACCGGGCACGAACGACACCAAGCCCGGTCGGGATCTTTGCCGTTCGCCTTTTTTTTTTTATATTTGACGATTAGCCGCCGCCACCACCATTTTACCTCTTTCTACGCCGCCGTGAAGCTCTAGGGCCTCGGCTTTGTGATTCATGGACTTCCTCAGCTGTCCATCGATTCTACCGAGGATCACACTCGCTTGATCGATTACGTCCCGACCTCGTTCTGACCTACTTACCAGCGCTTTAAACGCCAAATGACGAGGGTCAAGCAGGAGAGGGATATTCAGGACACATTTCGATTCTTCGGGGTGTTGGTGAAAGCAACGTCATGATTTAACGAACAAACCACTCTCGGGGAGCAACGCCTAGGGTTTCTTTCCTTTTTTTCCATATCTCCGTAACCATTGTCGTGGAAGCGTATGTCCCGGGGAGTTCTTTAAGGGCGTTGCCTGCGCTGCTAGGCGGTTTGCCTGGCTGCTGAAAGGCGCTGTTACGTACCGCAGAAGCCCGATTCTCGCGCCATTCGAGTGCTTATCCGCCCTCGGGCGTGCGCCGGATGCTACACCAATATGGGATGAGTTGGTGGGAGGGAGGGATGAAATGAGAGGAAACAATGATGAGCGACGCTGTCTACGGCTCTTTTTACATGGGGTCTTGGCGAGGAAAGAGCAAAAAAAAGTGCGTGGCACCTTTGGGGGTAGGCGTAGGTGCGACGGCGCTACAAGAGCGGCGTCTTTATAAACACGCGTGTACGTATGATGAGCCAAGAGTCAACGCTGTGGTTGTGGTTGGGAGGAGTTTGGAAACCACACAAAAAGGGAGGTTCGGTAAACGTCTCCCAGCGATTATAAGGATGCACTTGAACATTTCTGTTGTTCACAGCCCTCTCCTGCTTTCTGCTCGTTTGGTGTCTACGCACGACATCCGATGCTCTTGACGTTTGCAGTGGTCCGTCCTCAGGTCGATTTGTGCTTTGCTCTAAAAGCGGCTTGGTCTGCGGGATGTATGGAGGCACCTAATCTCGCTAATTGCCCATAAACCTTACCCATGGCATAAGAAGCAACCTTGACATGAATCTATTGAATGGATGTATCTGATTTCGACCCTAACACACTCTGGGTAGTAAGCACTGCATACGCTAGCAACACTAAATTGTCCAAGATGGCCGGCTCTAAGCATCATGCTTGGAGCTTGGTCTTGGCACTTAGCATCTCGGACATTGAATATCGGCACCGCTCCCGGCTCCGGTATCACGGCGTTGCATTTCGTCAAGAAGAATGGCCGAGTTGTGCCTTGATTTGCCGCCACTCGTGAAAGAAGGAGCGACTATCTGAGCAAGGTAGCTTATCTGCCCGCCGGTTAGGCTATCCATCAGACCACCAGTCCCCCCAAAGGGCCTCGCTGCGCCGTAGACTAATGGAAACCGAGCCCCGGATGCGATGGGCCGTTCCAGGAATACAATCCATTGGCGTGCCGTGGACAGGGGCGACAGCCATGCGAACCCTTTCTCCCTGCTCTCACTCTGAGCGGCGCAGGCCCACCAAGGACAAATCAGCGCGCAGGCGCGAGGCTGACAACCACGGGTACAGCTGCCACAGTCAGGGCCTCAAGATATGGGGGAGAGATCGGCATGTTACCCTCCCCGCGCGGACCCTGTACTGTTCGAAACAGTAGCGCGGGCATGTTATTTGCCCTGCTATAGTAATCAAACGGCAGCAATGCCACGTGAAAAACTGGCGGCTGTGGCTCAAGGAAGAGGCATATCAGCGCCTATGTCCCTTGCCCAAAAGCCTTCGTGGTGTCGAGCGCCCCGAAGGCAGGTCAAGCCCAAGGTTTCCGGGATCCATAACGGTGCAATATATTTTTCACGCATGCGACCGGTTGACAGGCCTGTTAGTCGGCCCACCCTGGATCTTTAAAGCTGCATGGCCCATGATGACATGCTTGTCACTATGAGGTGGGTAAGAGGCACACTTACCCACAGGGCCGGTGGTGTGTCTGCAGTGGGCACAGCGGCTGGCGGAACTTGTTCGCCTGCAGTATACCTGCCCGGTCAGGGTGTGTGACACTGGCAAACGGGGAAGGTTCCGACCATTTGCCTCCAGTTACAGTGCATAAGGTATTATTAGGGAGTGAGCATGCACGTTGAGCAAGCAAGTCCTGGGTTGACTGGGAGGCAGGAACCGCTTGAGAGGCACAGCGTTTGGGGGCAGCCAACAGCCTGCATCGCTACCACCCTACAGCGTCGATAGTAGATAATATTGCCCTCAAAGTCGCAAGAGCGGTCAAAGACTTTTGGCTCCTTGCAACCCATTGCCGGCAGTCGGCCGGATGGTCATCTCCTGGTTTGTAAGACTTTCCTATATAGATCCTGTGGTTGCGATAATGGCCAAGATGGCGGCCATCTATTTGTGAGCATTGCATGTAGAGCCCGGCGACGTTATTCCTTTCGCGTGTAAGGTGGTGCCCTGGTCTGCAATGTGGTCGTCGTGCCTTCCATCCATTGGCTCGATCCTCCTGGTCACCGCAGTTGGGGTGCTCTGCGCTGACACTTCCGGAGAGGACTTGACAGCCGAGAGCCCGTGGCTTGGCTGGGGAGCCAACTCCTTCAACAACCGGTGGGCATCGACAAACCGGCATATCTCCTCAGCCAGCATCGGATCCCTTGCCACGCATTGCCAAGTTGCCTTTCCCGGTGGCCTCAGCGCTACGGCGTCCGTCGTTGGGACGACAGCGTATTTTCCCACCTGGAATGGCTCCTACTATGCCTTCGACTACACGAAGTGCGCCGTGAAATGGATGATAAATGTTACCCAGGTCATCCACGACTTTGGCCCGGTGACGGACCAGCAGGCTATCGTCATGATCCAAGCATCGCGTACAAGTGCTCAGATCGACGAGGTAAACAGGATCCTGTACTTTGGGACGCAGACGCACGCGCTCATCGTGGCGGCTGACCTGAACACGGGCGCGGTGTTGGGCTTCAAGCAGCTCCACACGCATCCTCTGGCCATCCTGACCCTGAGCGGCACGCTCCATGGCGGCGTCTTGTACACCGGGGTGTGCAGCGCCTCGGAGAATGTTGGTTTGCTCCCTCCCGGGAGTTTCAGCTTCCCGCCTTTCACGGGAACCGCTGTGGCGGTGCGGTTCGCGCGCAGAGGCAACGGTGGTACTTTTGCCGTGGTCTGGGAAGTCCCCACGCTGCCCCCTGATGATCCCACCGAGACCGGGAACTGGTCCGGCGTCGGGATCTGGGGCAGTAGCCCGCCGATCGACGTTGCCAGGAACCAGGTCTTCTTCGCTACGGGGAACATCTACCGGTCGCCGGATGTTTACAAACCATGCGCGAATTCGATGGGAAACGAGACCTGGGGATATGGGGCATGCTTTCCTGATCGCGTATGGGAGGAGGCCGTGCTGGCGGTGGACTTACATAGCGGAGTGGTCAACTGGGTGCGAAAGCTGAACTATCTTCTCGTGCGATCCATGGCGTGCGGGAACAGCAGCCAGGGCGTATCCATAACTTCTTCTGGAGGCATCATCGGGGCTGGGCCTCCAGTAGTGTCCCGGCGCGAAATCCAGCTGTGCCGGGAATCGCCGTGGTGGGATGTGGATTTCGGCATGGCTCCCGTCTTCACGCCGCGAGGCGGTGCCAACGGCCGTGACATACTCACGATCGGCCAGAAGAACGGATTTCTCTACACACTAGACCCAGGTACGGGGGATGTTCTGCTCGCCACGATGGTCGGGCCCGGCTCCGCCGGCGGCGGCATCAGCTGGGGCATCGCCACCGACGACCGAAGGGCGTACTTCACTGAGATCAACCTGGACAGACTAGCCTGGCAGCCACAGCCAGCGAACGACACGACCATCTCCAACGCTGCCTTTGGAGCTGCGGACCTGCGGACGGGAGAAGTCCTGTGGGAGACGCCGGTGCCCAAGAACCAGAGCTCCAACATGAGCCCTACCGTCGTGGGCGACTTGGTATTCACGGGACGAGCCAACCGGACGGTGGGGGCGGTGGACCCCGGCAGCCTTGTGGTGCTGAAGAAGACGACCGGGGAGATCCTGGTGGATATGAAGTTGGATAACTTCTTCCAAGGAGGCATTGCGGTCCAACGGAACTATGTCATGTTCGGCACCGGCTATCGGAACACTGGGCCTGGCTCGCTCTATGTGCTCACTGTTGGATGAGCGAGATAGGGTGTATTGAGGTCCAGGCCCTTCGAGTTAGGTGTTTGGTAATACTGATAAAGCCCGTGAAAGACAGGGTGTATTTTCTAACGGTTATTCTCCAGCAAGTGAAGTAGTGGCCATTATTTCTATTAATTTTCGGTGCACCGTGTCCATATGCTTTTAGCGCGATTGCTAGTGAGACATGTCTTCTTGCGGTCCTCCTCAGCTGCCAATGGACACGGCTACGCAATGATTAGTATCGAAATGAGTATGGCCGCGACAGGTTTCTTACCCTCGGTGTCTCTCTGAGACTCTGGTGCGGTGGCTGATACCACGCCCCAGCCCAACAATGAAGCCCCGGTCTTGGTCCCTTATATCGAGATGCCCTCCGTCAGGGAGTGAGAGGATGCTGAAGCTCGGCGAGCAACGATGCGAAGAGGTTGGTGGGGTTGCGCCTCGATAGGCGGCCGTACTGAGCTGTGCCTTCTTCAGAAGCCAATTATACGTGGCCAAAAGACATACCAGAGTCTATGGTAACCAGGTCTAGACTTAGGTAGGTAGAATGGATTAGCCTGATCTAGCTACCTAGCTCATTTCGGTAATATGAAGGAAGGCTGAATTTGTTCGCAGATTCACTGCGGTGTAGTACCTGGGTGAGGCACTGCAGAAGGATGACGACGGGTGGGCTTTTTTGTACGAGAAACATCTGGCCTACTCGATGACAAATTAGAAGTTTTTGCTTTCGAACTAGGTTCGGTATCATTGATTAAGGTCCAGTGAGGCGGTAGGCATGATTCACTACCCACACACCTATAAAATAGCTCTATAAAATAGCTAGCATAGCCGATAGTTGCTGGTGTCTTTTCTCTTTGCCCCTAAGCACCAACTATTACCTGTCTCTGCCACCAGCGCGTTTGGCAGCCTAGCAGTAATTACCTCAGTTTGGCTAGAACATGGGAAATCGGTCTAAGGGGTGGGATTGTGGTTGTTTATTATTAATGTTGAATTTGGTTGCTGTAAGAATGCTTGTCCCTCCACGGAAAAGATGGATCTGATGGTAGGTTTGCGGAGGCTTTGTGGTGGTGAAAGCCTTCAGCTTAGCAGAGCTCCAAGCTATGGCGGGTTCTCTCAGCGATCTTATCTTATCTGATGGTTACAGTACCACGGCTAACGGCCCCCCCAATCCCAGGCAACTTTTAAGGTAAAATAACTATCCATACCATGCCATGCAGAATTCAGCCCCAAAACTCTGTACTTTACTTACGGGTCACTTTTTTATATATATAAAAAAGTGAAGATAGCAAGGATAAATCTTTCTTCTGCAAAGAGTTCGTTGTCCGGACACCGTCTATAATTTAAACTCCAGTATTGTCACGTGGTATCCGCAGAGCAGGCACGGCCCGGAAATTTACCCCTCACATACCGAGATCGGGATCCAGGGACTTTGCCGGAACCTCAAATGGATCATTGGCCAATCAGGGGCTCCCTATTTAGCTATCTCTCCTACCCCACAGGAAATTTTCTTGACGCAGATGCGCGCCGGCTTTCGCAGACAACACCAAAATTCTACGCGCGCCGTCCACCAAGCACGCCTCCCTGCCGGTCCAGAACTGGCCGCTCCAGCATAGTCCACACCTATCTGTTCCCAGCCATAGCTCTCCATCATGACTGCACTTGTGAGTTGCTCTGCCGTCAATTGTTTCGCTCCTGCCTTTCTTCCTGAGAAAAACAGAGCTCTCCCTCTTCCCTCCCCCCTTCCTTTCCGCAGAGAATCCTGACTCACACGGGAACATCTCCAGCGGAGAGCTATTGCTCTCAACACCGGCACGCGATTACGACCTCGAACCTTTATCGCCCGCCCTCGACCTCTTCCTGCCGCCGCCGTGTCCCATTGCCGCGCATATATTTCCACCGGCCCCGACGGCAATATGCCTTCCACTCCCAGCTTGAAAGCACGCCCAATGCAGCAGATGCTGCAGCCCTCCGCTCCTCTCAGCCGCCCCCCGCCCCGGCCATCCCCCAGACCCTCACCGAAAAGATTGTCCAGCGATATGCCACGGGCCTCCCCTCCGGCAAGAAGGTCAAGGCCGGCGACTATGTCACTCTTGCGCCGCACCGTATCATGACCCACGACAACAGCTGGCCTGTCGCTTTAAAATTTATGCAAATTGGCGCTTCCAAGATCCATGACAACAGCCAGGTCATTATGGTAAGTCTATAAGTATTCCAACCGCCATTCGCCAGGGGGGCATCGACAGGCTAATCTTGCAAGACTCTTGATCACGATGTACAAAACGAAACACCTGCCAATCTCAAAAAGTACAGACAAGTGGAGGAGTTTGCTGGCCAGCATGGTATTCAGTTGTAAGTGTTTTTTCGCCGATGGGTTCTTCCCCTTTGTATAGGTCTCATGAATCCTACCCCCGCAAGACACACTCCCAACCAAAACAACTTCAAGCATTCACTGACTGGGGAACCTATAGCTACCCAGCCAAAAGAGGGATAGGTACATGAAAAATCACCAGCAAACAAGGCACTGAAGGACGGTAAGGTTGCTAACTGTCAGTAGGCCATCAAATTATGGTTGAAGAAGGTAGTATATCGCCAGCGCTCACGATCGACGGGCGGCATATTAACACTCGAACAGGACACGCCTGGCCAACAACTCTCACCGTCGCGAGCGACTCCCATTCAAATATGTACGGGGGTATTGGCTGCCTTAACCCATGGGGATATTTCTAATTGCAAAGCACTAATCCAATCTCTAGGGAACCCCGGTTGTAAGAACCGACGCCGCTAGCATATGGAGCACATCTAAGACTTGGTGGCAGCAAGTACTTCCCCAGCCCTCTTTCCTCTGCTCCACACATCGCAGGAGCAGATTCTGCCCCAAAATATATCTGGAGATGTTGCTCCTTGGACACTAGTCACGAATCCGTGAAGCACTCTTGAAGCGGCCGTTGCTAATAGAGGATGTGCTAGAATACCCCCAATTGCTAAGATCAACTTCATGGGGACCCTCCCCCGCGGTGTCACGGGCAAAGACGTCATCATATCTTTGTGTGGTATGCTGAACCAGGACGAGGTTTTGAACCATGCCCTCGAATTCACAGGCTCCGAAGAGACTTTAGCAAGCATCCCTATCGATGATCGCTTGACGATTGCCAACATGACTACCGAGTGGGGTGCATTGAGTGGTAGGCTGAAAGGCGAAAGGAAACAGAGAGGTAAGCGCTAACATGTGATATAGGGCTATTCCCTGTTGATGAGAAACTCATCTCCTGGTATCGCGCCAAGGCCACTCCCGCGGCCATGTTCGACAGCCCTCTCAAGGAACGCATCAACCATGAGCGTATCGACGAGCTTGCCGAAAACAAGCTAGTTGCTGACCCCGGCGCTTCTTACGCCAAGGAGTTTTACTTGTAAGTTTTCTTTCGCCGCTTATTTGTTCCCCTTGAGATATGTCTGATGAGCACTGCCACGGAGACGATCCGAAAGAAATACACTCCAATTCAAGACAGTTGTTAACTATATTCCCGTAGAAACCTATCTACACTTTCCCCAATTGTTGCTGGGCCTAACTCGGTGAAAATTGTCACCCCTCTCGAGACTCTTGAAGCTCAGGATATTCCTGTAGATAAGGCCTATCTCGTTTCCTGTACCAACGCTCGGAGCTCAGATTTCGCTGCTGCCGCTGAGGTCTTTCGCGAGGCGGCCAAGAATGGCCAGCCCGCCAAAATTGCTCCTGGTGTCAAACTTTACATTGCTGCGGCCTCTATTCCCGAGCAGGAGCTTGCCGAGGCGGCGGGAGACTGGCAGATCTTAGTTGACGCTGGAGCCCAAGTCCTACCCCCTGGGTGCGGCCCTTGCATTGGTCTCGTTAGTTTTAACTTCCTAAGCTTTGAAAGTAGCAAATGGCTGACCAAGCATGTCCTAGGGTACTGGCCTCCTTGAAGACGGCGAGGTCGGTATAAGTGCGTCCAACCGGAACTTCAAGGGCCGCATGGGATCTACTGCGGCAAGAGCCTACCTAGCCAGCCCAGAAGTCGTCGCAGCCAGCGCTCTTAAAGGTAAGATCGCTGGTCCTGGTTGGCACCAGAAGCCTGAGGGTGCCAAGGTTATTATTGGCGAGGGTAGTGGTGATTATGTCGTTGATAAGGCTCGGTCTGTGGAGGATGCTCTCGACAAGCTTCTTGGCCAGGTCGATAGCATGATCGCCACTGCCGAGGGCGCCGGCGAGGATGCTGCAGAGCAGTCACCTAGCCCCCCCACCGCTAAAGATGAAACTCTCACCGACATTCTCCCTGGCTTTCCCGAGATGATTGAGGGTGAGATTGTCTTCTGCGACGGGGATAATATCAACACTGATGGCATCTATCCGTAAGTTCTAGTCCTGAGACATTACATGCAATTCCCCAAAACTTGTAGGAACTGTCATAATTAACCAAGTATGTTGCAGGGGCAAGTACACCTACCAGGATAACGTTTCTAGAGAAAAAATGTCGGAGATATGCATGGAGAACTACGATCCCAAGTTCCGCATGACCGCCAAGGCTGGTGACATCCTGGTAGCAGGCTTCAACTTTGGCTGTGTAAGATCTATCTCTCGTGATCTTATTGTCGGGAACCATCTCTAACCTGACCCAGGGATCCTCAAGAGAACAGGCTGCAACTGCCATCTTAGCAAAACAGATTCCTCTCGTCGCTGCCGGCAGTTTCGGTAACATCTTCAGCCGCAACAGCATTAACAATGCCCTCCTCGGTGTCGAACTGCCCGCACTCGTACATCGTCTCCGCGAAGCGTATAAGGACGAAGCTGAGAAAGTCCTGACCCGCCGCACCGGCTGGAAGTTGCTCTGGGATATTCGCCGTTCCAAGGTTGTCATTACCGAGAAGGATGGCTCCTCGTGGGAGCAGAAAGTCGGCGAGATGCCCCCCAACGTGCAAGAAATCATCGCTTGCGGTGGACTTGAGGGCTGGGTCAAGACTAAGATCGCACCCGAAAAGTGAGGTCAAGCCCCTCGAGAATTAGATGGCTCCTTTTGGGTGTTCCTGGCATTGTCGTTTGGTTACTACCACTGGCGTTCCTTTTTTCCTTTTAAAAAGGGTATGGGCTGTTTCCCTATCTTAAAAACAGGGATTTATATTTTAAAGGCCTCGCGATAGCCGATAGGCCGCAGTTGGATGGCTATGTATTCAGACATTCATGGGTAATTACTCACAAAGATCAACCTCACCCACCCCAGCGTAGCTCGCTGGAGGGTGTGAAGCGGCCGTGCTATTCTCACAGCATCCATCTCGTACCGTGCCTCGCTACAGAGAAGAGCCGCGAGCCGATCTCTAGACATCGCATGATGTCAAGTTCTAGCTTGGCTAGGTCCAACCAAGACGCATCATAGATCTAGCAGACCCGCTCGACGTAGAGACTGTACTGCGCTTCTTGCGCTGGCAAGACCTGTACTTTAAGTAAACCTTGACTCTCTCGTATCCTGTTTATTAGGACTTTCTACGCTGAATACAGACTTTGTAAAAGTAGCGGGGGTTCTTGAAAATAAGACCTTATGGGTATGGTGTAAAATTGCTGTTTTAATTCTGGACCACGTATAGGCAAGAGGGAACCAGGGCTCTGGCTAAGGTAACCATTCTTCTACCTATAGAACCGGAACACATAAAACTCTCGTAGATTATTGCACACATCGACCCATGCATTCCTCTCATGCAATTTTGTTGTAAGGTAATCAAGAACTGAATGCCGTCTCAGACCTATGCAGGTAAAGTAAAGTGATGCTCAGGAGCCGCTATGCGCATCCCAACTCCAACCCAGACCTTCCCATCTGCCCTCATTTTCGTCCATGTCCTCGTCGTCCTCACCATCATCATCGCTCTCGTCTCCGTCCTCGGTATCATCCCGCCCAGCCACGCGGCATAACGGGCCATTCTGCGATCCAGGGTACCCATCTGCAGTTCTGACTCCCCAAGCTTCACTACCGACGGTGGTTGGCGCCCAGAAGACACCCCAGGGATCCCACTTGCGCTTAATCTCGAGTAGACGGCCATACTTGTCTCCGTAAAAGCTCTGCTGCCAGTTCGGCTCGCCCGGGTCCCCTTCGTTCATGTAGGCTCCGGCACCGGGCGAGACCTTCCGCCATCGGTCAAGGTACCGCTGTACCTTCGCATCCCTTGCCTTCGCCTCAGCGGTGCTCAATCCAATGGGCTGCGTTTCCATCAGGGAGGCATGCATTGCGGCGACCCTCCAGGCAGGGTTGACGCCACTGTCGCGGCCCGGCCAGCCGGCAATCTTGTCGGTCGGTCCGTACTGCATGTGGTGGAGGGTGTAACCCGCTTCGATGCTCGCACGTATCGCGCTGAACGTCTCATTCCATAGCCTGTCGTCTGCCCAATTCTTGCGTGGAAACAGTCGCGAGCGGTAGCGCGTGTTAACGATGTTGTCGCCACCTGGCCCTCGCCGCGAACCTGAGTAGGGAAACGAGCCGCGAATGGCTGGGTTCGTCAGGTTAAGTCCGATGCGGTTGAGCTTGTCGTACAGAGGTTTCATGACTGAGGTGATTTCCGCTGCCGACTTGCCTGCGAAGGTGGCCGACGACGAAAAGGAGAAACTGTTATTTCCAAGCGGGTAGATGAAGCCGTAAGTGTAGCCTCCGTTGTTGATCACCTCAAGTCCGTGCCGGAAATAGATGCTTACCGCAGACCAAAACAGGCTACTACTGTGGAGCGCGGTGGAGGAAATCGGCCGTGGTATTGAGAAGTTGGTCATCGGAAACGTCCAGTTCCCCGTCCAGTTGCCGGTAAAGTTTCCAGGGAGAGTCAAGTTTCCAGGCACTGGGAAGGGGGGAAGGCCAGGCGTTGGGTTGGTGTTGAGTGACAATGAGAAAGAAGAGGATATCATGTTGATGGGAGGATACGCTTTGACGACCACGGATGTGACAACACCGTAAGTTCCTGGCGAAGGATTAGTTTCTTCATCAACTGGAGAATCTGCGTGGTGGGTATTATGTTTACCTGCACCGCCACCGCGAAGGGCGTAGAACAGGTCCTGGTTCGTGAGCGGATCGGCTTCAATGAGTTTCCCGCTTGCAGTCACCACGTTGATCGATAGAGCCTGGTCTGACCCTAGTCCGTAGGTAGATGCCAGTGTCCCGTGGCCTCCCGATCCGAACCATCCACCATTCGCCCCAACCGTGGATCCACCAGGAGCGACCACTGAGATGTTGTACTCAGCCATGTGATTGAATAGCTCCCAGCCCTCAAGGCCGGACCCGAAACGAACTGCCATCCCCGTGTATTCTCCGACCGAGTAGCTGGGCATGAACTCGAAAGCTTTGATGTTGTGAGTCCAGATACTCAATGCTCCGGCTCCCACTGACCTCCCGCCAAAATCATGGCCCGTATTCCTGAGATATGTTAGAAAATCTCCTTCGTTTGATCATACGGGGGTTATGCGGCCCACTTAATAACCAAGCGTAGCTTCTTGTTGCGTGCAAAGTTAACCGCCGCCTGTACATGCTTGGCTGTGGTGGCATTGACGACGTATACTGGGAAGCCCCCCTGGGTACAGTTCCCTACTGGATTTAGGCTTGCCATGCAGGTTTCGCCTTGGGTCCATGGTGTCAAGGATGTCAAGGGGTCGTCCAAATAGAAGTGAGTTCTTCCAGCGACTCGTAGTAGGTAGTTGCAGGTCGCAGCGTTATAATGTGGCCCCGTGTAGCAGACAGACGACACAGGAATAGGCTTTAGAAGGGCACCCCCGAGTGTAGTATTCAAGCCCTGCCATTCGTCCTCTGCCGGCCAGTCCGCGGTTCCAGGAAACGCACGGCACTCTGCGGACTCCGTCTGATCCTGGGCTGTTGCAGCACTCTCATCGCCAAAGCTGACGGCCGAGAAGTTCCTCACATCATTGGCTGTGAGCTGGATATTCTCAAACGGAAATAAGAGTGCCCAGACAGCTTCAGTGAAGATGGAGGCTCCAACAAGCTGCAGGATCCCGAAGTGCATCTTGATCGGCCCGAGGTACTAGAAAGCCGCACGGAGTCCACACAATCCATGCAAGGCGGCTGCATCGAGTCGTCCATTTCCATAGCATATAAGTATCGCCGAAGAGAGCGGTTACTCGATGCTGCACGGTGGTCTCTGGCTAAAATGAACGGAACCGGCAGCCCCTTAAAGTAGTACCCCGGATTCTGTTTACTAACCAGGGGGCGGCTAAATGATAGTGGGCCGACCCGACGCCGTGTGGGCGGCACACTGCTGCGTGATAAATATCCACGAGCTGCATTTCTTGGACACTGCATGAAGAGAGCTCACGTGGAGTGCCGCCAAGGCCGAGAGATATGAGCGGCCCTAGAGCGAGGCTTTTGCCTATAGTTACCCGGTTGTGGGCATCAGTATCATCAAGGGCCATGCGGGACCTGGATGACGAAGCCCTTCTCTCACTGCTGCCCATCTTAATCAAAGCCGGACGGGTTCGGGCTGGAGGCACGGAAGCGGATGCCGGGCGGGCTAGGAAATGTATCCGATTCTCTCACCGTCATCGGGCTGAGTTCTATTGCACGCTCCGTAGGAGTTCCGCTATCTTGGCTGTACGATCTTAGCCCATACTGCGGCCCTAGGCCAGAGATAGGTTGCCTGAGCTCTTTACTACAACTGCCTATGACATGTGGAGTACCGGTTTGATTGCGCTAGTCCACAATTCCAGTACTTTTTCAAACTACAACTGATTTTATGAAATGGTATTGATACCTATTTCCCTTTTTTGTAGGTTCCCCGCTCGAGTGGTGGCCGATGTTGGGCGAGTATGGCCGACCTCAGCTTCACTCGCCGGTTATCTCCGTGGCCTGGTGACGATGTGCCAGTTGGAGAAAATCGTAGTTCGCAACTTTCATCCAAGGAACGATTCATCTC
The DNA here is from genome assembly GCA_021432635.1 of Thozetella sp. PMI_491. Taxonomy (NCBI): domain Eukaryota; kingdom Fungi; phylum Ascomycota; class Sordariomycetes; order Chaetosphaeriales; family Chaetosphaeriaceae; genus Thozetella; species Thozetella sp. PMI_491. The sequence goes on from MU270019.1 coordinate 1,562,909, forward strand.
AAGTGATATCCTTTCGGCCAAGAAACTTGTTCAAAATGGGCTCTGCAGGCAATTTCAAATCGTTTAGTATCTACACGCCCTCGCCTATCCTTGGCTATGGCTATGATATCCACGAGTTCTGGCGCACCGTCGACGAGGCCAACCCCGCCGCCTTCGTCCTCGATGCCGGCTCGACAGATCCAGGCCCTTACATGCTCGGTACAGGGAAGCAACTGTGTAGCAAGTTGTCCTATCTCCGCGATTTGGAGCCGATCCTAGAGGCCTGCTACACAAAAAGGAGTAAGCTCTTAGTTGGCTCTGCCGGTGGTGCAGGCACCAACCTACAAGTCGACGCGCTGGTCGACATCGTCAAAGAGATCTCCGAGGCTCGCGGGTACTCGTTCAAGATCGCCACCATCAAGTTTGAAGCGGACCGCGCCGCACTACTAAAGGAGGCCAAGGCCGGCGCCATAGTGCCTTGCGGGGCGGCACCCCCGATCAATCCCGATGAGATCACGAATGCCGTGGAAATAGTGGCGCAGATGGGAGCAGAGCCATGGATTAAGGCTCTGAACGATGACCCAGATATCATCATCGCTGGCCGCTCCTACGACCCGGCTCCCTTTGCTGGGTTCTGCATGCACCGGGGAGTTCGGCCGGAGCCTGCCTGGCACATGGGCAAGATCATGGAATGTGGTGGCCTCTGCGCAGTCCCCAAGGGGAGAGGCATGCTCGCAACAATGCACCAAGACAGCTTCGAATTGACTCCTCCTAACCAGTCCGAGCGCTGCACCCCGCTGTCAGTCGCGGCGCACACTTTCTACGAGAAGTCGCGGCCAGACCGACTCCCTGGGCCCGGCGGAGTCCTGCACCTCGACGCGGCCACCTACGAACAACGCCCCGACGGGCGTACGCTGCTGGTCAAGGGCTCCCAGTTCGTCCCGACGCCCACGTACCAAGTCAAGCTGGAGGGGGCGTCGCAGATCGGCTTCCGCAGCATGTTCCTTGGCGGCCTCCGGGACCCCATCCTGATCGAGGGTATCGACGAGTTCATCCAGACGGTGCGGCAGACCACCGAGATGCAGTTTCCTTCCCTCATCGAAGGCACCTCGAAGCTGATCTTCCACCTCTACGGCAAGAACGCCGTCATGGGTGCGCTGGAGACGCACCCTGTGACCACGCACGAGATTGGCATCGTGGGAGAAGCGGTCGCGACGACGCAGGAAGAGGCCGATGCGATCGGTAGCTTTGCTCGTGTGACGGTTCTGCACGCCTCGTACGATGGACAGGTTGCCACGGCCGGCAACTTGGCATCGCCGTTGACCCCGCTAGATACGCCGCTGGGTCCGGTCTTCAACTTTAGTGTCTACCACCTGCTCTCCGTGGACGATCCATGCAGCCTATTCCCCATTGGTTCTGTGCAAGTTGGAAACAGTCAAAATACTTCCGTGGCCACAACCCGGCCAACCTCAGCAGCGGGCCTGAAGAGCAGCGTGAAGCGAGCTAGCAAACGTAAGCACATCAGTGAGAGAAGGTATTCTAGAACTACGATATGCTAATCCGTGACGCCTCCTAGGCTCAAGGCGAACCGCGAACCCTCGGAATATCAGCGAAATTGCCTCGGTGATTAGGTCTAAGAATGCTGGGCCGTTTGAAGTGACCCTCGACATTCTCTTTGATACCGTGGAGGATTTCCAGCGCGTTCGGGACTCCGATGTTCTCAACGCCAGCACAATTAAGGGCTTATACAAGCTCAGCGATAGCGACATAATTACCTTGATGTTTTACGAACCGGCGCTGGGATGGAAATGTACCTTCAAGAGGCCCTGGCCGCAGGGAGGTGTCGGTGAGCTGGATACCTTTGGGGCACAACAACATGCGCCTCTTCTCGGTATCGAACTGTAGCAGAGACAAGGTATTTACATCAAAATCTATATTTAAGCTGTCTACCTCTCAGTGAGTGTGAGTAACGTCCAAGATACCTTACTTGCTGGACGCGTCTCCTGGTTACAGACTTTGCTTACTAGGCACCTGACTGCTAGTAATACTCTAAATTGGAGAAATAAGGTGTGCGGCTTGCTTTCAGGGAAATGTTACAGCCGGCAAATATCATGCTCTAGTAGCTCCATTTTTTCGACAATCGACGTAGGTCTTCTAAGCACGCCGGTGTGCTTAGGTTGCAACAGTGCCTGCTCGGCCTCGGTGCAAGTTTGCTCCTTTAATATTACAAAGGAAACCCCCTGCGGCTGTGGCTACTGTTGATTGCAACATTAGGTGTGGCCCCGAGGGCCAGATCAGCCTCTCTCGACTGGGTAAGCAAGAATCTACAACTGTAGTCCTGTGCCTACTAGGTCGCTGCCTCTATCGCCGCCTCTATCCCCGCCTGGATTTCTGTATGGCCGCCCTGTTCCGCCCACGCCACGGCCGTCATGCCCTGATAGTCCCGTGCTGTGAGATCTGCCTGCTCCGTTTCTATCAGCATCCGCACGATGGCGAGATTTCCGCCCCGGGCCGCCCACATCAGCGGGGTACGGCCCTGTCCCCCCCTCTTGGAGGGCTGGGCCTTCTTAGTCTCCAGTAGCAGCCTCACAATCTCACTGTGCTGCTTGCGGACAGCCCACAAGAGGGGTGTCTGGCCCGCCATATCACTGGTGCTTGGGTCTGCGCCGATATAGAGCAAGTAATTGACCATAGACGTGTTACCGTCGCGCGCTGCCCACCACAGTGGGGCGCGGCCGGCCTCGTCGCGCAGATCCGGGTTGGCATTTAAAGAAGCTGTATCGCCGCCCTCGTCCCGCTGGAGGTTTTGAAGGACCGCAGCCATCTCGATGTGCCCGTTTCGGAGCGCCCACCAATGCGCCGTGCGGCCCATGTCATCCGCGTATCCACCTGGAGCGCTGGCACGGTCATAGAGTAGCTTCACACAGTCGATCATTAGCCCAGCCTGAGCGGCTAGCATCAGGGGAGTCCATCCATGGTTATCCCTTGGGCTGAGAGCACAGCCGTGAGTCACGAGATAGTAGACAACAGAAACATGGTGGCTCCCCGCCGCCCAGTGCAGCGCCGTCTTGCCCTCGTAGTCTGGGCATTCGTGGTTGGCCCCAAATAGCAGCTTGAGGACGTCTTCGTGTCCAGCCCCGGCAGCGTACGAGAAGGGTGTGCGCCCACGGTGGTCCATGCGGTTTAGCTGTACTCGGCCGCTGTCCCTCAGCAGCCTCACAAAGTCTCTCCACCCACTCTCGGCCGCATGCGAGAGCGGTGACCTGCCCTCAGCATCGACGGCGTCGAGGTCAACTTTGCCCGTATCGGACAGCATGCGGATCTCGTCGAGATGGCCCGTCTTGGCTGCATACCAGAGCGGCGTACGTCCCCACTGGTCAGGCAGGTCGGGATTTGCCCCACCGTCTAGGAGGGCCGCGATCAGAGATAAAAACCCTTGTTCAGCGCAGTGCGAGAGCGCCGTCCGCATGTCGCCGTCCTGTCCGTCTACGACGGCGCCCAAGCGCAGCAGCGCCACCACTACCTCATCCCACCCGTTACGCGCAGATAATGGCAAGGCTGCCTCATAGTCGGTGGCGAGCAGCCTCGGATCTACTATGCAGATCAGGTAGAGTGTCGCGGTCTTCTCCTGGTTCGCCACCAGCTTGACGAGGTCCGTGACTTGGGGTATATTTTCGGGTAGTTCCACTTTTAGGTCACCCATGAAGCTTTCTACATTTGGCTTGGGATACTGGTACGCGAGTGCCAGCGTGGCTACCATGGTATATTGGCTGAGTATCTCCTCCGCTGGGGCACCGCACGCACGGTACTTGATAAGCAGCCGCTTCAGGCCATCGCATCCCGAGCTCGGATCGACTAACGACCCCATCTCCAGCTTCCTCCGGTAGCGCTCACAGACGGCGATGAGGCTCGTGGCAAAGACGGCGGCATCAGCATCACTTCTGAAGTTCTGCTCACCGGCGGTGCGGCAATGGAGATAAGTCCAGTGTAGTAACACCTCGGCTCTAAGATTCTCATGTTCGCTCTGCCCAGGAGAATTTGGGTCAGACGGGTTGAGCAATACGGAGCTGTGTGGCTTGATGTAGGGCCGGAGAATGGGGATGATGGAGAGCACGGCGTCGGCGCGGGATCCCAAGCCGCTATCTGTGAAGGCCGAGATCATGTGTGAGATCCTCGTGTCTTCGAGGCGCAGGCTGTCCCCAGAACCCGACACAGTCACATCCTCAAAATTTGGTCTCTCCTGAGTAGCAATGGATAGGAGAAGTGTCGAAAAGAGTTGGTGGCAGCACTCAGTGAGGAGATCGTTCTGCGAGTTCACGTATATGACGTTGGCTTCCTCCGGTGGAACAAGGGGTCCGGGACCCAAGGACGGGATTGCATGCCAACCGAAAAAGAGCTTGCGTTGGAATTTATGGCTATCAGTGTGCATGATATATTTGTGGAATATCCATGTACCTGTGTCCAGGAACGGCCAGTGAGTATCGGACAGTGATACAGGTGACAACCATGAATTGCCAAGGGACGCTTCCCACTCGAGCGTAGAGTAATGCGGCTTTAAATGGACCTCTCGGTCTTTGGACTCCGGCGAAAGGCTGGGAAGACTGGGACTGGTTTGCCAGCTTTTGAGGCTCTTTCCTAGGTTGAGACAGCCAGCCTGCGGTTTAACGACACCTTGGCCAAGCCAGAGGTCCAGCTCCATCCCCATCGATGCCTGAATCTCTGTGGTATCGCCTCGGCCAAAGTCATCGCCGCAGATTATCTTGCCGATAGAGGCATCTAGGTATGCCGAGGCGTGGTTCCGGTCCCGTTTCAAATACTGGGCCTCCTTAGCCTGTATCAGGGACCACAGCCACAGGCCCAGGATACCCTCGAGAGTAGCCGAGTCCACGTTCCACGACCTAACAGAGGCGTCTTCGGCGGGGTCCATCTTTACTTCTATAGTTTCCTGTTTCCAGAAGCACCAATAACTACCCTTCTTTTGTACACCAGGGAGCTCTGGCGGAGGGACGCGGTGGCGGATGGCGACCTCTATCCTTAGCGTGATGCCAGCTTCTCGGGATTCACGCCTCAGGAGAGCTTCTGCGGCTCCACAAAGCGCCTGCGCCAGCTCTTGGGCTTTCTGTCGCACACAAACCTGCTCCGCTGACCACGGCTCGAAGCTGCTGGCCTCTAGCTGCGAGACGGAGCCCGGTCCCAGCAGCTTGGGGGGTCGGTGGCCCGTGAGGTCTGCCAGCCGCACCCTGTATTGCAGCAAGGTCGCCGCGTCGCCTAGCTTCTTATCGGCGCTGACAGCGTCGCCAATCTCGGGATCCTTTGGATTGGGTGTGACGCACTGTCCCGTCACAATCCAGGCATCTACCGGACCCGGATTCTCAGAAGGATCAATGGGGCCGGACAGTGCTGCGATCTCTAGCGCTAACCAGTCGAGCTCGTGGCCTACTACCAAGTCGGGCGTGGCGGCAAGCCGGTTATCAGTTCGCTGTAGCCGCCGCATGCGCAGGCTGGCTCGGAGGAGGCTCATGACCAGCGTAATTCCGAGCTGGGCAATGGCCACTGACGCGTTCATACCCCGCAGCCCGATGAACTGGGCGACGTAGCCGCCCAGCGAGAACAGCAAGGCGAGCCAGGTGAAGCGTTGCTGCAAGGTGCTGGGCTTGCGCTTGGTCGACGTCGTGTATCCGCTGAGTGGCTCATGCTCCGTGCCCTCGACGTAGGCGAAGGCGTCGAAGGTCTCATCTCCCACCACCTGGTTGCCGGGCTGCAGCCAGATGAGACGGGACTGCTGACTCTTGCGCTCGTAGCGCCGCTCCTCCGTACTCTCCCCGATCAGCGCGGCGCACCCTAGCATTCCCAAGCAGAGACAGAATGTACCGACGATGAAAGATATGGGCGAGTTGTTCTCAGATACGGCCACATCGACGTTGACCAAGCCAGTGGGCGCGCCTTCCTGCGTCCACTGTAACTCCCAGGTCATGACCGCAGCCATGGCGACGACACCGCTTTGCAGGAGCACGCCTATCGTGGCAACGAGGTAAGAATACCATTCTGGCAGGCGCACAATGCCTACGTTAATTGTGATATTGGGGTTCTTGACCAGGAGGTCGGCTGACCCGTTCAGATCTAACCGCGAGACCTGCTCTGGTCGCGGAAGAGATAATTTGGGCGAAGCATTTGGATCTGTCACTGTTGTTCCTTTGAGTGCATTGGGGATTGTAGATGTGATATCTGCAGTCATGGTAGCGGCCCGAGCCTCATCGACCTGAGCGTTGTTGGCCTGAGCCTTGTCGGTCTGAGTCTTATCGGCTTGCTCTAGGTCATGGCTTTCTTGGCGACGCTTCCCTAGCGTGAGTTGGTAGCCGCCAACACTCTCGGGAAACCAGCGTCGTGGAGCCTGCCGTATCCACGCAGCATTTTTGGACGGCTGTCGTAGGTATTGGCGGAACAGATGGATGCCCACGACCGGGCGGCCGTTCTCCGTCCCCATCTCTGCGTCGCGGCCGAGATACAAGATCTCGAGGATCTTGGGCCTGCCAAAGACGCGCACGATGCCGCCACGGTGGAAAAGCTCGCACACATCACGGCTGGTTGACGTGCAAAGCTCCGCCTCAACGGCACCGTCACCCTCTTGCGCGCGGCCGATAAAGGCGCGCAGCGACGAGCCACCACAGACGCGGATGGCTGAGCTCATGGCCGTGACGATTCCGATGGGTGCCATGGCAAAGATGATGTAGTCCAGCACCGACGTGCTCTCGCTGAAGTATTGGATCGTGATTTTCTCGCCGAACAGTGCCAGGAGTGGGCCAATGTCAGTGGCTAAGTTGTTGGAGATGTCATCTAGTCCGCTGGCTACAGCACCCGCTGCGAGGCACCACACGAGAAGGAGCACAGCCATCGCCTACTTGGAAGTCGCGAAAACAGAGAGTCTTTCGTGCTGCGTCCATCGACTGCCTTTTTTTAATTCTCTCTTAGCGGCGGGACTTATTATATGACCGACTAGACACGACCATGCAGGGATTGGATGCACGACATGACGGACTATATGACTTTGGCTGTATAGACGACATAGACTAGACAAGCCCCGTCCATAGTGATAGAATCTGCCGTTGGCTAACCTCCCGGGAGTCTTGGCGGTATCCAATTATCCCACGCCACGTCCGCTGCTGTGGCTTGTTCATCTGCGTGAGAAGGTTGCGCATACTGCATTGGTTGGCCAGCCGCAATCTGCACAAATCACCAGTCGTACTTTGATGGCAATGCTGTCGTAAAGATTTAGAAATATTTATCCTGGCCCTAGCCGCCGGACACAAATATCAGGCACTTTGCATTTGCACTACATGACTCTTTTAACAAAATAATATTCGTTCCCCCAACATGAAGTTACTGTCATGGCTTCCGCAGAGCCTGATCCGAAGCTAGAGGAGAAGTCTGGGACTCCCCCAGCTCTAGGGTCTCAAACAGGTTCCACCGCCGTCTCGCGTTCCGAATCTGACCTCGAAGAAAGTTGGAAAGATCGATTCAAAGCAGTGGCACTCGTGGATCTCTCCGTCTCGGAAAACACAAGCCGTATCCGGGCATTCCAAGCCGAGAACGGTGACGGGCTCTATTATCTCGCTCAAGCCGATCTGAAGGGATGGCCGCAATCCCAAGTCCGGGATCTAATTCAAGCCTTGCTGGAAGGAGATCGCATTATGATACGTCCCGACCGCAGCCCAAAAGAGTGCTTTCTCTTCGATGCAATCAAGCTGGACAACTACACCTTCATCGCAGCGCTGCTCAGCGTTGCGGATCGGGATAAACTTGGACTTATTATTTTGTCTCCATACGACGAATACGACAGGAGTTGCCTGCACTTAGCCATTGACTGCCGCTGCCCTTTCACATCCGAGCTCATCGACATTCACGAACCACAGGCTAGGAGGGTCTTTAGGGAGAAGGATGTTAGGGGCCACGCGCCTCTACATCGAGCCGTTTTGCAAACACCCGACCCGCCGCATCCGCCAAACTCGCGTGCTTTCCGGGCTGATGATATTGTATCTCAGTTAATTGCAAAAGATGCCCAAGTTCTATCATATCAAGACAGCGGCGGTTACACCCCGTACCGACTGAGGTTGCACTGCATGGATCGACTCCCACCCCGACGCCACGGCCTCATATCGGCACGTCAAGAGCCAAGGCCAGGGGGTGAAGTACCTCTCTTGGGAGAGAATCGTACCGATGACTCAATTCTCGAGCGCATTCAAGAGGCAGTCGTCCGACTTCTGGCCCCAGACGCGATGTCTAAGGCTTTGTATGCTCCGGGCGAAGGCAAGACTTGCAGCACACAAACACTAGTACCTACTGCCGGGCTAACGCGTTACATTTAGAGTGCACATTTAGCTTATATTTGTCAGACTTGCCTGATATCTTGCCCGACAACTACTTCGATCGACTCGCAGCCCATACTCGCATGGAGCGCGCTCTCTGTCGTGTGGACGTTCCAAACTTCAAGCTTCAATCTCAGGCTCGCAACCCGGACGAGCCGTTGTCCACTACGAGAAAAATGTGCTTCCTTTCTACTCTCTGTTTTGCATTATTTTCGCATCTATGGCTGATAAAGACGACTGCTAACTAGCCCTGATGTCGTATTGTAGATTATCGGCGCCTACTCGCTTTCGCAAAGATTTTGTCACCCTGTTCTCGTCACTCAGGCGGAATGGAGTCTGCAAGATCATTGAGCTCTCTGTCAACGACTTGGAAGGTTCGGGTCACTCTGATGAGGCCATCGAGGACGCTTTGGGGGGGTTCGAAGTGGAGCGTTGGAACTGGAAGCGAGACGACATCCCCAGCTGGGTGATTGCGAACTGCAGCGGTGTCGTTCGGGAAATAGATATCTACTTCTCGGGCGACGAGAAGGTTCTTCAAGAGTGGCTCGGCCCAGATGGATTTCGACACAAAATCCATTTTCCCGAGGTATGGGATTCTAAAATGCTTCCCTCGTCGTAGCCGCCGTTTTATAACCTGGGAAGTGGTACTTGGCTAACGACGAGCCAAAATAGCTGAATGCAATACGCATATTCATGAGACAGGTGGGCTGAACTCGGACGAGCTAATCAGCTACTTCGCTTACCATTAGACCAGGGAACGGATGGCGAATCTCGATGTGAAGAGGGTTTCCAAGAGCTCTTCAAGGAGAGTGGTTTGCGTTTCCAAATTGAACGGCTGACAAATAATTCGACACGGTCGGAAAATTTGAAAAAGTCAAGGTAAGGGTCTAGCAACTTCTTGGCTTGTACCTGATCGTTCGCGTCCAGCTGATAAAAGCACCTACTTAGTGACTCCGCGAGGCTTTACGCGGCCGCTGCCCGACTCCAGAACACTCTCTCCAGACATTCCAACATTTCAAGCAACAATATCCCCAGCATCAGGATTGCACTTATTGACGACGGCGTTGATGTCACATTTGGGTCCCTAGGAGATATAATCGCTGGGGGCAATTCGTGGACGCGAAATCCCTACTGGATCTCTACCACCGGCCACGGAACAGCACTGGCTTCTGCCATACACCAGCTTTGTCCTACCGCCAAGCTTCATATCGCACGCCTTCCTTCAACCAGTGATCCTATGACTCACGCAGAAAATTTGTCTTCGGCAAGTTTCATCGCTTATTATGGCAAGAGTTGTTCATTGTACAAGTGCTAATTGACCCAATAGGCAGTCGATTGGGCGGTCGCCTGCCAGGTCGATATTATATGTATAGGGACTGGTCTGGGGACCTTGGGCGGCGGTGACCCCAACGACTTCGGTGTTAGTGCCGGATTGCTCGAGTCCTTCATACGTGCATTTAATGGTGGGATCTGCGTTTTTACCCCATATTTCAATACGAACCCGATGAATGCCGATTTTAAACGAATGTGTATGATGGTTGCAGCTATCGAATCAGCGGGGGAACAGAAATTCACCACGAGTCGACGCGACAGCATATTCTTTCTACCAGCACCTGCGATCACCATCCCCGGAGCTAATGCGCTCTCCTTCGGCGGTGACAGCGTGGCAGCTGCCAATGCGAGTGCGCTAGCTGCTTTGCTTCTGTGGATCGTGAGGCTTATGGGCTCCAGCAGTGAAATCAGCCCCCAATTTTCGGATAATATGCTTGAAGCTTTCAATTATTTTGCCCGTGACGGGAACGTTATAGACTTGCAAGATATATTGGAGTCTATGGCGCAGAGTACCTTCACTAGCTGGGCAGACTTACGGTCTAAATTTCTAGGACTAGTGTTCCTCTACTAATTACGACCTCTCTACGAAGGAACGTAACTGTTAAATGTTAGCCAGGAACTCGTGGATTGGTGAGGTCTTTGTACACTAGGGTCTATCGGCTGTATCTTCTGGGTCGTACGAGACTTGGCAACAGCTGTTGTCTCCAGCAAGATACCAAAAGGTCTCCGACATGTAGGCATTGTTTAAATTTTCTAACTACTCTAAAATCGGGCATATAAGAGAGGCAGCCAAAAAATAATTTTTTTTCATCTCTAGGCGCTAGTATGGAATATCACATCTATTAAAGTTTTCATCTCGTAGCCTTGCTCGCTCTTATCGACAGGTCCTCCTGGGTTAGCAACAAAATAATAGACAACTGTAAAGAAAGCAAACCTGCCGATGTCGGACATCGTGTCCTCATTATGGATCTTGCCCAAATCGTTGGACCTTTTCTCAAAACGAATGATATTGCTCAGGTCTATCAATTTCCCACGAAACACGAACGCGGGTTTCTTGGTTGGGTCCCTCTTAGTTCTATCTTTGATGGCCCTCCGCATGGCCGTTTACTCTTTACCCCCCCCCCAAATGGGGGTCCTAGGGTTAGGGTCCGGGCTTACCTAAAATTGGGGGTACCCGCCGCTACATGAGGCCCCCCTCGTCCAATGATCGCTTACTTACACAAGTTGCCTGCAGGACGATGCCGATGCCGACCGAGCAGGCTGGGCCACTGCAAATCCCAACCAATTAGACACTGTTTGCAGAAGTGTACTGCAGCCCTAGGATCGTGAGGTATCTCATCAAACGGCAACTGACCATCCGCCTCAGCTACGTTCCCAAGTATGGTAGGTAGATACTATTGGAGTATCCCCTGTGGCCGGGCTGACACGCGGAGCCAATGATTGCTTTCGAGCAAAAGTGTATTGCAGATCCTGCGATGTGAGCCTGTCGCAGTGTGTTCTTCAAAACTCTAACTACCGCAGTATCTTCCTCCCCTTGTTTCTCACGACTCTACAGATCCGTCTTGAAGAACCCCTCTAGCCAACCTTCATCCCTATTTGGTAATTCACCACCCTAGCTGCGAAGCCCTATCAAAATACCTATCCACAGAAAAGTACCCAATACAAGCATGTCGAATTACCAGGACAAACAGAAGAGGCAGAAGAACAAGGGGGTCAATGGCCGGCCAAAAAGCCAGATTCAGGTGAGCCATGTTCTTCAGTCTCATGAGAGGCCCTTTGTAGTCTTCATGTTGACGCGACTAGCCCACCGAGTCCTCCCACCACACTGTCCATCCATCTCATATTTCGAATAAGCACAAAGACAAACCAGAGAAGCCAGCCGTTTCCACCGAGACCCCCGTAATGCTTGAGATGTGGCTTAGTCAGGGAACGAAGGAGGATCCGTGGGTTCTTTTCTAGAAATACCACTGTAGCTGCGTTTTATTTCGCGCTGAATCTATATCACGGCAACAGGTATTACCCATTGGCATGCGATTTAAGGCAATGTTGAAGATCTGGACAGACACACACAATGTAGTCAAAATACGTTTAGACTACTATCATCAAATTACTACCTCATTCTTACTACTTTAGAAACATATTTAATCCACGTGACATGAAGTTAGCAAGAGGCACAGAAAGGGCGCCCGGGGGGGGGGGGGGGGGGGGGGGGGGGGGGGGGGGGGGTACCTCTCATCCTTGTGTGCTGCAATGATTCTGACGATGGGATATATCCGAGACTTTCATATATACGAACCTGGGGAGGAGATAGGCTGAACTTCTTGTGGCTCCGGCCCTATACGGTAGTTGGCACGGTGGATAGCGAACGTGGGCAGACGATGTAGCCGCTGCCAAGCATGGGTAGCTTATGTCAGGCCACTTTCGAACACACCTTGCAATCGTGCGGCATGTAAATTCTTCTATATATTATAATTACTCACCCCTGACGTGCGTGGACTCCGCGGAGTGCCGGGGCGCAATTCTTTGGTTCAAGCTGGCTGTAGTATAGTACTGTAGCCGAATGTAAACACTTGTTATGAAAGCTTACTATGCCGTCTTAGGAAACATAACCCGCCAAGCCCCCGTTAGGTCAGCACTCTTCAACCGCAGTATACACCAATCCGTGTTTCAAACTGTCTCTAGTATGATGTCGACGACGGTACCGTCTTTCCTTCTCTTAGGGAATGATTTGTACTACGCTGTTCCGGGAAAATCATCCCGCCAAGCCACCTTCCGGCATAAACGTTCATAACTAAGGGATACAAGAAACTGGCAGAAATTTGTTAGCAGCCTGCCCTATGTGGCATCATTCGCCCTTTGTCTGTCGCCTGTCGCCCCCCCGCGGGCTCCGTGTCGGCATTTGGGACAAGTACGACTCCTGGAAAATAGCTGGTAGGATTTTATTTAAACCTGTTGTTCCCAGGTGCCTCCCTTCTTCTCCTTTTACCTTGCCAGAGCATCTTCAGGCATTTACACCCTCTCCCTATCATGTCCGTCTCGACTTGCTGTTTGAAGAGCTTCAGGTGGGAAGGCACGCCTGTCGGCCAGGTAGGAAAACTTGGCGCCCATGATGCCTACATTACAGGAAACAACACCGATGCCGCCGTATTGATTGTCCATGATTTGTTGGGCTGGGCCTTCCCAAATGTTCGACTTCTCGCCGACCATTATGCCCAAGAGGCGAACGTCACGGTTTACGTCCCCGACTTCTTCCATGGGCAGAGCTTGCCCATCGAGCCGATCCTGAACCGCCGATACCACGAGATCGATATCGACGGCTTCCTCGAAGTGCATAGTCGCCAGAACCGTGAGGAAGAGATCTTCGTGTGCGCTCGGAGTCTCCGGGAGAAGTACAAGAAGGTCGGGGCTGTGGGATTCTGCTACGGAGGCTGGGCCGTATTCCGCCTAGGGGCCAAGGAGAATCAGCCTCCACTTGTGGACTGCATCACGACGGGTCACCCGAGTATGCTGACCAAGGAAGATATTGCCGGAGTTGCGGTCCCTACACAGGTCCTGGCCCCGGAGCTGGACCCTATCTATGTGCCGGAGCTTAAGTCATACACATTTGAGACTCTCCCCAAGGCAGGCATCCCCTTTGACTATCAGCACTTCCCGGGCGTCGAGCATGCCTGTCTTGTCCGGGGATCTCCTGATATTCCCGGAGAACAGGCCGCGTTGGTCAGGGGGAAGGACGCTGCTGTCAACTGGCTGAAGCTTTTTTTGCACGAAAATTAGGGAAAGCATGGGCTGCTTTGTCGAAATAAGGGCAAGGCATACAGCAATTCTGACCAACAAACCGGTTTGATGCGAGCGGAAGGGCAGAGTGTGCCCCTGTCTTGCCGCAGGTGTGCAGATACGGTTTATTCTGCCTAAGAGACCCCGTTTTTGACAACATTGATATGTTCAAAGCTATCACGCTGTTTTTCCTATGTAACCGTGCTCTATGCCCTCGTAAATTCGTAGTTGACGTGTTAAGGCTGCCTCCGGGCTATTGTGTTTTTTGAGGGGCGGTTTAGACAGCTGCCCATTCGGACATGCCTAATCGGGGCCACGGGCAGGGCTATACAGGGGGCACAGCCCCGCCATCGACGTCGCCTTCAACAACGCCTTGCACAGCCATTGGCATTTGGGGCGACCTCCTAAAACAATTAGGATGGGGCAAACGTAGGCTACGAGAAGTGGTGGTGGGCGCTTATAAAACATCGCTTCGCATCCCGACGAGTTCCAGAAAGCACACGTAATTTCTAGTCGTCTCATCAAGGAGGCCCCTGCCTAGAACAAATAGCAAGTATTAACGACGTTGTTCTATCTTGAGAAGCGAGATGGTTACAACGAGGAGTCAAACTAAGAGAAAAGCACCGCAACGCCCGCCCACGCGACGCAAGAAGACGGGAGCGAGTATCCAGAAGACACAGCCCTTGTCTTCTTCCTCAAAGACAACAAAGATAAAAAATACTAGAGCTCCAGCTCAGCATAGCAAGATCATGCTGGAGTTAATTTATGACGGTAGCAACCAGAACCACAACGCGGAGTAAGGAGCCTCCAAAGCGCGTGAATCAGTGGACAAGGCTAACTTTAACAGCATCGTGTTGATCCACGGTTCCACTGGCGACAGCAAATCGACTTGGACCCATGCTTCGGGAGCATTTTGGCCGACAGACTTCCTCGCCAAGGAGGTAGGATTGCGGGCTTGCCGCATCTGGAACTTCTCCTACGACGCCAAACCATCCACTTTCCTCAGCAATACCGAGCTCGCCAACACCGCAAAAGCCTTAGTAGACGGATTGGCGGCCAAGTTTGTGCTACCCAAGTTCAAGAACGATGGGACGGTCAACATTGTCGCCCACGGGCTTGGCGGCATCATTGCGCACCGCGTGCGAACGTATGCCAATGAGGTCGAATTGATGAAGGGGAAGGACGTCAACTTGGTGCTGCTCGGTACTCCCTACTTTGGGTCGAAAGGAGAAAATAGAAATCCCTCCGAGGCCCAGTTGGAGCAGGTCAAGCGACTCGGCGCAGTGCTTGGTCAGGAGATTGCCGACCCGGCAGCCGCTTTCCGCCTATGGCGCAAAACAGCGTCTGACATCTTCCCGTATGCGGCTATTGGGTCAGCTAGCTATACTAAGATTGCCTCGTTCCGGGAGGGTCTTCCGTTCGATGACCAGGGAGTGGTGCGTTTACATCCTTCTAGTTCCCGATTGTCAGCTGCTTAACCCATTGCAGATCGTGAGAGAGGAGCACTCTATGTTCGATGACAAGGATATCCTTAATTGCCACCCGGGAAACATCGACCTGATCCAAGCACATGGATATAGAATCGACACAAACCCGATCCAGTTCAAGATCCAGGCGAGTCATGCGGTGAGTTGATCCTGGGACAACACTTAGTGATCTGTGCTGACACCGACGCAGGACCTGGGGCGATTCCAAAGCGCCAGGGATGATGGGTACATCTCTATTTACAAAGTGCTAGCTATGTATCACTACTATGGAGGCGTCAAGTCAGCCATTGCTATCCAAGATGCGAGAGGAGAGGACTGGTTCGGCTAGTAGAGGTGGCGCATCAGTTGAGGTCTTGTGCTATGTATGGGAATATCGCAGTGCTTTTAGAATGAACTTGTGTGCTGGTGGTCGTGGTTTACATAAATATCTACTTGGCCTAGCAATTGGTAGATAAGTATTTGTTTATGATGCCGCTTATATGACAGTATTTCTTAATCCTACCAAGAGAGCGCCCATGGCCAAGAAAAGTCCCATCCTTCTTGCTTGGCCCTCCTTAGCACCTGTAACACTTGAGCATCGCTCCTTATCGATAACGGCCAGGGAGACAGTGGGCGATGCGGGGGAGCTCCGGAGCTGCCGCAACTTGCACGACTCATGTGGCGTCGCGCCCAGGCGAACGTGGTCTCAGCCATGGTCCGCCCGCCCTCCTGCACTCGAAGGTAAAAAGTGCTCAAGTGTTACGAAGATGGACGGCTCGGCCATCAACGCCGTCTACTACCCCTCGTGGCGAGTGTACAAGGAGCTGCCGCCCTCGAAGCTGCAGCTCGACTGCATCACGCACGTTTTCTACGCTTTCATTAGGTCGGCAACCCCCGCCCCGACTAGCATCTCGCCTATCGGAAGCTGACTCGTGTACCAGAGTAAACGAGGATGGGACCTTGAGGGTAGGTGCCACCAAGTCTTGAACTCCAACATCGGGATGAAATCTCACCCGTGCAGCTCCTCGACGAGTGGGCCGACACGCAGATCGACGTCGACGGCGAGAAGGGCTGCCTCAATGCGCTCGCCAAGCTCCGGCGGGAGCGGCCGGGGTTGAAGACGATTGTCTCAGTAGGAGGCGGAGGCGGCAGCGAGGAATTCCCAGCGATGGCTGCTGAGGCCAGACGCCGGGAGACATTTGCGAGGGCAATCCGTGAGTTCGTGGACCGCTACTCACTGGACGGTGTTGACAGTATGCCTCCTCGTCTTTGACCCTACTGCTAGCCTGCACATGCTGACCACCGCCGGACAGTCGACTGGGAGCATCCCAGCAGCCCCGAGCAAGGCACCAACTACCTTTACCTGCTCCAGACGCT
This sequence comes from Thozetella sp. PMI_491, assembly GCA_021432635.1. Taxonomy (NCBI): domain Eukaryota; kingdom Fungi; phylum Ascomycota; class Sordariomycetes; order Chaetosphaeriales; family Chaetosphaeriaceae; genus Thozetella; species Thozetella sp. PMI_491. The sequence goes on from MU270019.1 coordinate 1,579,200, forward strand.
GCGGGCGCACCTACCCGCGCCGCGATACCTCGTCACGACGGCACTACCCGTCGGCGCCTACTGCCTCCAGCACATTAACCTCTTCGCAGCGTCGCACGTGCTCGACCTCCTCAACCTGATGTGCTACGACTATACAGGGTCATGGACCGACGTGTCCGGGCACCAGTCGCAGCTGCTGCCGCCGCCGAACCCAGACGACCTGTTCCCCGCGCTGCTCGGGTCGAGCCACCACGGTGTCGACTACCTCATCTCGCACGGCTTCCCGCGCAAAAAGATCCTCATGGGGATCCCGGTCTACGCCCGCTGCTTCCCGGGGGCACGGGCGCCGGGCCACCCGTTCCGGAAGGACGAATGCTCGGAGGTCGACTACTGTGACCTGCCCCCGGAATGGATTGCAGCAGCTAAAGTGGATGAGGAGGTGGGTGCGGCATCTTATGTTGACGAGGGAGGGAAAGGTTTCGTCTCGTTCGACGTGCCTGCGACGGCGAGGCAGAAGGCCGGGTATGCCAAAGCGATGGGTATTGCCGGCTTGTTCTATTGGACGGGGGTCGGCGATGTCGACGGGCCCAACAGCTTGGTCGCGGCAGGATGGAAGGGGCTAAAGGAGCTCTAAGACGATCGGCCCGCATCGAGCGAGGGGCAGTTAGCGCTGGCGAGAGAGCTGTCGGCCAGTCCCAGTTCAATCCCAAATGTAGCAGTGCAAACAGGCCGATCCGATTGGGGTGGTGCCGCGGTGCAGGCTCCAGCCCAAAGAGCCAATCAATCGTCTTAGCCCATCTCATTGACGACTGAGAAGACCCAGAGTTCTTTCCTTGACAGGTCGCCGTGCATTTCAGGCAGAAAGCCAAAGAGTTTTTTGCTAGCAAAACCACCTGTCCCATCTAGGCATCGATCCAAAAAGAGATTGCCGTGGTAGCCACCGTTGCTGGTGCCTCAGGACAGGCATCCATTTCCCATCCCGTTCCGGGCGCATCTTACTCCACCGTATAGCGCCTGGCGTCCCCCGCCCCCCACTCCACCAAGGCACCTACGAAAGGCGGGCAATCAGGGGCCATCGCTGCATGCAGCCCGGCATGCAAGCAAAAGCCGCTCCTCAGCAACCCGAGTGTACACAAACCATGGGCAAGCGGACACTCTCAGAGGATATTAAAACCCAACGCGCCTATACGCCATCCCACCGGCCAAGCACTAGCCTCAGGTCACTGACTCTTTTTTAACCTCGACGCGAAAACGCATACGTCAGCTATATTCTCGGCAATCATCCTCTACCAGGCACCTCTGCAGACACTTGCTATAGACTCCAAGAGAATGTACGATCCACAGCTGTCATCGAGGCTCCTCTGCTTGCCATTCGAGGTACTGGACCGCATCTACGATGCTTACCTAGCATTCAGCCTCGAAAACTTCCACGACACACTCCGCCCCTTCCACGTCTACCTCGACAATGGAGAATTCTCAACGCCGCTCCCGCCGCTTATGCTCACGTGCAAGCGTGTCTACAACGAGATGCGACCGCACGTGCACGTTGAGGCCGCCCTCAAGGCATACATGATGGAGTTCGGCCCACGCCTGGGCTTCGCCGTGCACGGCATCCTGCGCTATGCCCGTCTGGAGCGGCTGTACCTCATCGTCGCCATGGAGCACGCCTACTGGAACCGCTGGATGCCGTTCTTCACTGAGGTGGCTGCCCGGTCCCAGGCCCTCAAGGAGCTGGTCATCGACTGGCACCCGCGCCTGGCCCAGACCCGCGCGGTGCAGTGGGAAGTCAGGGCGAACGCAGCCAAGGAGAAGCAGCTATTTGACATCATCGGAGGGCTGAAGGAGCTCCAAGTGGTGCGGCTGTACGGCGATGCCCCTGCCCACTGGAGAGAGCAGCTCAAGAGCGTGACCGATGCAAGACTAGTAGTAGTAAACGACAGATGGTGGAGGGATCCGGGGCGACTGTGGTAAAAAGGAATTAAGAAAAACTATATATCTAATACCAATCTTCCAACAAAAAACAATACAACACCTTACTCTGGCGCTTGAGTCGAACGCTTGTCTATCTGACCATTCTTCAAATTTTCGACTTATCATGATGCATGTAGGGCACTATTGCACCTTTTCTACTTCGAGTAAGTACACTGGCGAGAACAATTAACCAGTATTTCAACAAGCCAGCCTCTTCTCCGAATTCACCCTCGAGCCACTACAAGACGCCTACGCAGCAGTAAGTATTCGCCCACAGCTCCGTGCACCCCGACTTCGCTCCCGGATTCCAGGCCACGATCTGCGGCACCGTGATCCCGTTCTTCGACGCGACTACATCGCACCCCTCGCCCGCCTTGACCCAGTAGAACGCCTTGCAATTCGGAACCATGCCGGCTTGGATTGGTCCAGGCGTCACGATGGCATTCGCAGGTGCGGTTGGTGTGGCAGGGGCCTGCGTAGCGGTGGTGGCGACGGACGCCGACGTCACCGTCTTGGGCCGCCGCTCGTTCGGCGCGGCAACACAGAACGACGTCTCCGCGGGGAGGGCATTGCACGAACTCTTCGCCGACGGATTCTGTCCTTCGCGTCAGTGAAATTTAGTTCCAGGGGCATCCCGAGAACCTGTCCCGTCGTTTGGGGAACCGACCCAGCGCAGGAAGTCCTGCAGCGACACCCCAAAGAGCTCTTCAACATCGTTGCAACTCATCACGCCGTCTCCGTCAATCCACCAGGCGCAGTACTTGGTCGTGTCAGGGTCGAATGGGTAGTCCGGTATCGCATTGTTCTTGCTACGGCGGTGCATGGGGATGCGGTTGCCTAAACCGCTCCCCGAAAGCCAAAGAAATCCTAGGACGGTGGCGGCGAGCAGCATCTTGACAAATTCCAGGCGGCAAGGAAAACATGCAGGCAGCCAGGGCATTGTCGGTGTGGCCATGGGCGACGTGCCCCTTCCCTATTATAAGGGGTTCTGGAACGCTCCGGTATATAGTAGCGCGTCGCCATCCCCTGATAGAGCCGCATGATTATGAGCTATAAGAGGGAGCTATGACCCAGTCCTTGACCTGTGCCAATCCAAGCCTAACCTCCGGAATGCGGGGCGCATGAGAAGGAAGATCATTCGTATATTGCCGGGTTAATAGCACGCCTATTTGAGCCTGCCTACCCACGGTTACATTTTTGCCATCTTCCCTTATCCACCAACGCTCTGTCCAGACCCCGAGTCACGCCAAACGCACTCAATAAAGAAAACCTGACCGGCGAAACCAATATGTTCGAGGGTGTCGCATCCAATACTGCGAGGCTAATCGACCCCGTAGCTTAGCTGATGGGGCCAACTCACGAGATTTACCACAAGGTAGCTTGACAAGGCAATGCTCTATGTCGATATTAGACGGTGGCTTTTTTTAGGTATCGTTAGAATCCACCAAATATTTAAGAAAATGGCTCACCTGACTAGGAGTAGCGAAGGTAGTCAGGCTACGAACAACTGGGCAGGCTTTTACTACCGGAGTGGGAGTTGAATTACCTAGGCACTGTGTAGGATCTTATTTGTCGTTCAGGGTGACCATTTGGCCACATTCCAAACACATAAAGAGGGAAGTACTTACATGAAGCTAGTGCCACTGAATCCGTGGTGCTTTTCGGAAAACCTAACATGGAGCCTACCGAGACAGTAATTGTTCGCTGGTCTGGTGTCATTCGGAGGCCTTAGAATTACAGGACACAGCTTAGCAGTTTGGCACAACGAGGCGAAGTCTGGTTTCGGCCTATGCTTTTCATGTCTCGTAAGATGTAACCGTAACATACATCCACGAAATATAGGTACTTCAGGTCCAACAATGTTAGTCACATTGTGCGACTAGCACTACAGTAGCTTTCTCACAAGCCACCCGACCGGATCTTCTGTAGTTTCCGAGCTGTGTAGTGGCTATATAGCCGTGTTCAGTTATTATGAATGAACTTACCCTCCTGCTCTGTTCTCTCTTCACTCTACGAGGCTCTGATCGTGGTCGCGGAAGTCAAGCTCGGCTACCCCTCGACGAGGCTGCGACAAAGTTCATCGGTGATGCTCGAACGACTCGTGCATCCATGACGTTGTGCGAAACTACTGCAAATTTTGATTGGGGTCAATTGTGCTCATCGCCTACAGGATTTGCCATCTAATGACGCATATGGTTGTAACGGTTCTGCGGGCTGTTATAGCACAGCAGTGCAACCAACGAAAAATGAAGCCCCTTTCTGTGGTACCTGCTGCAGATCCCCCACCATTTCTGAAATATGACCTCACAGCCTGAGCGACAGCAGAGCCTCAAACCACCATACAGCCTAGATGGTCAGCCAAGTTGATAAATAAATTCCAGTTTTCAGTGAGCAATGGCATGGAGACGCCCTCCGTCCCAACCGTTCTCACGTAACCCAAAACATATACATCTCCTTGTCCTTTACTTAAACCGCGTTGAAACCAAAGCATGGCTGGCAGCAGCAGCAGCGGCGGAGGAGGTCGCGGAGGAGCAAGTAGCAGCGGAAGCCGCGGTGGAGGAAGCGGTTTAGCTGGTGGAGTGACCGGCGTTGGCACTGGCGGCGGCGGCGGCCAAAACGCGAGCTATTATCTTCAACGCAGTTCCATCGCCATCATCGCCGTAGGATTTGCGCTCCTGGTCCTGATATACCTCTACTTCTGCAGCCGTGGAACTATAAGGCTCCGCCGTCCTCGTTTCCGCGGAAGAGGGCGCCTCTTGTGGAAGCGACTAAAAGAAGATGCCCGGGATTTTCGGCGTGTCGACAAGATGGAGAAGGGCAGCCTGGACGATGACAGTCTGAGAAGTGGACAGACTGAGCACATTGAGAGACCATCAAGGGCGCATGTGCGGTCTTCAAACGAGAAGGTCTTTCCGAGGAACTCAGAATCGAGCTCGAATACGGAAGTCAACCGCGCTGAAAAGCCGTCGAGCGACAACACGCCGCAGCGCAACGAGAGGAGGACCTTTGAAAGGGACCCTAATCCGAACAGTATGCTTAACGTTTAGATGATACCAGGATGGGGTGAATAAACTTTTGGGAAGCATAGCCATTTGTAAGCTGGAGAGACGGCGCTGCTGTTAGTGTACGGTAAAAAAGTTTACCCCAAGCGATAAGAAGCCTTTGCACACCTTTTCCATCCTTTGCCGCCTAGAAATTACTGCAGAGACGCCACCAAAGCAGCACCAAACACTGCGCGAATATCACAAAGCCAACGAAGCCATAGGCTGGAACACATTTGTGGCCGTGTCTTTTATCGTATACGAGCGTATCGAACCTATTCATACAAGATAGTTCTCGTCCGTCGTAATCTAAAAACCCATCCAGAATAACACATTACTCCTTGACGCCTTTTACTCAAAACCCAGGGTATCAGCGTGAGTTAACCGAGACGCTCACATTGGAGCTCTTGTGAGGATCATAGGGCTCCGACATCAACGGGCGCGCCGCACCGTTGCCAGCCGGGGCCCCGGAGACGTAGATGTTGGTCACGCCGCCACCTCCTCCCTCATTCCTCGGTACCGGAGCGTACTTGCGTCGTCGGCATAGGCAGCTGTGAGAAGAAAGGTTAGCAAGAGCCTTTTCGAACGAAGCATATATATTCAAAACTTACCAGACGAGAGAAATTAGACCGATGAGGACCGGGACGCCGACGCCAACGCTCACTCCGAGGATGATCTTGTTGGACACTCCTCCGGTGCTCCCGTTGAGCCAACCCTCTGCTGCGTGCACTGCGTCGCCGATAGCCGCAGTGGCCTGAGGGATGATGCCCGTGGTGCCAGATGCGGTCGACGTGGGCGGGGGCGTGTAAGAAGTTGGGGCGCCGGCGCTGGACGACACGTCCTTGGCACCTCTGCCAAAGTCCTTGGTAGAGGAGACCGCGTCGAAGGTGGTGGGAGGGAAGGTCGGGTCCACATTAGCCGGCACGGCCGTGACGAGCGTGCGAACGGTCGGGAAAGTGGTTGTCTGCTGCAGCGATGCCGGGCAGTTGATCAAACCCGGGATTGAGCACACCTGGCCCGAGAAGACCTCGGTCGTGCTGATGGTCTTGGTGACCAGCGCCTGTCCATCTTGACGCACCATCTTGGGAGCGCTGGTGGTTGTTGCACTGGCGGTGGTCGTCTGCGTCTTCTTGGAAGCACACGCCTCGGCCAGGGTGGTGTAGAAGATGGGCGTCGTGGTGTCGGGCATCGGGCCCCAGGTCTTGGTTCCCACATTCACCGTGGCGCCGACGGCTCCGCCGATGGCAAACTCGTAGTACTCGGCCACATTGAGGGCGCATTTATCCTCTTCCCTGGCGCCGATGCTGATTGGCGCGGCCGTGATGTTGGTGATGAAATTGGCCACGTTGGCGAAGGCGCTGAGCTCGACACCGGCGCCGATGCCAATAGAGTGGCCGAAGACGCTGAGCTCATCCGTCTTGAACGCAATGCCGGCGTGGATGCCCACGCGGAGGGTAGCGCTCAGGACGGCTCCGTCTGTGCTGATGGTTACGGGAAGGAACTCGAACTGGCCGCCAGGGCTACGAGGACATGATTAGCAAATAGCCACATCCCTGGGAGGCAATCGGAACCAGGGTGCCCGGGGAGAAAGATACGCACAAGTTGATGTCAGACGTGTTCTTGCTGAACATGGCAAGGGTGAGGCTGAGCCCGTCGTTCAGCTTGAGATGGAACCCGCTGCTGATGTCGATCTCGGCATGGGCGTCGATGATGAGGTCCACGACAGCCACGACACCCAGGAGCAGATCATCATTGATCTTGATGCCCGCCTCCGTCTTGGAAGTGTACAGGTTCATCTCATACGTAGCCTTCGCGCTCAGAGCCGCCTCCAGCTCCATGTAGACCTCAATCTCGTCGAAGGTGAACTTGAGCGTGACGTCCGGGATCTCGGGCACGTCGATGTTGAAGTCGAAGGGGACGGTCGGGAACTGGATGTGGTCCAGGTCGACCTCGCCGTCGTCGAAGAAATCCTCAACGATGTCGCCGATCTCGTCAAAGACGCCCTCGACCAGGGTGAGGGCCTGGCCGGTGATGTTCTTCGCCTCCTGCTTCACCTCCTGGGTGAGGTTCTTCAGCGTACTGCTAATGTTAAATCCGCTGCCGAACGCGAGCTCGGCGGTCAGGTTGGCCTTGGTATAGCATGTCTTGCAGCTGATGGAGACCGAGGCACTCGCCGACAGGTTGCCGCCTGCGACGTTCTTCTTGGTGTCGCTATACCGAGGCGTCAGCTAGTGCTCGCACATGCAATCGGCAGGGGATGCTTACAAGTCGTGCTTGTAGAGGATGGCATCATTCCACGCCTTGCTGATAGACGTCGTGTTCTTGAGCAAGGTGTCTCTCTTTTCAATGGCCGCCTGGGAGAGGGCCCTGTGGATGTTCATGATGGTGTCCATGTCGGACATCCCAGGCGCGCTTCGCACCCTGTACGCCGGGACCATGCCGGACGAGACATCGCCGGCGGCGACGGACGCGAGGCCAAGAGCCCACACGAGGGCCGAGGTCACTGTCGAGGCCAACATGGCGAGGGCCTTTGGTCGCAAGGTGATAAATTAATCGCAATGGAGGCAAGCAGGTGGCGCCGAATATCTTCGTGCGGCAGAAGGGGCTGGATGGTCTGCCGGCTTGAGCACTAGACTACCATCGAGATAGTCGAGCCCGGGTGGGCACTCCGCGCCCTTTTATCGTCCATCTCGAAGCAGAACACCAAGGCGGTACGTATGTAGGGGATGAAGAGCTGCAGAAGCCTGACGGGTTTGCAAGGACTTAGACAAGGGACTCAGACCAGGGATGCAGCCGAAGGAGTAGTATCAGGGACCAACGCGCCCCAGGGTCCAGGGTCCGAATCCTCTCTCGGCCAGCCTTGTGGTCCCGAATTCGGGTTGTGGGTTCGTTTTGCCGGGCCGGGTTGGTTTCATCTTACCGCACGCGACTCAGCAGCACACACGCGATAAGGAGGATGCATACCTACCCGGATAGGCGTGCGCTGTGTAATAGCCCCAGATCCCAACGGGCAATACCAAAGGTGCCAAATCGATGGGACCTGTAAAAGAGACGGTTAGACGCCGAGGCGGCATTGTTGGTGCAGCGGTTGGTGGCGCCGGGCGCACACGGCAGCTAAAAATTGTTCCAACGCGGTGCTGTGGTGGTCTTGGCCTCCTTCTTGGCTTTCATAGCCTCCAAACAGGAGCAGGTGCGACCGGTGCCCACAGCGATATGGCTGCCCACGCCACCGGCGCACGTCGGCTCTGGTGCCAACGCCTCCATCCCAGCGCCTTGACGGGGCTCCCAAAGTCTAAAGTCTGGGTCGGAGATTTCAAAAAAAAAAAAATGGGGACAGCCTCTGCAGAAGGGGAAAACAATTCATAGCTTCACACGCGGCAATCCCCGCGCGTCGGCCGCCCAGCTTAGTCCTTCCCCACACATAAACCGGTTAATACCACTGCCTGGTGCGCACAAATGGTGCGCTTTCCCCCGTGGTGGGAGAAGGGGCAACACTCGACGAGCCTAAAGAAATTGCTCCATCCTACCAGGCTGGGCCTAGGATCGTGGTGGTGGAGCGAGGCTGAGCCTGGGGTGGGTATACCCTGGCGGGGCGGGCATGCGTGCTTGTGCATGTTGGGAATCCTAACCCTGCATGTCGCAGAGCTGGGACAACTACTACTGTACTAAAGGACCATGTGGGAGGCTACCGACGGATAGGTAGGCAGGCTATTCCGTACATACATCAAAGCAGACCAGCACACAAGCTAGACGCCCGGTACGCGGGTACATTGCGAAAGCACGCACCCGCCTACGAGCCTTGGCTACAGGGAGCGGGTCAGCAAACTTGCCAAAAGTCCCCGTTCGGGATAGCCCTACCCAACGCTATACATAGTACCAAGCCGCGGCGAACGCGCGTGTATTGACAGCAGTATAAGCGCGAATATCTGCCAATTCTTGAAATTTAAATTTTTATTTTTTCTAGGTTCACAAGCCCACCGTAGTAGAGGTTCTCTAGGTAAGCAATCTCCGCGCAAGTCTTCACTTTCCTTTCATGACAATAGGCACCAAGTGCGCGTGACACTCTCCTGTTCCCCCTTCATGCCCAGGCCTCGGCACCAGAGCAGGCCGTGTGTAAATGGCACGAAGGGGGCTTGTCCTGGGGATCGTGCCTCCGTGGCTGCGCATCTATTCGGAGCCCCGGTGTTGTGCCATGCACAGCCTCCCCCGGCGTTCGCATAGGAAAGGCCCTAGGCAGGGAGGCGGCGTCGTAGTTTCCGCGGGTAGGTAGGTGTCTTGGCGCGCCTAGGGGTGGCCCCAGCTGGAGACAGGTGCCTAGGAAATAATTATGGGGGGGGATTGAAATACCTAGGACAGGTGAGGCTCCATAAGTTACTGGCACTCGAATGAAATCCCCCATTCTGGTATAGCGGCGGCCGCTCCCCCGGGATCAGGGAGTGATGGAGTCGAGGATCTCGGTCCTGGCTATATACAGTATATGAGACGCCATCGTCACCTACAGAATCTCCGGCGATCGCTCGCGAGGGTGCCGTGCCGCCGGCTAGAGCGGAGTGGCAGGGACGGATCAAATTATTTTGGGATAGGGTCCTTCTAAAATTGTGTATAGATCAACTAACTTAAGTGTCATAGCATGGTTCATAGGGCGTACATAACACCCACGCAAGGTTAAACCCGCTAGCTCGGGTAGGCCTTGCGGCTGTTGAGCTAGTTTAGTACCTTTTGCTCGTTGACGGCTCCATGTCGTGTCCAAGAAAAAAAAAAATTGACGGCAAGCGGAGATCACCTAGTTTCGCGGCGAAGTTGGTAGACTAGGGTCTGCGATAACTGGGCCTTGACCCTTTCGCGATGTGCAGGCAGCAGCCCGACGACTTCAAAGCCTCATTCCGCACCCGCACCTGCACCGTAGCTCGGCTTGGCTACCAGCCTACCTAGCCCCCAAATAGCAAATAGGGAAGGGGATGAAATCGTGGCGTTGATAATTCGGCACTTTCTGTACTTTTTGGGCCTTCCATGGGGTCTCCAACAGTCAAGACTTTAGGCAGCACCGCAAACTATCCTCGGATATGCATGTCTGGGGCTTTGATAAAAGACGTCGGAGTATGCGGTCAGCTATTCTTGTGTGTACTGGTGATCGCCACGACTATAGGGATTAGGGGAATAGACCGGAGAAGCCCCTTTCCGAATGGATTTCTCAAATGGGACTCACGAAAGCTGTGTGTGGTATACCCAGGTACGGAACCAGGTACAGGCCCAGGTATGTACAGTACCAATTAGCACAGAACACTCTCTAGGCCGTGCACGCCTCGGTTGGGCTAACCTGTAAGGTATCCACGGCTAGCGATATAAAGGTCAGCACTAGCCCGCCTCGCTTCCTCGCTTTCTTGTTAGCAGGCTTCGCCAGCCTCAGCTTGCCCATCCTCCAACGCACGCCAAGGCGATTGTCTTACAAATGCTGCGGAGGATGCCTTCTTTATTATTCCCCCCCTCTCATGGCAGCTACTACTAAATAAATGGTCATCAAAGCTGCGATAAAGATAAGCAATCGACGTCCGGCCCGGCGACATGCGCTTCAGTATTCGCCCACTTCCGCCCAGACTGTGCACCAACCTCTGCTGGGCCCCGCAATTGCCGACTCCAAAGCAGACCATGCGCTGTGGCGCTCCAGCACGGCGCGCAAGCTGAGAGGAAGTAAGGTAGGTAGCTCCTAGCGCGCCATGTCGAAATAAAGCCGCGCCATGGCCCGCCCATTCGTCTTGCGAACGGGCTGCTATCTTCCACAGGTGTCGGAGGGAGAAACGCGTTGGCTCTAGCCTCGAGCCTCTAGCCTCTAGCCTAGGGCAACCGGACTGACGGGTGTGGGCGGGCAAGCAGCCACATGGCGCAGCCGCGCGCACCTGTAGGACGAGCCGCAACCTTGTTTTTATCGAGATTTCCAGGTCGTGTACATACCACGAGATATATGGCTTCTAACGTCATAGACTTCGGGTAGGCGTGCCGAGCCGAGCTAATTAGACGCGTCTTTGTTTGCATCGACATTTTCTTCCCTTTATCGCATATCCACTCGGATGCTATGTTCTCATTGTGCCGTGCTGTGCCGCCCCTTGCCCACCCCCCCCCTTTCCAGCAACATTGCCGAGTTGAAACATGAGCCCCTATCTGTGTGCATGTTAGCGATGCCTGCGATGCCTGCCGCTATCAGAGCGCGCCATTCGCCAGTCTTACGGGCAAAGCACTGCAATTCGTTGCGGCTGACGAACTAGGGCTAGCTGAGCCCCACGCCAAAAACGCCATGGGAGCGCTGTGATGATCTGCAGTGCTCGCTCACTCCCCTCATGCCCTCCTCGTACCCGACTGCCCAACCAGCCGCGCTTTTTGCAAGGCACATCGCGAACACCTCAATTGCTTCAAACGGACATGCGAGAATCGCCCCAGCCCATCGACCGCCCATACCAGATGCCTGCGCCCTGAATTCTGGGCCCCCCACGTTTCCGCCGCCGACATGTCGCACCAAGAGCCGACCCAGGATGCCCCGCCGGCCGGGGACTTGGCATCCAATTCCAACCCGGAGCGACGCCGGTCCACCGAATCGAGAGCCGCCACCACCTTGGTCGACCATCCCATAGTGTCGCTGGCCCCTCCGGCCGTCACGGCGCCGGCTGCCGTCCCGACGATCCGGAACCCGCTCCCCGATGACGACGGCGACCAGGCGAAGCCCGGCCCCGAGCCGCACCCCCACGTGCGCTTCCCCCTGAACCTCGACACCGGCGACGGTGGCCTGGCCCCGAACCGTGGCATCACGCGATCCGACACGGCCCTCACCCAGGCGCCATTCTCGCCCCTCCGCCGGCGTCCTACCCGCGTAGGCACCTTCAAGATCGTGGAGGACTTCCGTGACTTCGAGCAGCGTCCCGGCTGGAGGCGTGAGTCTCTCCCTACCCTTAGCTCTGCCACCTCGCCGACGTGGCAAGGGGCGTCACTGGATCGCTAACCTTCCTACGATATTATAGCTGGCGCGGAACCCGGATTCGATCCCAACAAGGCCGACGGCGGCCATGCCAGCATGCCGCAGCTATCCGCGCGCTGCGAGATCACCGTGGTCGACTTCTCGCGAGAGGACCTCTCCATCCAACACCTCGACAACGACACCCTGACGCCGTTCCTCAGACGCGAGAAACCCGAGTGGGCCAAGTGCCGCTGGATCAATGTCAATGGCCTGAGCTGGGACGTCATCCAGGTCCTCGGCCAGCACAAGAAGCTCCACAAGCTCGCCATTGAGGACATCATGAACACGAGGAACCGCACCAAGGCAGAATGGTGAGCACACCTCCACTAATTACATGCTCGTGAAAACGACGAAGAATATCCCGTAGCTAACACCACTCCCTCCAGGTTTCCCACTCACGCGTTCATGGTCTTGACGCTCCAGAAGCTGGTGCACACGGTGGACGATGATGACTCGGAATGCGACTCGGACAACGAGGACTCCAAGAGCTGGACCAGTGGCCGAAGCGGCAGGTCGCACCGGCGCTTCGCGAGCCGCCTCAAGAAGCTCTTCCGCCGGCAGTACCACGCCCGGGATCCGCCCTTCGACCAGGGGCCGAAGCTCGAGAAGAAGGGGTCCCACGGGTCGCACGTGATGGACGGAACCTATCTGAAGGCGCAGCCGACGGGCTTCTCGGACCTGCCCGACACAACGACGCTGCGCACGCTCCAGCGCTACCATGCGAGCCCCAACGACCCGCGCACTGAGTTCTTCGAGAAGCACTCTTCGCTGTCATCCAAGCAACTGGCCGTCGCGTGCGAGCAGGTCTCCATCTTCATCACGTATGACAACACCATCATCTCATTCTTCGAGCTCTCAGCGCAGGACATCGAACAGCCCATCATCCGCCGCCTGCAGACGGCGGACACGATCCTCCGGCACTCGTGCGACGCCTCTATGGTCTGCCAGGCCATCATCGACGCCGTCATCGACCTCGCCATCCCCGTGACGGCCTGCTACGCCGACACCATCGGCGACCTGGAGCTGGACGTGCTGACCCGGCCCAACATCAAGCACACCAAGGAGCTCTACGTCATCATCGCCGAGATCAACAAGATGCTGAGCCTTATCAACCCCATCACCAACCTGGTGCAGGCCCTGCGCGACCACAAGACGGAGCTGAGCCAGGACGACGTGTACAGCGAGATCCAGAAGTCCGGCAAGCGCCCCATCATCTCGCCCCTCACCTCCACGTACCTGGGCGACGTGCTCGACCATTGCGTGCTCATCACGGACGGCTTCAACCAGCTCAAGGGCTCGGCCGACAACATGATCGATCTTATCTTCAACACCGTGTCGACGTACCAGAACGAGTCGATGAAGCAGCTCACCATCATCACCATCATCTTCCTCCCGCTCACCTTCTTGACCGGGTACTTTGGCCAGAACTTCGATTCGTTTGGCATTCTATACGACCCTCTGGGCGTCAACATCTTGTACGTTTCTCAAGCATTCTACCCCGTCTCGTGACCCCAGGTCGAAAGCGAGCACTGGCTAACCTTCTATTCTAGCTGGGTCATCGCAGCCCCGGTAAGCTTGGCGACGCTGCTGGTGATGATGCGTGAGGCCATCTGGGACTATGTCAAGGTGCTCGGGCAGAGGCGGCATATTGCGCAGCTCAGGAGCAACCGCAATAAACGACAAAAGACGCAGAAGTTTAGGAATATCTAAGGGGCAGCGAGGAGTATTGGAAAGAGGTTTGCATCTATCGCCCCTTCCTTGGCGAGATGTCACTCAGAGGAGCAACAGTTATTATGATATACCCAGCGTTTGCAGTGCCCATATACATGGCATTTATATAGCGATTAATTCTACATTACGTCGTTCCGCAATACATTTGTGCGGTGTCTTTAAGACCGCGGGAAGTACCAATTTCAGGCTTCTACCGTATCTAAGTGGTAGAATCAATGCTGCGAATAATCCGATCCTGGGTAATCGCTCGTCGGACCTGTGGTCCCGCAATCCGTGAAAAGCTCCCTCATACGAGTCGACTTCTTATTCCACTTAGCTAGGTTGGCCTAGTTAATTCACAGTGCAACGGTCCGGAGTTAGATCGAGATGGGTGCCATTCCTGTAGTTATCCCATTATACTCATATACGAAGTACTCAACATTCCGCTATTCGTCAGATTTCTCATTGGAAATTTCTCCCTTCCTTCGTTTCTCATCCTCTAGGACCCGAGTAAGTATCTTAGTAGGATAATTGTCTGCAATACAGCGGCTTTCGACTCTTGCGATTCCTCAGTCGAAAAGAAGTCACTGGGAAGTATTCGAAGTGCGTTGTCGATAAGATTGTAGGTGTGGACATCAGACTGGAAGAGGAGAAGCGGTATGAAGGACTCGATAGTCTAGAGGATAATTTGCAGATGGCGGAGGAATGAGAAGATATTTCTTGTGATAGAAGTTTTCATTCCCTAGCTTCATCGATTCCTGGGTTCAAATCTAATGACGTATGCGCTAGCTCATAGCGGATGGGACTATTAAAGCTGCCTAGAGAGATCTTTATGATCCGGATCTTAGAGGCATCCAATCCGGAGAGGTCGATACAACATCTTCTCTTTCGATAAACTCATAGCGTGAGCATGAGAAGGTTGCTAACAGGGGATCTCTTCTTGACCCAAGTATTACGACGGGATTTCAAAGCCGCTGGAAGTTAAATGGGGAAGAACGAAAGCTAGGCCGGGAGTTTTCAGATGTACAGAAACAAAAATCTTGCCATTAGGAGGCAAACAGGCTCCCGAGTAATTGGGAACTCTGGTTGAAGCATATGATAGGTGACTGATCACAGAAGTAGAGTGAAGTAGGCTCGGCAGCCTCGATGGGAGAAGGCTTCAAGGGCGCTGATCCTCTAGCCCCAGTCCTAGAGTTAAGCGATTAATTTGTGCGTCCTATGCTGTACTATCGTAGCTCAGAACTCGTCTGCTCAGATTCTTTCGCAGATAATGAATTAATCCGGGTGTTGCAAACGTTCCATTTTCCTCATTGCTGTCGGCGCAGTTGTTGACCTCATTCAGCTGTCATGGCAATCAGACCTTTTATTGGTCGGAAGTCCATTGATGCTGTGTCATGGTGGCGGCAGTTCACCACGGCCTAACAGAACCGATAGTTGAGCACCCATAACCCTGATAAAGGCGCCGAGAACTTTTCGGGTGGTTAAGTCATTCAGTTTCCGGTGTTTCTTCCATCAACCTTGGATTGGGACGTGCAACAGAGATGTAGCTCATGCGTAGGCATGCTGGGTCTAAGCATATGTTGAACATGCAGTTTAACCGTAGTTTAGCAAGCCGACATTGGTTCCGTGAGATTTTGGTGTGCTGTATCTCTATCAAGGAAGAACGTGCTGGGGCAGTTCAGATAAAAACATTGCTCACATCGGCCTTAGCTTCCAGGAGACTATTGAGTTGTTTGTTTGAATTCTCATAATTGGAGCATGCTTATCAATAGGCGCGGCAGTAAAAATGCGACCGTGGCCGTAGCGAATATGCATTTGCCTCATCACAACAACTACCACATTTAGTAGATTTATCATGCCGGCTCAATGTATCTACATCAACGGCGTGCGAAAGCAGTCAATAGAGGTCAATAAGCATGGCGGCCCTGTAACTTCGAAGTTGGTGTTGTCCATTCGCGGTATCCAGCTCCACAAATTATCCTAGTAGTTTGGCGTGAGTACGATATACTCTGGTTGGATTTATCCTAAAAGCCAAGACGATGCTTAACCGTAGACACCCAATCTACTTTCAGGAACTTTCTAATATATGTTAATAACCGAACTGCCCGCTCCCGTGTTCTAGTGCTTTCCTCCCCTTCTTATGATAATCACGGTCGCCGCTGTGATATTTCTTCTTGCAGTTCTTTAGAAACTCTTCACACCAACTAATTAATATGAACATCAGAGTCATAATCATAGCGATCGGGTTCTCCTCCCCACCCAATATATTCAGGCTGCTGAAAATGTCAATATCATGACCTTGTAGTGTTGATCTACGGGAAGACTAAAGGTTGCCGAATATAGTCAGTCGATTATCTCTGCCCTCCGTTCAGGGCACCGGCATGGCTGATGAAGTAAACTCAAAGATGAGCCTCTTTGCCGTTTCTCTGAGCTCAAGGTGAAACCGTTCGCATCGAACGAAAGTATCAGAAACATTGAAACCTAGCTGAAGAGCAACAAGGGCCTGATCCATCCAAGAGAAGTAGAGTTCATCAAGAAAATGGATCTCATCAGCGTAGCCCCGTCGCCTAGGTCGCTCATCCGGCGGCTGATCGAGCAGGATATAGGTATTTGTGCCCACCAAAGGCATTTATAGATTGCTGCGACAGTTTAGGGCGCAAGATCCTAGTAGCATCGGCTTCCAAGATACTACGCATGGCAGTGATAAACATGTAGACCCGCTCGCCTCTGTCATAGTTTTTATGGCGGCCGATCTAATGCTAGTCGCACCGCTTTGGATACTAGCCGCGGTATCGGGAATGCCGAGGAGGTCAGACATTATCACAGCGTTCGCGATCGCGTTCTTCGCCGTTCTTACTTGGGGAACATTGGTAAAACCATTCGAAATTTTGGCAGCGATGGCTGGGTGAGTATATAGCATTCTGGTGATTTTTATATTATAGCAAACTGATCGATCTGTAGATATTTAGCTGTATTGGTAGTTTTCCTTTAAGTTGGGTCTACTTAATAATCTGACATGAACGCCTGATTAGTTACAAATAGTAGCTGTTTGAAATTCAATCATACCTTCAAGGGCTATCTTTTCATCTCTTATCCTTCACGTTCGTCTAGATTCCTCGCGGAGAGCGTTTAGGAATGTAGGCTCCGATGTCTCCATAAAATAACTGAGGGGATCTTACTTTGCCTTTACCGAAATCGTAACTAGGCAAAGCATCTGACTGCGGTTGCAGCGCTCTGGAATGAGAGCAAACGAATTCCGATCCCCACCCAGAATCGAGTCTTCAGAGATAATCAAGGCAGTGAGTATCGTAGACCTTGCCGAAGGTAGTCACTACCGAGTCCCCGCAAATCGTTAGGACCACTTTCCTCCCCCTCGAGGTTTTGAGTGTGCCGCCAAGGCCATCCTCGGACTATGATATCTCCGAACTAGGAAAGTGATTCCAAACGCGTCTGCTTACGCCTCGCAGGATGCCAGCATGTTGTCAGCCGAGGAAATGGCAAGACCAGAATTGAACAGTGGGGAGTTTCTAGCGCACGAAGCGTCTAGAGAAACCGCGCTGCATTTTGCCACTGCCGCCTGGTTCAATTCCGGGCCTTGCTTTGTCGACCAGCAGTTACAACTGCAGGATAGCAAAGTCGCAGATGCTGTCGCTTAATGCCTTCGTCGTTTGATTAATCTCCCTTTCGCCTCCTTCTCGGCTCCATCGGCAAGCTGCTGTAGAAGTTGGCTCGCTACTGATCATGACAAAGCCAGCTCGGCCACTTGGTAATGAACGGGTTTGGGTCTGGAGACTGGAGTTTGATTTTACTCTGCTCTCAATTCAATCCTTTTGCTTTCTTTCTTGCGTCACGACGAGACAAGGCGTACAAGGTGGCAGCCCATGCTGGAAACTGGTAGGATAAATGGCAAGGTTGGGAGGGACAAAGGTCTCGCTCCAACGAACTGGGGCGCAAGGGAATGACCCGAGTCGGACCACAGGCGGCACCTTAACCTTTAGGCCTCACCGGCAATTTTCGTCCGCGCTCCAGTCTCACTAGCAGATCCCCCTTGGCCACTTGACTCTTTTTCTTAGTCACCAATCAAAAGTTGTCACCCGCAACCTTTCATCTTCGTGCCAGCCACGTCAACTTCTCCACCCCCGTCAATCAACCTGAGCACACTTTTTCCTCCTAGTGGCGTGCGGCCCGCAACTTGGGGAGCAAGCAGGAAACTCTGCGCATTTTTTATTTCGCTCGCTGCGATCCGCCTCCTAATGGAAGTTCAGACGCAGCGCGTCCTCAATTCGGCGCCGCCGCCGGCAGTTGCGCCTCCCTCGCAACCGCCCGTCGCCCTCGCACCTCAACAGCCGGCAATCTCGGCAGTCCCCATCAAACGCGGCCGTGGCCGCCCTCGCCGGTATCCCAGGCAGGGCGAGCTCGCGCGGGTAGTGCCCGTTGCTCCCCAGCCAGCGCTGAGTCCTTTCGCGCCAGACGGGGAACCTACGGAGAGTTGCATTGAGGTCGCAGCATCGGCCCACATCAATCAGAACAATCAAAACTACCAGCTCAACCAGAAGCTTGCCTCCTTGGCGCCCGCCGCCACACTGGAGGACTCGTCTCCGCGCGCTCCCAAGATCAGGCTCTTTTCTAGCCAACGGCCCATCGCACCGCGGCGACCTGTCGCAACCGCGCGCACGCCACTGCCCCAGGGCCGTCGGGTCAATCTCAATCCCAGCGCCCTGGGGGTCGGCGCCAAACCCGGCCCAGGGCGTCCCCGGTTGGGGACCACACCGCTGAAGCCGAAGTTGGACACCGACCTCACGCATGTTTCAGGCGCCAAACCACCGAACGGCAGTCTCGCTACACCGCCCAACGCTAGCCCTGTTTCCCTGGACCCTCGGTCCGCATGCGGCCAGAGCCAATTGCAAGACCGCCGATCAGGCGCCGCCAATGGCGTCCTCTTTGACGACGAGGTGCTACAGAGTCATTTCGACCGAATCAATGCGACCATCGCCCAGGCGGACAAGCTCATCGAGGAGGCCGAGACCGGCTTCCCGCCTGAAACGGTCTTCATGGTGGTGCACGACTCGTTCCGCAGCATCAGCGACCGCCGCCTGCACATGACAGCCTTCGTGCACCTCAAGTCTGCCAACGCGCTGGCCCTCGAACTATTCACCAAGCTGTATCTGTCGCAGGGCCTGCAACGCCATGGCGACTTCCGCGAGGTGTCGATGGCCGATCTTAGCGTGCTGCCGCCTGGCCACCTGGTCTGGGCTGTTGACTACGAGGGGGACGGATGCCTGAGCCTGGTTTGGTCCGAGTCGACGTTTTGTGCGCGCGTCTACGTCTACCGCCAAAAGGTCGAGAAAACCCACACTCCTGGAACAGTGGAGTTGGGTGGTCCTCAGAGCAAGATGGAGCTGGATTGAATTCGCGACGATTGGAATGGGCGCCGCGGAGTTTTCCAAAGGCTGCTTGCTGATCACTACTTGTTTCTTCTCCCTATTCTTGGCGATGTATCGATTAGTCGTTGCGAGTACACGCGCGAGGGATTTACGGCCTTAGGAGTTTTGGGCAGAGCGGCGTTTGTGCGATGGGTTCGCTGGTCGTCAGGGTTGATCTGAAGACTAAAAAAAAGGTTGGGGTACATGGCATTTGAATTTCTTTTTTCTTGACTCGCATTGCTAGTGGCTGAATGGAAGACCTCGTGGTTTTAGGAGGCTGCAGGGCTGCAGGGCTGCAGCAATCTTTTACTACAACCCTACCTTATGTATTGCCAAGAAGAAACGTGATGTGACTTTCTTGCAGCTGGGTATGAGGTCTCGAAAAGCTTGTTTTCACAGATGCATAGTGGTAATTGTTGTCTTGTTGAAGCTACAACCTTGCTATAAACATCAAATCTCTAGCAAGAAACATGTACATCCAGGTCTATCTAGGCGCAATAATACTAGATTCCTCCCCAACCCTCAATATGCGACCAAGTGCTTGCTGCCTTTGCCATTACGCTTGAAACACAAACTGAAACCCAACTACCGCCCATCTCAGCAGGATTGGGCGGACGGTATAAGATCTCTCGGATGCACCACTAAGTTTGTGTGGGTAGCTCCAAAACCAAACCCAAACCCAGACGCCAGGATATTGCCACCACTGAGTAGAGAATTTCAATCTCGTGGGGACAGGCCTACTCGACAGGCTCTAACTGCTCGAGATGCGCATTGAACCACTCGATGCATTGGTCCTCAGCAGCTGCTGCCTGCTTGGCCACTTCCTCGAACTTGTTGTCGGCCCTGATGGCGAAACCGTGGCTGCAGTCCGGGTACATCTTGAGTTCTCCTTTATACTCTTCCGGCTGCGCGTCAACACCCCGGCGGATATGGGCGACCTTATCAGGCGTGAGGAGATTGTCCTTGTCTCCGATGGCAAACGACACCGGCAGCCTGATCTTCTCGATGTCGTCAGGGAAGGTCAAGAGGCTGGGGTGGGCAGTGAAGCCCCGGTCAATCAGCGGTTTGCCGTTGAACTTGTCGTCCCCGCGGGCGAGAAGGGTGACGTGCTTGCCACCCCAGCAGAAGCCGGCACCGAAGACGGGAAGATCCGGCTCGGCTTGGCGGAGATTGGTGAAGAACCGCAAGACCCGGGGATAACTGGACCAGATGTTGTTGATGATGAACCAGGGGACAAGGTTTCCAAACAGCATCAAATGGGCCCAGCTTCGACAACAAGTTAGCATTTTCAAAAGTGAAGAAAAAAAAGAAAAAAGAAATCAAAACTCAAGGCAAGCAGCGAAACAAATGGGACTCACAACTTAGAGAAAAAGTTGCCAGAAGCCTCAGCCTTCCTGACGCCTTCAATAACCCACGACGCACAAGACCAACCCTTCATGAAGTTGGGAAGATAGACACGGTAGGGGCCCTTGGCCGCATAATGGTCAGCCAGCAGCTGGTTGTTGATGAAGGGCATGCCAAAAGCATCAGGGACGATGACGATGACGCCCTTGATGTCGGCTCCATCTTTCGGCTCGACGACGTACGTGGTGAGGCCGTAGAGCTTGGCAGTGGATCCGCGGGGGACGCCTTCGTGGATGGTCCCCTTGAAACAGTCCGGACACGACATGGTGGCGAGTTAGAGGGCAAAGGAAAGAGGAAGCGCACGCCGATGGAGTTGGCGCTCCAAGTTAAAAAATGCGATGTTGTTTCTGGGCGGGGGGCTGCATGTTGGCGGCTGGAACGAGGATTGCGCACGCTGATTCGGCGCGTGGGGTCCATAACACGGGCCAATGGCGCAGTGCAGATAACGTGCCAGGGTGGACCAGTCAGTCTCACCTTCCCCCCCACGTTGGTTACCTCTACGTAGCATTTAAGCGGCCAAGCGGCCAATGCAAAGGGCATCGGCACATCGGAGTTTGTAGACAGCGACTGCATCTTCCCTACCTTACCTACCTTGCCTTAGGTACCTACTTTACCTTAGCTAAAAGTAGCACTGGATCTGCCCTAACTATCCCCATCGGAGCAATGCATGCCTTAGCCTGGACAACCCCTGAAACCCTGCAACGGGAACCTCAAAGCGAAACTATTTCGACAAAAACAGAACCATAACTTCAGACCTTACTCCCCTCCTATTCTCTTGATGGCAGAAACCCGCCTCCCGTGAGTCAACCCTCTCACCTACCACGCTGGCCCGTCCCCTTAGCTGCCTGCTCCTCGGCCAGAGATACGGACGGGTTCCTACCAGCATAAACTCCGTCAACCTCACTGTCTTGACAAGGGAGGACCCGGCGCTACTGCCAGCTCCCCACTCCACTCTACCCCACTGATTCAACAAACCCCGGGCTCGCGGCTCGCGGCTCGCGTCTCGGCTTCTTGAAGCGCACCAACTACACCATGCCCCCTTTTCGGAACCCCCTTCGGAGCGGCTTGGTGCGTCGGGCCGCAAGACGGGAAGTTGAGATGCTCCAACTCCGTGCCGTTCGGATGCCGCACCACTCCCGCTGCTTAATAATTTTGGGGGCACAGCTGAGATCCGTTGCGACCACCACGTCACCCTTGACGATGTCGCTGCTTTTCTCTACCCCACTTCCCCCCTAACATTCTCAACCTGCCTGCACCTGTCACGGCATCGGGGAACTGTATCGACCGACTCGGGCTATTCCCGGGCATCTACAACACTAGTGTCATTATGGAGACCTTCACCCATACAGTCACCGGCGGTGCAACGGTGACCGGGCGATATCATATCCCCGCGTTGCTGCCAGCCCCCGCCGTGGGGGCCAAGACGTCCCGCGCCCTCGTCGTCGCCCTTCACGGCGGATCGTACAGTAGTCTCTACTTTGACGTGGATGCCAATCATACCGCTTCCATCGCAAGCGACGCGCTGTCCATCCCGGTGGTAGCGCTCAACCGGCCGGGCTACGATGGGTCGACGTTCCCGGACTCGGCTCCGGAGGATGGCAACTATGCCGAGCTCTACGCGGACTGGCTGCACACCGCCGCGCTGCCGGCCGTCTGGGACAAGTTTGGTGCCCCGAACGAATGCACCGCCGTTGTGCTCCTCTGCCATAGCCTCGCCTCCACGGGAGCGGTCACGGCGGCCGCCACGTACGCGGACGCGGCTCCGGAGCAGCGGCGGTACCCCCTCGCGGGGCTCATCATGTCCGGCTGGGGCAGCATACTTGATAAGCCGCCGCCGTCGATCGACCTGTTCACCGCAGTCGCAAGCCGCGACGCCCTGATGCTACCACCTGGCACGGCGGACCCGGCGATCTACGCGCACACAGAGCGCTTAATGCGACCGCTGCCGCCTACCGAGATGACGGCCATGGCCGCGTGGCTCCCACGGTGGCGCACCGAGTGGGCGCCCCGCGTCCGCGTCCCGGTGATGCTGGGGATGGCCGATAAGGATGCCCTCTGGCCCGGCACGGATGAGCACGTGCGCGACTGGATAGCCGCCTTCTCCGGCAGCCCGAGGGTAGAAGGCAGCGTCCTGAGGGGGGCGCCTCACAACCTGGAGATGAGCCTCTGGTCGAGGGGTTGGTATGCGCGATGCTTTGGATTTGCGTATGAGTGCGCCGTGAGCGCGTAGCATTTCGGGTCCTGGCATGTCCCGATGCTGGAAGGGGAAGAAAATGCCCTAGAGGCGTCAAGGCGGTCGGTGAATAAGGTACTGCTTCTCCAGAAGCCATTTAATTTTAGAGCGTGGAACTATTCGGATGAGTTATCTGGCCGTCGCGCAATTGGACTGCTTTCAGTTTCCTCGCTTAACGTATGGCCAAGGCGACTAGCAAGCTCGATGTATGGCCCCCGACTGGCCATGTGGCCGGCACGCTTGGTACCCACGGGCCATACCCTTAGCTTGAGCATAACCTGAATATTTTGCACTTAGTGCTGTGCGCCAGAGAAGACTATAGATTCTTGGCAGTTGGAGGTGGCTTTTGGGGACCCAAGACGCTGGGTCAAGATCCGAGACTAGCGCCCTAGACAGTCCCGCGTGGTGGGCAGCCAAGACCCCGTCAGATATAGTATCTGCGACTATTAAGGTAGTCGACGCTCCTGAACAAGTTTGTACAGGGGATGCTTTTATGTTAATTTCAGTAGCCGAAGTCTCTGTTGCTGGGAAAATTAGGGGGCTTGCGAGAAATAATAGCCGGGAAAAATGACGCTACATTTGTTTAAGTTATTCATGTCCGACCAACATCCCATATTCCGTGCTGTGGTTTCTTTGCTTTCCAGGCGATCCTTATCCAGTGATCAGCTGATGCATCGCGAGGCACCATTGTTATTGGGACATTGACATCGCAAGCAAAATGGTTAGGAGCGTGACTTGGCTCGCTGGCCTCTTAGCCGCGGCGGGGATGGTAGCGTGCACACAGTTCGAAGAACGAGCCGTGGTATGCTCGTCGGACAATTTGTTTAATAAGTTTGTTCGTACACCCTCCGTTGCCACGTCAATCTGCCAGACATATCTCGGGGTATACGACGTTTCGACCTCGGTCGTCACTAGCAGCTTTAACTCGTAAGTCGCATGGCAGCAAGCTGGATCCTCGACTGTCTCGCTCACTACTATCCAGCGCACCCACAACTACTGCTATCCCGTCCATGGAGTACCCTCTCAGCGTGCTCACGACTTCATATCCTGCATCTCGATTGTCGAGTGCCTGCAGCTGTCTGACGATCCCGGCCATCACGAAGACTGTGACAGTGACGGCCTTTGTAAAGTCCACAGCGGCGAGCACGCTACCGTCGTCCACTTGGAGCACTTTGGGATGTTATACCGAGCCGGCATACCCCGCTCGTGCACTACCTACTGTCAGTGCATCCCTAAACATGACGAACGACAGGTGCATGTCGATCTGTGCCGCCGGCGGGTATACTTATGCCGGCACCCAGTCGTACCTGGAATGTTGGTGTGGTAGCTCTCCCAACAACGCCGCACCGATCGGCCAGGGCCAGTGCAGCTTCCAGTGCGAAGGAAATGCCACCCAGAGCTGCGGAGGCTCCCGTGCTCTGCAGCTGTTCCAGTTCACGTCCTCGCCCACGTCGGACGGCAGCGGCGCAAGCCCTACTGCCTGTGGGACGCCGTACATTGACACGCCTGACGGATATAGCTTCAAGTTCCGCAACGCTGAAGATTTGAAGTGGTGGATGACGGACACCGCGTCTAGCTACGGCAACCCTGGCATCACTTTTGAGCCTCTCGACACGGATGGCGGATACGTTATGAAGTCGACCAACCCAACCGTGGGCTTCGCCCTCCGCCGTCCACTCAACGTGGTGGCGGGTGCGACTTACGCCATTTCATACCGCTACTACGCGACAACCGCCAATATCTACCCTAATGGATACCAGAGGGATGTCGACGGGGACTCCCACCTTGACCCAGAAACCAGGCTGGTAAATCAGTGGGTGACGGTTTCGGGGCAGATCACGCCGTACAAAAACGTTATGACCCCGAGACTCTACATACTCAAAGACGGCCCAGGGACGGGAAGCATCATGATTAGCGATCTGAAGCTTGTTCTCGTCACGCCCGCACCCACAGCTGACACTACGACGCCCACTCTAAGCCCGAGCCCGGTCATCTTAGTCGACTTCACCACCGGTCAGAACCCACCCGTCCTTAGAAATGCTGCCACATTCAACGAGCAGTACGGCGAGGGCTCGGATGGCGACGTTTCAACCCCGTTCTCCCCCGGCTACGGCCAGAGTGCCTACTGCCGCCAGGTCGACTTCACTCCTGGGACGCGTAACACCGTAGATTACACAGGTTTTATCAGCAACTTCAACGTCCCTGATGCCACCAAGATGTACGTCGGCAAGATTCACTTCAGGGCAACCGCGGCGAAGGGATGTGTCCTGGCCCTCCAGGGACCCTGGGGAGATGTCAGCAAGGTTCTGCCTCTTTGCGACTACGACTGGACCGAAGTGGTGACTCCGGCGTTTGCGGGTAGCAGCACTTCTTATTTCGCCATTTACCTCACATGCAGCAATCCAGAGTTCCAGACGGCGAAGACGAAGCTCTGGCTCGATAGCCCGGCGGTATATCAGGTGCTGTGATGCCGGGACAGATTAGAACTTCCAATAGGGCCTTGTAATTACAGAGTTGGGATTAGAAGCGCAGAGCTAGAACAAGATGCGCCAACTATAGTTGATATGTGCTATACAATAGAATGGCGACGATCCTCATGTTTTCTGAGCCACTGCACACGCACGGATGGCTAACCTGGAAAGGAAAGCAAAAAGATGCTGCCACACGGCACATTAAACGTCACTATAGAGCACCACTTTCCCTTGCCCCAGAGATCCATCCCACATCTGCATCCAAACCCAGGCCCGACCTGCCTCCCCCCAAAGTAGACCGAATGAGTCCCAATCTTTTTCAAAAGACCCATCCGCCACGCCGTCTCTTACCAGCTCGGGTATCGCCAGAGCGAGAAAGTGGTCTCGCTGATCCGAGTCCAGAGCTAGTGCGTTGCCAATAATTCCGTGGCAGATGTTGGGCTCCTTAATCAAGAGACCTCTCTCCCACGTCAATCTCCTCCCCAGCGCGATTGCCGCGTCGATCTGCCACTGGACTGCTGGGAAGTACGGCCGAATGGCTAGAAGCGACACGATGAAACCAGGAGCGCCGTGGCAGAACTGTACCAGCCCGATTTCCTTACCGTCTACCACCGGCCAGTTGCCCTCCGTGTTCTGTTGGCCCAGTAATGTTACCAGCTTATTCTCTAGCTTGGGCGCGTAGCTGGGGTCGCTCAAGACTATTTGCGTCAGAATGCCAATTTCTCCATGCACCGTACCGAGGTACTGGCGGCCGTCCCAGACCCACGGCTGTTGGGACATGATGGTCTCTATGAGCGACGTGATGACAACTTCGATGGCGGGAGCCAGGTGCGGAAGCCCCTGCCGCATCACTCGCAAGAGGTAAAGTGCACCGGCACGGCCCTTAAGCCATTCGGAATAGGATGGATCCGTCTCGAGGGCGACGAGTGCGTCGAGGATCCTCAGCGCGTGGCCGTCGTCCTGATATAGGCACGCTTTGATTGTGTAGGAGGCGAGGTACTCGTTGGTGATTCCGCAGCTTGTATCGAGCAGCGGAGGGACCGAGTCCTGGCCCAGCTCGATATACGCCTTGCACCAGTCCACTGGCTTCTTGCCGCTGATGTCGAGATCGGGATGCGCTCTGGAGAGCGTCCAGAAGAAGTAGGCGGCAGAGGTAGGGCCAAGAAACAGACCGCGATATACCTGGCCGCGAAATGGTGACGCCCATGGAAGCGTGGGTGGGCAGTCTCGGACCAGCCGTGCCGCGGACTCTAGGAGGTATTGTCTTGGGTTTTGGGGTCGGAGGCAAGCCACCCCGACATTATCAAAGAACCGCTTGCCCGCCGCCGTGGGCATTTGGTAGGGATTAACAGCCATGCTGGTTCCAAATTAAGGAGAAGCCTCCTGATGTCGCCCGAGATGCTCACACCGAACAAGGAAGAACGAATAGGCGCCTCGCATAGCCCAGCGGCAAATTTCAACCCCTCAGCTGTGCAACTTTGCGCGAACGCCACGTGTCGGCGTATGCAGTGCACTTTGGGCAGGCTTACGTCGCACACTATCTCGGCACAAGCCCCACCTACAATATAGCTACGATCTAGTGGGGTTTCTTGGCAGCAAGAGTTTATGTCGATAAGCAGGTAGATAGTATTGATAAAGCGGGCAAGGTAAAGAAAGGATGGCGCAGCGGGCCCGACGAAAACACCTTCACCACCTTTGACACGCTATTATCAATATGTGCTAGCAAGTCAACAACGATATATCACAGACAGGCTGCCACCGCCGGGCGGTCCTTGGCCCTCAGCTCCCCCGCTGACATACACTTGCGTGTCGCCGGTGATACCTGCGATAAGCCCGCCGACCGCGGCTCTAGCATGCCGAGTGCTCTGTATATCGCTGTCGACGTTCATTGTGTGGCGGTTGCCACGGATGACGCCGGAAGGGTCTGCCTCCGCCTTGGCGAATACCTGGATTACCTCTCCATTTTCCTTGCGGACAGTTTCGAGACAGTCAAGCAAGGCCTTCGCGTCTATGGCGTCTTTCATGTACCCGGAAACGATCCGCAGACCTCCTTCGCACTGTGGTGAAGACGCGAGAAGCAGAATGTGGTTGTCTTCGAGCTCTGCGCCTGAGCTGCAGCTGGCCTTCGCTGACCAGATATGGTCTTCAGTTGAATTCCCATTGATTGCAGCATCCATCTGATCGACGGAGATTTCCCCTAGAGCAGCGGCTATTCCTACCGCGCTGGCATACCGAGACTTTGCCATCGAATCGTAAGTGTCGGTCGTGATTGGAATGTGCCCGGCCCTCCTGATAGCCGAAATCTTCTCCGAGGTGAGCAGCGGGCATTTTATGAGGACCAAATGAACGCTGTCAATCCCCACCCCGGCTTCTTCCACCATCTGCTGAACCGTCGTCATAACTTGCTTAGCATGCTCTACAGTCCCGATCTCGACTGGTTCGAGCAGTCGAGTTCGACCAACTGATGCCCGGAGAGCACTAGTGCCCGCGAGGCTGTCATCTTTGATGATAAAGGTGAGATGGGGGCCCAAGACGCCTTCGGTGCCTCCAGAAAAGACCGTTACAGCAGATTCGGGCAAAAGAGGCTCCCATACAGTGGCCGACAGAGTACGCGAGAAGTCATTGACGCACCCATTGCCTTGGAGAAGGTGAGTTAGGATTGGGTATTTAGGACTACGGGAAAGCTAGGAGGAAGGTCACCTTCTGTCTTGCCAGCTAGCGCCAGAACTTGATCTGTTCTGTAGCCCGCCTTCTGCAGCTGCCTCAATGGCGTCACATCGGCCGGCGAAGAAGTTCCAAACTTGAGGACATTGACAGCGAACATGAGGGGCTCGTGGCTAGTTCAAACATTAGACATGCCCAAACCAGTGTTATTGTAGCTCGTACAGTGAAAATTGCTTTGTAGGGTGCTGTTGTGTGTAAGATGTCAAGCTGCACGTTCGGACATCGGCACTCTCCGGCGAAAATGGTGAGCGATAAGGTAAGATAGGAGAGTGATTATTAAGTAGAATGCCTGGGGTCATGCTTGGCTGGGGCCATCTGCATGTTCCTCCCCCGACGAAAGTAATCCAATAAGAAGTTAGCATAACAACGTAGTAAGGCTTGTAATAGCCAAGATAAATCTTTTTCTATTTCTACTCAACCCTAACTTTCTGTGTCTTATAGGGAATCTAATGCCTTTGAGAAGCAAGCAAACTCGCCAATCCGTATTTATTTTTAACTATCTGCATTGCTCTTTCGGAAATTTGCCATTAGAGCTACCACCCACCACGCCGTTTAGGTTTGGACCTCTAGTTCTCATCTACACCTGCAGCTCGCGCACGTCCTAATAGCTTAATGTACGGCTGCTTTGTGCATCCTCATATTCATATAGGTTGGAATAGGTTCAGAACAACCCACGCACTGTTTGAGGATAGCACCAAGCCAAAAAGGTAACCACAAGAGTCGGTATCCCAAGTCCCAGTCCCACTCCCAACGCGATGTTTCTGTCCGAGTTTGAGTCTGAGTTTGAATTCGAATTAGAACTGTCTGTCGAACCTCCATTGCTGCTTGTGGTTGTACTTGGTGGCGAAGATACCACTGTAGCCGTCTGGCTGTAGATATTTATACGCCAAAGGCTCCCGCAGATCTCTTTTGTATTTCCAACGCAAGGGAAGATGCAGTCTTCCTTAGAGGCGCTAGCTAGGTTGTTCGCTAGACTATTGCCGCAGTAGCAATTGTTAGCAGCCTCTACGCCAAATATAGTATAAGAATTCTGGACACAGCTAGATTTCTCGTCAGTGACGCTTCACAAAGAGAGTACTGAGTCAACTTACAAACTCTGACAGTAGGACACACCCACAACATTTCCACCTATATTAGACCCGGTGAGGATCCGGTTAGAGTCGTCACTCCAGCAGCCCAGGTTAGAGTATCCATCGGGTGATGCAGTAGTCGCTGCATTTGTTGTCTGCATGGTCGTTTTTTGACTATACACATTTATACGCCAGATGCCCCCGCAGATTTCTTCGGTATTTCCGCGGCAAGCGATGGAGCAGTCTCCAGCATCCGCGCTGGCTGGACTATTCGCTGGATTATTTCCGCAATAGCAATTATTGGCAGCTTCTACGCCAAATATAGTATTGGACTGCTGAGAGCAGCTGCAAAATTTCAGTTAGTAATGTCTCGAGATTAAATATTTACTTGAGATATAACTCACAAGGTCTGGCAGCGTTGTATGTTCACATCCTCTCCACTTGTACTAGGGCCAGTGAGGATCCGCTTGGAGGCATCACTCCAGCAGCCCAAGTTGGAGTACCCATCTAGGGATGCCGTTGTTGCTGCTTGACTGGTCTGACTATAGATGTTTATACGCCAGATACCCCCGCAGATTTCTGCGGTATTTCCGCGGCAAGCGAAGCTGCAGTCTCCAGTCTCCGCGCTGGCTGGACTATTCGCTGGATTATTTCCACAATAGCAATTATTAGCGGCTTCTACGCCAAATATAGTCTGAGATTGTTGAGAGCAACTGGATATTCTAGTTAATACCATGTTTACGCTTGGGCAATGCACGAGGCATAGCTTACAATGTCTGGCAGCGCTCTATATTTACGTCATCCCCACTTGTGCTAGAGCCAGTGAGGATGCGGCTAGATGCATCACTCCAGCAGCCGAGGTTAGAGTAACCTGCCAGTGATGCAGTAGTGGGGCTGACTTCGCCATAGCTAGCGCGAGGGAATAGCCCCTTCGCGGCATCGGCTGCTGGGGGTGGTTCCAGACGGTCTTTGGTGCCGAGATCCTGGCCTTCGGTGTGCGGAAGAGCTGTAGGTTGGCTTGCGAAGGCGACTGGACGTTGTCTCAGGAGGCGGTTTGGCGGCTCTAAAACAAATGCCGTTGCAGTGAGGCAAAATGCAAACATCCAGAACGTCTGGCTCCAGTATCCTATCAGGAGAAGCATCTTGACGGCTCGGTAATGCAAGTGAGATCTCCAGGGAACAGAAAAGTTCGCAGTGCAGAGGCGGGAGCTCGATCCACATAAGAGGGTAGACTTCCACCAATACGTCTCTCTTCCTCCGCAAAGCCTGGTAGTTTGGGCGCCAATATTGGGGCACAGGCGTTGGAATATGCATGCAGTACCACGGACTGACGCATATTATCCATGTCATACCCCTGTGACGTCCAACGCATCGATAACATCGCCGCGTTTGATTAGCTAGTGATAATATCTGATCGGGGTAGCTTCCTAAAAGTGTGCAAAGGCTCCGACAGCCTTGTGTAGAATGAGGCTATCGAATCCTAAAATGCAGTTTTTTTGCATCTCCGCGGCGGTTTTATCATACAGTATATCGCCGATCTGATTGTTTGGTCAATCGATACCATATTCGGCACGTTGGACGCTGGCACAGAAACATTGCAGATGAAAAAGCGGAAATTAGAAGGCGTAAGGACACAAGGCTGCGTCAGCAGATGAGCCCGGATTAGTCTACGACGAAAGAAGACAGCGAAAATGGCAGTCTCGTCCTAGATAGCCATTTAACGAAGCAAGTTAGCCTGCATTAGGAACTTGGAGATTTAACTTCAGTACTGTAGGGAAATGGTAGAGCTGATATTCTGAGCTGTAAGTATAGTCCGGGTGTTGCTGTTTACCGCGTTGCCCTAGCTAGAATTGGCACTCACAAGGCTATCACATAATACGCTGTCATCAAACCAGCCCCTAGCATAGCTATAAGGGGGTACCCAGTTATAGGTTGGTTTCCGATCTAGTCCTAGTATCCTGATTTTACACGCACTAACTTAGATCGTTGACTAGGCTCACACGGGCGTAGGTGGGCAATAGATACCAAATTCCGCTCTGCTGAATCCTGCTGTCTTCACGTGGTAGGCCGTGTTAGCCTCACGTCCGATCGGTAACGAGTCGTATCCACGATCGTGTAGCGAATAGTGTCCGCGGGACCTCTTAAGAAGGTGAAATCCCGTATAATCCGGAACTTGCTCCTACAGCGAGAGCATTAAAGATGGTCTCGTTGTTTTGTACAGACTTATTGGTACAGACTAATCAGGCGAATGTAGAGCTCCGCCACATGACCAAGGACGCTTCGACAAAATTTCCGGAGTTCATTAGACCGCGGATCACTGGTACTGTTCCATAAACAGGATATCACTCGCAAGCAGGTCAAAGGTACTAGAGTGTTGCCAAGTAAGTAAATTTACTATTAAGATCATAGTATCTCCTATGCATAGATATTATGTTATAAGGGACAGTTAAAGTATAGCTAGATAATGGTACGCCCTATGTACTATGAGTAGTGACGACTGGCCGCATTTGGCTTGGCTTGGCTTAGGTAGTTGTTCAGAAGCGTCATACGTGACTTTCTTTGCCATATACCTGGGCACCATGATGCTAGGCTTGGCTATACACTAGGTTCTGCAAAACGGGTATTCTGACCAAGAAAAAAAGTCGTTTCGAACTTGACCTGATGCGCCGGACGCAACAAGGTTGAATGTCTTTTGCGGTCCGACCGAGAGGACCTGGTACGAGAACGCGCCCTGGTAGAGAGAGTACCCCGAGCCGCCGACCTTTTGTGTTCTGGTCAGATTCACCGTGCTCAACTCGTAACGAGTGAGCAGCGACCCTGGTATATTAATCGGAGTTGGAACCTCGAGCTGAACGCTGTCAAACTTGAAGTCGTCGCGGGCCTGGAGGCATTGGCGTTAGCATAGATGCACCGTGAAATACTATCGGGCTTCTTGGTGCTCACAGCAACAGTAATCTCCAAGGTATTGTTTGAATACTTGCTAAGAGGACCGACAAATGCAAGCCTAGTGCATGTTCCTGACGCCTGCGGGACGAGGACATCGGGGAACGGGAAGCCGAGTCCTTCGTTGTCGGCAACAGTTGTGTTGGAGCCCTCATCGATGCTTACGGAGAAAAAAGACACGCCCTCGGCAGTGGTTACAGTGGCGTTGAACAGATAAGTTGTGAAGCTTGGCATGCCGGGGTAGAGACCCGTCACCTCTAGCCCCTGCAGAGTGTATGCCGCAACCGAGCCTGCCGACACCGGCTCGCCTGTCCGCGACAAAAGATGGACAGTGACACTCCGATCCGTTGGTGTAGATCCGTCGTCTAAGAGCCGTATCTCTCCGCTCACGTTCATGGTACTGTTTTCATTGACCGCGACATTGAGATATCCAGGCTTTACCGCAATGGGCGTGATGATATCAGTTAGAGTCACGTCTGCTGGGACGGTATTGAGCATCCGCTCCAAAAGAGTGTTGCACGTCTCTGCGAAAAACTCCTGCGACTCTGCCATGCGCCGGATGAGATCGCCGCCGTCGGCGTTGAAGATGCGGAAGTCGGAGCGCATCGTCTCGTTGTGCCCAAACGCGAGCGGGTTTTGCGACGTGTTGGCCACGAACTGCTTAGCACTGCTTTGGGTTAGGGGGTTGTGTCCGGGTCGAGTCCGAAAGTTGTGCGTGAAGACTTACACGCTATTGTCGAAGACATCAAATGTCTCGTCGAAGTCCTGCCTGCTAGCTTGGTTGTTCTGTGCTACAATGTTACTGGAAACTCTCCATGAAGCCTCAAGGGAGCCCGTCTTACCGGATCGACAGGATTGGGCACTGGCACAATCTGGGGGAAGTTCTCGCCGTGTACGCCCCCTAATGTGTGCCCGCAAGCTACCAGCCCAATCATCTCCGTCACGTTAAAGCCCTGCCGCGCGAACGCTGCCATGTGCGAGTCCAAGCCCTGGTCCGGGGTCGGCACGCCGGACGGACCGGGCCCGGCGACGTCGACGCGACCTCCCCGGTAGGGAATCAAGATGGTGCCGTTCGAGCACGAGGCAACGGCCATCTGCGCCCCGAGAGCGATGAGATCCGCCATGGATGAGCGTGTCGTCTGAAAGGCTTGGAAGAAGCCGACAGATTCGTTGAAGGCCTTGCCAACATTCTCTTCGCGATCCGTCTCGAAGGCAATCGAGGCGTCTATGCCGCCTGTGCCGGCCACT
The DNA here is from genome assembly GCA_021432635.1 of Thozetella sp. PMI_491. Classification (NCBI taxonomy): domain Eukaryota; kingdom Fungi; phylum Ascomycota; class Sordariomycetes; order Chaetosphaeriales; family Chaetosphaeriaceae; genus Thozetella; species Thozetella sp. PMI_491. Next base: position 1,612,420 of record MU270019.1, read on the forward strand.
ACGTCCGCCGTAGCCATGTCGTGGTAGGCGGTCCGGAACCACTCGGCCGCATCATCCCGTCCGGTCTCTTGCATGTTCTCCATCGAGTTGCACGGTGTGACGCCAAAGGCGAGCCCGTTCTGGCGGAATCCATTCTGCTGATAGAGGACCGCCTCCAGCTTGTCGATGCGTTCGTCCGGCCACGTGTAGCAGGCTGCTGGCGAAGACAGGGCCGCTAGGATAGCGCCCGACTGAGCGAGCCTCGCAAGCTGGAACTGCATGGTGAGAAGGCTACTTACTGCTAAATCGCCAGCCGTTCGTGAAGCAGCACGCAGTATCGCGATGGGCTACCTTATCGTCGAGAAGCGCCCAGGTTCGACCACATTGTAGGATGGAAAATGAACATTTCATATCGCAACAAGAGTTACCACCAAAACGAAGCACGCGACACTATTATTTTGGGCTCGCTGGTTTCCGTGCGCGGATACGCTCGGGCACCCACTGCCGACAAAGTGACTCTACGTGCCATCGTGTACCGGGCTTCCCGGGGTGAATAGCTAGATGGAGAAGGTTTGGGGGGTGCTTCCGCGAGCCTGGTAAATCGACCGTATGGTCTCGACCGTATCTAACCTCATATGGTAATTGCCCATTTGGGAGTGGCGGTGCCAGCCTCAGAGAAATCCGCTGGCACCGACACCGGCCGCCCTCAGCCAGTAAATCAGCCAGCCAGCTCAGACTGGCCACACAATTGAAGCTATTCCCCCATCGCGAGCAACAGACCAGTATTGAAGCCATAATGTAAACAAATGAGTAGAGTGGAGTGTATTTAGTATACAATGGCCCTCATAGCGACCAATCTAGAGACGAAAGACAGTCTCTCCGAACTTCCCAGCGCGCCCTCTTGTCTGCCGGTACCATGCTGGCAGCAGAGGTAGGTGAGGGGGGGGGGGGTCTGGGAATAGCTTCAATTGTGTGGCCAGTCTGAGCTGGCTGGCTGATTTACTGGCTGAGGGCGGCCGGTGTCGGTGCCAGCGGATTTCTCTGTGGCTGGCACCGCCACTCCCAAATGGGCAATTACCATATGAGGTTAGATAC